>NHOR01000136.1:1200000-1777500 GCA_002287245.1 Trypanosoma congolense
CGTCGCACTGCCCCACACCTTTCGCCTGTCGCGCTGCTGAATATAGACCTCCATCTCTGCGGAAATTTCCTTCACAGTTTCCAGAGAGTCACAGAGCCATTTCTCCTGCTCCTGCTGCGGATTGAGAATAGGGCCCTGAAGGGAGATCACGTTCTGTTGGTCGGTACGCTGTACATGCATGTTCATCTTCTCAACGTAATAGCAATAAGATTCGGCCGTTTTTGTGAATTTCTTGTATTTGTGTATAAGGACTTTTCTTAAATAAACCAAAAATTAACGGAAGAAAGGAAATATGAAGACACCAATTTTCTGTTTGTTCTTTCAAAAGCACAGTGGAGAATCTTCACAACAAAGATTTGGGCTTGCCTCCTCACCTGTTTCCCTTTGTCTCTGCTCCATTCTTGTTCCAAAGTTTAACACCTTTCCTCCATCGTGCTCATTACTGAAACAGGTGGTAACAGCGAATGGGATATTGAGGAATAAGCGCCGCGGTGGGCGTTTGTGTGTGCGCGTGCGAAGAAGAAGCAAAACAAAAAAAAGGTGACTTCCTTTCCTTTTACCCAATTGTAATGTGGGCCACAGCCACATCCACGTGAGCCTGCCCTCATTCCCTCACAGGAAACGCGAGAAGAGGCGGAGTGATGAGGAAATAGTCGCAGGTGCAGTTTTTCATGACTGCGTAGCTCAGTGAAGCAACGTTTAATATGAGCAAAAACAGCGACTTCAACACCGCTATATCCAAACATGCGTTCTCACCAACAGCGATGATAAATACGGAAAGCGGATCCCGCGTGGCGTAAGGGGCGTCACATCAACCGAGCGAGCAAAATCAGAGAAACAATCTGCATTGTTCTGCACGCTTTCACCTGCCCTCATTGATATTTGTTTTATCGAATTGCAATTTGATCGCATCGGGTGGAAGTCACCCATCGCAATAACATCAAGCCGTGTGATGCGGCATCACAGTTCACAACGCAGCGTGTGTTTGATGAATTGAACCTAGGAGCATTGATACCAACAGAAGCAGGGGGAAATGAGTGACTCATTAAATAAACAGTGTAAGCACATGTACGCTGCTTCGTAGGGATGTTAACAAACAGTACTGTAAATGCTTAAGAGATGTGCGATACACCATAACAACGATTACGATAACAATATATGTGTTATATATCCGGTAAAACAAAAGAAGAAGTAAACGAGTAATTATGTCTAACGGGAGGGGAGAAAAGCAGGTGATCTGGGAACGGGTAGTTAGGGCTAATGAACCATTGTTTGCGACAACGTATAATCGCTATCCACTGTTTTGGATTTCCACAGTAAGTAAGCCGCTGGTAAACACGGGACAGCGCGGAATCAATATTATCGAAGAAGGTGGCGCAGATGCATGTGCCTGCTGTCATTTTGACCACTATTACTCTTTCTATTTATTGTAAATACTCGCCTAATGCTAGTCACCCCATCCCATGAAGCGTGTCACGTTTCTTATATTGTTTGTTGTTACCGCAGAAATTGCTTGCCTGACAATCGCATCATCCTTCCTTTGCACTGTCAGTGCGCGGATGCTTTTGCCCTGCCACAGCCGTTGATGATGTGTGCAATCCCTCTGTAGTTCTACCACTGTTCGTAGCTTCACCATTTTTGTCCTGTTGCTTCTTCCGCTGCTGCTGCTGACAGTGTTGGGCAACATCCTTTGGGTCATAAGTAATCGCATCCCCACCAAATTCCTGGCTTATGAGCCATTGGAGTAGGTTACCTCCATGATCAGCATCCTTCAGCACCGTCATCTCTGTCGGATCGTCATTGCAAGCCCTCAGGTACACCTCACACATACTGACGAGATTCTCCGAGGTTTCCTCAAGAAACACATGTCCCGGGGGGTGGTCCCACCTCCAAGGCTCTCCTTCTCCCACGGATGACGCATTGGTGTCGGCAACATTGTCGCTGCTGGGGGAAACACCATTGCTAGTGACATTCATACCGAGTAGTCCAGCTTCAATACGAAGTTTGTTGCACTGCTGGCAAGCAAAGTATGGAGTATCGCTTTGTAGCTCACAGGTTTGACATATGAACACCTTTTCGTCTTGCACATCGTGGCCACAGTTGTCGCATGTGTTATGGAGCTCCACTGCCCTGAAATCTAGAGCAGATACAGTAGTTCGCGGAGCGAACCGATCATACGCTTGTCGACATGGGAGACAGTTGCATGTCATCTCTTCCGTGAATGCATCATAGGGGTAAAGCATACCGTGAAAAGGAAATGTGCCGTCGGGACATTCCTCTGTTGGTGGAAAACTGCACGGTACGATAGGCAGATGCTGGTCCACTGGAACTGCGTCTGGCAGCCTTCCACCATAACACTTTCGATAATCTTTGTTCATGAGCCATGGATACTCTTGCATACAGTGCGCACACACAAATCCAACACATGAGTCGATTTTCATAATCTGAGCTGCAACGTTCCACGGTATTTGCGGAGAGTTTTCATTAATACTACTTCCACAGTCAGCCCGACCACTTTTTGTGGAGCAGCCGCATCCACATTTGAACACGGGCTCTCCAGTTTGCTCTTCGTGGGAGTAAATTTCAACAGTTTCATCGGCGTCATGATCCCTATGGCAGCGAAGGCGGCAGGGCCCACAAACCACACTTGCACATGTGCGGCAGTTGAAAGCCACTATATCGCCCTCGAGAACCTGCCCGCAACACGGTAGGCAGTGGACGATGTCGGTATTCAGACGGGTGATGTGAGTGCCCCAGTAGCACGAGGTGCAGAGCATACAAACAAAGCCTTCGGCTTCGTCGGTCCCATCGGCCGGATGATCATCCGTGCAGCGACAGAAGCACCATGTACTCGACGAACGCGGGTACCTGTTTCTACTATTTAACGGAATGGCCTCCCTAGAAGCTGGCGGCTTCCCTGTCTCGCTGTCCATAATAAAACAACACCTCCGCAAGTGCTGCAAGTCTTCTGCCTTTGTCACCCATTGCGCTCCTTTATCTACACACTGGTCGACCTTTTCGGCTTCATCACCACTGCATTTGCTGTTATTACATGCCTCACTAACGCTGCACCGGCAATCGCCTCCAGTTTCATTTCCAGATTGTTCATTTGTGCCCTCGCTCACATTTCGCCAACAGGCAGGGGTGCAGCAATCACATCGCATGAAGTAACGAACACCCCACTCTTCTATATTATGATCCTTGTGACACACTTCTGCACACGCGCAACAAATCGCATGCGTCGCTGCAGCAGCTCCACTTTCCAAACATGTGCGGCACACAAAGGCCCGCTGTCGTGCATAACCTTTACCATACGTGCAACGAAACCACTTATTTTCATGCTCCACCATTATAGAAGTCAATCTATGCATTTGAGCCGTCATCTCTTCATCGACATGTGGTGCGGAGGCAGCAGTGCCCAAAAGCATGACCGGTAGCTTAAGCACTGAGCTCTGTGGCGGGGCTGAGGTAGGGGCCGCTACTGCTCTTAAACTAGTACCGCCTGTTTGGTTACTATCCGCTCCTTTCTCCAATAGCGATCTGGTGCTGCTGCTAGCCTTGTTGCCTGCCGTTACAGCCCTGTTGGTACGGCTCGCCAACATGTCTATGATCTTCATTGTGTCTGGCGCTCTGCCGCGGTACTGGGTCGCCACACGTGTGTCGAATAGCAACCGCTGTCTTTCTATGGGCACTCCAGTGCTCTGAGCAAGTTTTTCCTTCAAGTCACCCACCCTGGAAGTGGCGGCGGGGAGAACAATGTCAAATTTTTTTGTTGCATGCACAACGTTTACACATATCTCTGTTAACTCCCCATTAGCAGTGGCTTCGCGCGGTGGGTTCATTTGCTCACTGGTTAAACCTTAAGTACTCTCCCCGAGTTCACTTCCACAGTACAATCTTTTCTTCCCTCTCGTATTTCCCAGCTAACGTGCACACGTGATGCCTTCGGTGAGCCTCCCTGTCACTTTTGCTCGCCTTTTCCTTGTGTACGACCTGCACAGTTAGGGTGTGGGGTCAGTAAAAAAAAAAAAAAGAAAGAGACTTTCGAACAGAGCTTAAATAATAATATCAATAACAGAAAAAAGCAAATACAGCAAGAGACGAAGGGTCCAGCTTTGAAAACGTAGCACAATTTAAATTATCTTCGCTTGAAGACATACCAGTGAGGCGGAAAGGAATAAAACAAAATAACATCAAAGAGATACAAAAATAAAGAACAGTTTGTTGACTCACACCCAGGTGAAAAATATAATTAGGGAAAGCGTAGACACCGCATGACGGCTCCACGGGAGCACAGGAACACTCGCTCTGTTGTTCTTGTTTAAGTCCGCGTGGGTCATGACAAATAAGTTCTAGTGAAGGGAGTTGAGATGAGTGAAAGACACAGTGCCCACCCGTAAAGTTGACACTACTGCTGCTACACGGAGTGCTCTGAGCACTACCGCTGGGTTTCAGAACTATTTACTCATTTCCGGTGCCCACTGGCATACCCTCGTGCCACTTATTACATCTCTCTCTCTCTCTTTACCCTAACCCTTCCCACATCGCTACCATATGCTGGAGAGCAGTCATCTCGTAATGTCTTCTCCCTGTCTGTATCATTATTATTATTATTATTATTATTATTATTATTATTATTATTATTATTATTATTATTATTATTATTATCATTATTATTATTCCCAATTTTCAAAGACTCACACAACCCGGTCTCTGCGTTGTGTGAATCCCCATTCCTGCCGCGGCAAACCCCCTTCTCTCCACAGCATTCCTTCGCTGAGTCCTAGCGATACTCTGCTAAAGTTTGAGGCGATGGAAGTCCATGCATTTAGCTCCACTAAGCAAACAGTTTGTCTACGCGCTGGCATACACAGGGGGAGATACTAACAACGGAACTCACAAGCGATAAATCAATAAAGCGGGCAAATAGCAAAGGCGCTTTGTGTACAGAAGCACAAGGGAGAAGGAAAGGAGAAATAAAACGTTAAGAAACTTAGAAAAAAAATATGCAATCACTCAAATTGCCGTGTACGTACACAGCGTTCGCAGAACTTTTTCTTGTCTCATCCTCCAAATATTGACAAAGAAATTTAGGAGGGAAAACGGCTAACAGCTGCTGAACACTAATGCTTACCCGACTGTCGCGGGGAGTATTTATGTTACCTAACGCTGATACAGTTTTTTGTCGTTGAAGTGAGAACATGGCCTCCCAGTAGTCACGGAAAGAGGATGAGAACTACTCAGAAATAGTAAAAGGAGAGTTCAAGGAGAAACAGGTCATAAGCTTTACAAACAAGGGACCAAAACAAAAGTCATGGCGGCCGAGGTGATAACGATCGAGAAGATGAAAAAGGTAAACTAAAATAAAAAGGAAGAAGTGAGTTGTTCGTTCAAACGCCTTTATGTTGCAGCCCCTCAACCTGCCTACGCACGTAACAAAAAAACGAAAAACGAAAAAGAAAAAAAGAAAGCGTTTCATCATCAACCCATACCACAGTCTTCACACGATTACGATATATATATATATAATTTTCCCTGGGCAAATGGATGGGATCGCTTGTACCAGCACACTACACTTACAGCCCTCAGCCGCTGGTCCGTTCCAGAGCGGGCAGAGAAGGGGGGCTTCTAAAACCGATCCTATCCACTTGCCCAGAGAAAATGCAACTAACGGGGAGAAAGGAAATAAAAGAAAAAAATACATCGTCTTCGGCCCACGCGAGCGGCCCAAGCAGCCATAATACAAGGGAATAAAACAGAAAATAATTCATTATCATCATTATCATTGTGAAACAATCAAAAACATTCAGGGACCGTCTTAATGGTACATGTGAAAGTGTAAAACGGAGAACTGTCATGTGTGATGGAAGCGGAAAAGGTAGACAGTTGGCGGCGGTGCACCGGTTGATTTCATATAAAAATTTGACGAGAGTGGAGGTGCATTTGTGTATGGAAGTCAAAAAAAAAAAGATATTTATACTTGTACACTTCCTTTCCTGTTTTTTTTCCCATTCCTTTGGAGTTTTACTCAAAATGCTCTTAGGTGAGCCATTGACACGTTTTTTAATGGGCAGTGCATATTGTCGGCTAATAATTAGTTGTAAATATGGGCTCATCAATGCCTGCTTATTTGCATGACTGCTGTCCCCTTCCTACTTCATTATTATCATTTTCGTGCTCTAATTTCCGTTTGATGCATCGCGAGGCAGGGCAAGTTTTGGACATATATGACCTTCAGCTAGTGGTCCACACATTGTACGTCGCCAAACAATCACCGAGAAGCTATATAAATAAAAAAGCATTATCCCTTCCGGGAAAATGTGGATTAAATAGACCACATGCGTCAGATGTCTTTCACTTCACCCCAACTACTCACTTATTAACCCAGTCGGTTTTCGTTGACACGCTTTCAGTCATCTCTTGCGTGACTTGAAATTGGCAAAACATCCCCCAATCGTTGCAAACGGTCCGCATCTGCACGAGTGTGTTGGACCCACAGGATGCATACACTTTTTCTCACAGCAACATGCAAAGCTACGCATGTTCATTACGTCGGGATGTGGAAGTGCTGCGCAAGGGAAGTGCCAATACGTTGGCACACACATTACCAGCCCTTCCTAATAACCTTAGCTCTCGGCGTATATATAAACACGTCCCGGAACTCTTTGCCTGAGAAGCACCGTCCATCCCCCCCCCCCCCGAGGGGACATGAAACCAAACAACGAACTTCATTGAAGTATATACCTCGTTTAGTTTCATTCTTTCCCCCTTCTTTTTTTTTGCCAAAAAAAAACAGGCGAGAACAACGAATATAAACTATCCATTTACTCCGGACTGCCACCAACTTCGCAATGCACGCCCAGCATCTCTCGATCATTGGCACGCGGAACAGCTCCCGTTAGTGCCGATACAAGTTTTTCCGCCCTACGCCAGAAATCTATCTTGTCCAGTGGGGCGTTTAGCCAGCCAGTCGTTATGCAGTAGCAGCTGTCGTATCTTCCATTGTGGTGTCGGCGATGCACTTTGGGTGTGAGCACAACTCCACACCTCATAAGCAGACGGATTAAATAATGTGGTGCGGGCATGTGGGCCCACTTGTGAAGTTCATTTGTGAGGGCGATAAACAGCGTAAGGGTCAATAAAAACACATGCATGCCCACGTTAGAACGGTTGACACCGTATGGAGACGATTGGTTCCCAGCATTTGCATAGCACAGGAAGTATCGCTGGACTAGTAACACCGGAATGAGCGGAAGTGTCGTGTCAGCATTTGTCTCGACAAAGTCATGTTTAGTAATAGCCATCTGATTCACGTGGTGCTCACGGAAGGAGCGAATGAAGCTGCCGAAGAAAAAAGTCTCTGGGGTGCCCCAAGTGTCAAAGCTCCAGTGAGCGAGCCCACTGATGAAATCGGATAGCACCATGGCGAGTGCCACCATCACGGGGCTCCAAAGAAGTTCGCTAAGCGATGAATTCTCTCCGTGCATGAAATAGTGCGCCACAATTAAGATGTGTGACACCCATAGGTAGGTGGCTACGGAGAGGTAGCAGTACTCCATCAGCCGCTTCTTTAGCGTGTAACCGTCGGCTAACTTTTTAGCATTAACCTTGCGAACATTGAATGCACCGTCTAGTAGCGTGGTTGGAGGGGCTACATCCACAGCCATTGCAGTTCCGCCACTTCTGCTCCTTCTGTTGTGCACTTCCGGTCCCTGCTATTCGAACGCCTTCTTGCTTTCTCCCTTTATGTTCTACTATTTAGTTTTCTTTAGTACTCTGGTTTAAGAAAAAAAAAAACAAGGAAAATAATAATTCTTTTCAGTGCGAATCCTCACGACTTTTTCATTAGAGCAACACCGAAGGGGAGTGTGTGGAGAAATAATAATAGCAGACCGATTGCGTTCTCAGAACTCTCATCAGCCTCATGTCACAAAAACAAAAACAAACAAGCGGCTCACACACGCACCTGGACCATGAGCACAGCGTTGGGTTGGATCCTAAAGTTGACCACTAAATGGATTGTTGAACAATTAAAAGAGGGAAAACTACACGAATCTTCACCTGTTACCACAAACACACGAACAAAAATAACTGAGCCAATGTAGCAGCTGTAAACGACAGCTAACATATGTTCAGCACGCCTGTGGGAAAGGCGTTGTGGCGAATGCATTGTAATGGCGTGAACAACAACAACAAGAAGCAAATCACCATCCGGGAAGCATAAGTTACTGTCAATGAAAGTCGATTAGTTCATAAACTCCACACATCCTGAGAGTTTATCAATATATATATATATATATATATATACACGTTAGTGGCGTGAGTGCATTTTACCTTTGTGTGCCTTCGGCGGAATCATATTCCAAACTAGAGCGGCACCACTCTGCGTTGTACATCCCCCCACCTTTCACGTAGCCCAATGCTGCAAGATCTCCCGGTACCTCATCCTACAAGTAAAGTTTCGACAACTTGTACAGAAGTAGAGGAGAGACAACTAACGCGAGGGCCAGATGTCCCAACACTATTATTCATCGTTTAAATGTCCTCTGTGGAGTGCCCTTAATTCACACTGTTCACCTGCGTAGTGCCTGTGATAAATGACATCTTAGGACTGTCAGACAAAAGCAACAGCAGCGAATATAACAACCGAAAGGGACAAATAAAAAGTTCATGTAAGAATATGCAATAAAACAGCGAAGGGAGGTGGTGGTGTCACCTCAGATGCACAAGCATTACCATTGTCATTCCAGTAGACAAGGAAACAAAATAAGCTAAAGAGAAAAAAAGAAAAAAAACGAAGAGAAACAACATTTAGAAAAAGAAAACAAATCGGAAAGAGGTAGATTTTTATTATTATTACCAGTCACGTGAAAGATACGGCCGGCGCTAAGCCAAAAGCCACGGTAAGACGTTTATGTGACACGGACGGCTCTTCAAACAGCTCGTATAATCACCCCCTTTCCTCCTTCACACATGTATGCGTATCGATGAAGTGAATTCTCTCTCTACGAATAAAATGGAACGGCATTAATTTTGTCATTCCCCACCATAATCGATTTGCATAGAACATTCTCAACGAGAGAAGCAGAGCTCAATCGCGCCACGAAAGCCTTTCCATTTCGGCCAAAGGGCTCCAACACTTGTGGTTCCTCGCCCGCCACTGCCTTAATTGCTGCCCTAAGCATCGACGCATCTACATTTGATGGTACGCTTGGAAACCTCAAAAAGTCAGTTGGGCCCTTCCTCTCATGGTGCCTTCGTGAACCATCTGACTGGTGCTTCTTGGATGGCCGGTTAGTCGTAGACTTAGCATACGCCTCCGACGCTTCCGTGGTTTCTTTTTGAGTCAAGCTCGTTCCGCTACCATTGTCGTTATTATTATTTTCAGTGACATTAGCTCCCCCCTTCTTCCTGGATCTCCTTTCCTTAAAGTCATCACGACCTTTCTTGGAGGTTTCCGGACGGGATTGGGGCTTGTCATTGCTCTTGCTTAAATCATTTTTGTCGTCGTTACCGGTGTCGGGACGCGAGTCCTGTGGCTCGCGCCGACGACTAGAAGCAACGCCCCGTGGAGGCTTTTCGGCCGCCGCTTCGTCCGCCTCAGCGTCCAACAACTCGGCCCCTTCTGGCTTTCGAGCATTAGGTTTGTTGTTTCTTTTGCCAACCCTTTCCTCTTCACGTTCCCAACGCTCCCGACGGCCTTCGCCATTCCGTGGTTCTGCTTCAGTGCCTCGCCGCTCTTTCCGCCGTGGGCGCTCCTCGCGCTCAGGACGTTCAAGGTTCGCGGATTCGTTAGGCTCATTATGCTCCCCGCGCCGATTTCCCTCACTTCGCTTAGAACGTTCCTGACGTTTGCTGGCGTCACTACGCCTTGGCCTATCCCACTTGTTCTGTGTACCATCGACCTCAGGAACTGTGTCATCGCCATCATTCCTGCTGATTTTAGTTACCTTGCTTGTTTTAGCCTCCTCACGGTCACGCAGGTTAGCCGCACCGGCCTCATTTGATGCGCCAGAGGTCCGGGCCTTACGCTCCCCTCTGCCCGTCCGCCGTTCTTGACCCCGCCCCCGCTTGTCCCATTTCTGTGGGGGAGTGTCATTCGTCGTGCAGTCGTTCTGTTGGGGGTCGGCATGTTCCTGTACCGTTGATTGCAAAAGCTGTTGTTGCTGTAGCTGAGCAAGTCGGAGTCGCTCACGGGACTCCTCCTCCCTTTTCCGCCTCTCGTGCTCCTCAAGGAGGTGCTGCGCAACTTGCGCTGGAGTCATGATAATGCCACCCTCCGGGATGCGCTCCACTTCAACTAACAATATGCGGAGATACTCACTCGCGATATGGTACGTATTGTTGCGATGCGGAGTGGGAAAGAGCACAAAGGAGTGGGTGAATACCTGCCTTTGTCCCCGAAGGTACAAGATGCCTTGAGTAACAATGTGTACACCACCATTGGAAAGTGGGCTGTAGTCACAGAAACGTACTTCTATTTTCCTTTGAGAGAGCACCGCGTCCATTTTCTCAAGATATTGAGCAATTTCGTGGCGCCCACGTGCGGTTTGCGGCAAAGTTTCATTATATTCGGCGTAGGTAATCTGGGCACTCTCAGAGTAGAAATCGTGAAGAGCTGTCATCTCCCCTACTTTGGCAAATCCACGGTAATACATAACGAGGAAGCTGCATGCCACTCCAGAGAAGTCACGACCAAACATTGCTTGTGAAGTAGATATCATTTGGCCCTCACTCGCAGTTCCTGTCCTTTACAGCTTCCCTTTACTTTATTATAGGATTTAAGACTGTGCCAACTGCTTTCTCCCTCCCTTAATTGCTATGACGGGTATTTGTTCTCGCCTAAAGTTTTCTGTAATGGTATATACGAATCCTTTTTTTTTTCTCTCTCTTCCTTTTATTCACTCCTTAGAGTTGATGCACTTTAAAAATAATTTTATAATTTACTATTATTCCTTTTTTTTAAATTGTTTATATTTTCTCTGAATAATTAGCTCTGGCAAATCTTGTATTGGCAGGGGAAGAAATCGGTAAGGAATAAGAAATAGGGTAAGGAGCACCGAATATAAAACCAAAGACAACATCGAACAAGGTAGTGGAGGCTTGGGTGGACATGGGTAGCGGAAAAATGCAGACACCTACAATACAAGCACCTCAGTAACTTCCATCTGCACACATTTACCACCCAAACAAACGGCTTACACGGACACATGAGTAACTCACAACTGTGACGGATGGAGCCTTCCTGGAGGATGCTGGCTCGCCATGACAGGGGGAAGATCACGCGCCAGTCGCCTTGCCAGTGGCGCCAGGTCTGTCGTATCGTCCAGAAGCTCGTTGAGGTAGAGGAGTGCATCCGGGCGCTCGTTCATAATGCCGCGTATCGTATTACATGCCTTCTTTCCTACTGTCCCACCGAGTGCCACGTCGAGCATGGAACGTACGCTGTCAATCTTTTCGAGCCTTTTGCCAAGATCCACACCTCGCTCCTTTTCCACTAGCATAATACGCTCGAGCCCAGAGACTGAAACAGGTTCAAATCGCTTCTCAACGAAGAAATCTATCATCCCGAACTTACCGGAGAAACAACCCTCGCTGCTTCCACTTGGGAGGAGGTTATTGTTCAGATCGTTGATGATATTTGTGGCAGTTTGTTGAGCATCGATAAGGGCATGAGCTATTTTGCCCTTCGGACCATTCTTCACCCAACCCACGCAGTAAAGTCGGGACTGGTCCTTGACACGACCGTCTACGTGTGAAATGATACCACGAGTGTGGTCAAACTCAACACCAGGGATGCTTTCCCCGTGGTGGCCAACTGAGACTATGACCACATCACACGGTATTGTGACGGTTTTTGTGGTTTCGTTGCCTCGCAACATGCTCATATCAGTGTTGTTAGAAATGGCGCTGCCGGTGACGGGTGGAGCAGCTGACGTTGCATCACTCCTTCCATCATCACCAGAGGCAAAATCGGTGCGCTCAAACACAACAGCGCCAACGTGCCCCCGCTTCTGGCGACTCGGCAGGAAACGCACCGGTCGCATGTTGTAGCGCAGCTGTATTTTACAAGGGCCCCTGGGACCTCTCAATGATGCTGGTTTCTCGAGTCCGCTACTGCCACCGGCTTCTGGATCACTAACATAGCGCGCCATGAGTTCCAGAAGACGTCGTCGAGCACGGGAGTTGTCAGAAGGCACTCGCAGTGCCTCTTCCAGATTGAAGGGTTCGACGACAACCTTCACCGCGTCTGGCTGATACTTAGTCAGTTCCCTAAACTCTGCAATGGTAAAGGCGCTGTGCTCGGGGCCCCTGCGGCCAACTACTTGAATCCGTTGGATGCGGTTTTGCATCAATTCTTTTATTGCAGCGCAGTTCATGTCTGTTGGGCAAAAATACTTATAAGGCGAGGCCAGTACCCGCGCACAGTCTAGTGCGACGTTCCCATTCCCAATTATAACGGCATCTCTTGCCATGTGAAGGGGGAATGGACAAAACCGCGGAGAGCCGTAGGGAAGTGGGTAGGTGTTGTAGTATCGAACAAAGTCACATGCACGAACCACACCAGCGAGGTCCTCGCCTGGAATGTTGAGTTTCCTGCCGTTGTCGGCTCCTGTTGCCAGTACCACCGCGGCGTAACTCTTCAGCAACACTTCAATAGGAAGGTGCTTCCCCACATCAACGTTGCCAATCCATGTCACTCGGCCACTTCTGAACATTTCCATAAACTGTTGCTCAACGTTCTTCACATCTGGGTGGTCGGGGGCGACGCCGTACCGACATAAACCAAACGGCACGGGCAAGCGCTCATAGATATCCACGTGAACATCCTCACGCTTCTTTGTGAGCTGTTGCGCTACATAGCACCCACTCGGACCGCTACCGACTACAGCAATTTGCGTGCGCAACAGTGCTGAGGTACCTGTTGTGGTACCCTCAGAAGTTGGCGGTGTCTCTGCTGACTGCAATGAGAAAGATCGAGACACATTGCGTTTAAACCGCCGGCAAAGCTTACCCCACCGCCGTATCATTACCCGCAATGCAGTTACCACAGATTGGAATGCCCTGGGCTGCCGAAGCAGGCACAAGACACAGTGACTCGTTAAATAAGAGAAGTCGCTGTACCTTATTCCCTTTATTCTTTTCAATCGTTTGAAAAAGCGGAAATAAGTTTTAACATGTTCATTTTTTGTGAAGATTTTTGGGGCCAAAGAAGCTAGAGCACCACGTGATGATACAAAGTAATTCAACCCAAGCTTCAAAATCAAAAAAAAAATAATAATGATAATGACCGTAGCACTATAATTGAGATTTGTCATTAAGGAATGATAAACACAAAATGTACAGTGTCCACCGCTGCAAATGCATGAGAGACTCCGGCTCCGAAGGTTTTTCTTTTTTGAAGTGACTGCAGTTAGAAAACGTACAGCCACTCAACATGAACATAAACCACAGTGAGCGGCAGTCACTACTCACACTACTATCAGCGAGTATAAACACTTGTAGTTCTTTATATGTGCACTGATCCTTCGACTCCGGAGAGAAGGAATCATTATTGAGTTCACAGTTCAACAAAATATAAGTGGGTGGGTTAGGGTTAACCAAAACTAGCTGTTTATGGAGTAACAAACTATGCAAAAAATGGGAAGTGTCCCACAAACACCAGAAAAAAAGCAACACAGTGGCGAAAAATAATGAATAACTAAATAAAAAAGAAGTTGTTCATCTGGATGACAAAAAAGATTAATTAGTGACAATAAAATACCCCCTTACAAAATAGGAGGAGACGGAGGTAACAAACAAATAAAATAAACACCAAGATGGTCACCAAGTACTACGGCGAGCACATTTACCATCCTATCTTTCCAACACATTCCGTTGCTCACGACTCGTTCTTGGATGAGAGCGTCCTGTAGAAGACTAAAGAAACCACAGTCGTCCGTTTAGTGGTGCGGGTATCATCGAGTACTCCAGCGGCGGCGCGGCATCGATTAGCCTCTCCGCAATCGCAGAGAGCCGATGGGCACACCGTGTGGGTATGGGGAGCTTTGTTGCTCGGGGAGACGCCACGTGTGCGAGGACGTGTGACAACTGCTGCATGTCGGAAACATCCAATGTAGGGCTCGCGTTGTGCAGCGTGTAATGCACCGTGCGTGCAGTGGAGGTGTCACAATCGTGATTTTGTAGATAAAATGAATTGAGTACCTCACCGCGTAGCGGATCCACATCAGCACGCAGCGGGGTGAGTGCTTGCACCACTGTGCCTTTCACAGCATTTCCTGCCAACGCCTTGCCGGGAGGAGAGTCAACTGCCTCCCCTTGCAAGAGGTGGACGAAACGCACATCAGAGCGCTTGTGAAGACACGCAAACGTAAAGCCGCACCCAGCAGGGACGTGCGCTCGCATAGCCACCATCTCACTGAAAACATCACCATCTTGAAAAACAACCACTTCATCTAAACCACCGTACAATTCAACAGTGCGACTTATGAGAACTCCGAAGTGTTCATTGACGAGCTCCACCTCCTGGCCACGTTGCTCATGTTTCCAGAAGAATGGAAATAGATGGTTCCGCTCCGGTGTACATAATATACCAACGATGCTACCGGTACTTACGGTTGGCGTGTGGCACGAGTCAACACCAACAAGAAGTACCCGCCGCTGCCTAATGGCCGGAACTTCCTTATAAAGATCCACGCCTCGAAGAGGATTGCTTTCAAACATTGTGCGCAACCTCGTGCGGGCGTTCGCACAACGTAGTTGATGAAGCTTTGGTGAAGAAACCGGGGCGATAAAGACGGGCATGATTCCGCGAGTGAGGCACTCTGCTTGCACCCACCGAGCGAGCCGGGTCTCTCGCTCATCAGTAACAATTACAGCTGCAGCGTTAGGGTCCTGCACTGCAACATTGCCAGACGTTGTAAGCTGCTGTATGAGGTACCGCACAGCCTCCTGCTCATCGGCAACTGTGATGACTGTCGTGGTGCGAAAGTAGCGGCCAATTGACTGGGCTGTTTGCTTAATTCGTCTTCCTTCATCTTCCTCGCCTGCTTGCGGCGGAAGAATTCCAACAACAGCGATTGTTGTGGGGAACGATGGGGGCGGTGGGTGGTGACCCTCCTTGTACTTACCTTGTGCTCCTTGTTGAGAAAGGTTGGCCTTTCTTCCTTCATTCCATTTTTGCTGACCGTAAGGAGATTCTTTGCTTGGTGTCGGTAGTAAAGAAATGGCTTTAGATGAAAGGGCATTCTCTTCAACGGTGAGACCCCAGTCCCGCATCTCGTTCCCCACTTTGCCTCGAAAAAGCTCCAAAATGGTGAGACGTTGCGAAGGCATGAAGGAGCAGGTGCTGACGGTTGCAGTCTGCCATGATTTCATGCGTGGATCGAAACAACAATGGAGGACCTGAAGCGGTGCAATGGTGTAGTCCCTGAGCAACGCATAGGGTTGACCGGGCTCTAGTTTGTGCAGCAAGTGGCTTAGCGAGGGCTCAATATTTTCCTCGGTGGAGACCATATTGAAACGCACCACGCGAACGATGGAGTGCCGTAATGTGGTGGACGTTACCACAGGTGTGCCTTGAACAGAGCACGTTATTCGTTCCATTGTAGCCGCGTCGTACGGACCACTGCCAAAGTGCTGCTTCACTTCATCCCACAACGAAAGCTCAGATGCCACGGTGCACTTGGTGTCAATCTTCAGAACCAGACTCCCCGGGTGCTTCGGCAACAAGGGCTTTGCACTACTACTACCATTAGCATTGTCTACTGACTGCACATGGCCCTCCACCTCACGCCACCGCCGTTCCTCCTCCTTTTTTCCAGTATTCTTCTTACTGTTTCTGCTTCTGCTTCTGCGCTCAAGCTTTGCTGAACCCACCACCTCATTCGCTATGGGCACATTATCACCGTCCTTCTTGGGTTCTGCCTGCTGCTCTTGCTTGACGGCGTCAAACGTGCTTTTCCCCATTGTCATCTCAACGAGACGCATGCCATTGTGGGTCTCGAACACACGTACCCGATAACCAGTAACATCGTACACGCATCCGACTTCCAACCTTGCTTCTTCCGTTGCGTCCCAGAGCGATGCCTGGATGGTGCCTGATGCATCGGAAATCTTGTAACTCTGCACATTCCGATTTTTAAAGACGAAGCTTCGTACAAACTCCTCAACAAGAAACCTCAGCGGTTTTGCCTCATAGTTACCGGCAGGTAAAGTTTTAAGTGCATCACCGGGTGGCGGCGACGCAGCCGAGGATGCCAATGGGGAAAGCAGTTTTACTTCAGCGTCGTCTGTGTTGACATACATTGCTCGTACAATTGTCCCCTTGAAAACACGAAGACCATCAACCGTTACAGCGTTGTGTACGTGCACGGCCTTTCCACTGGACTCCTTTGCAACGCAAAACGTATGTGAGGACTGGCGCTCCTCCTTCCGTATTGACCACATGACGATTTTGTTAACCGTTTCTTGCAACTCCGCTGCCTCCATATCTGAAAATTTTATCTTCCCGTTGAAATGCAACTTACACTCTATCCATCCCAAATCCAGGTACTCCGGTGGCAACTCCAAGGCGCTTACCGGGAGTGGAGCAGTGCTATACACCTTATAGCGAACATTTACAACTGGAGGTACATTTCCAGCACATCGCCTCAGGTATCTCTGTATGGCAGCCCACGCCCGTGAGCATTCCACACGTTTGATAAGCGGCACGGGATCTCCTTGGGACGTTGATGCCTTCTTTTTTTTCGAACCTTTTCGCTCTTTGCTTCCAGTGGGTGACTCTGAAGTTTCTTCTGCGTTTTTTAGAGGTGGCAAATGCAGTGGGTGACGTGTAGCTCTCACTTCGTAACTAAACAACGAGGTGTTTTGATTAAACACCACCGGGAACAAGTTAGACGTCACACCCTCATCACGGATTCGCTGTCTGACGGTAAACCGCGTCTTCTTGTCGAGTGCGCGCTTGTTGACATAATCACGTTTCACCTCCGGAAGTGATACCTCCTGAGCTCCAAATGGCCAGAGAGACTTAGCCCCCGTGGAGGCAGCTGGCAGGTTTCCCTTCGACGCCACATGTGCCTTCCTCAAGGACACATTACTCCGCGCACCCGCCTGACTGTAAAACACCAGTCGCTGTCTGAGCACGAGAGTGTGCGGAGCGGCCTCAGTGGTTCTGATTACGGAGAGGGTTTCCTCATCATTCTGCTCTGCAATACCTGCCCAACCTACCACGGTACAAAAAGAAAGAAAGGGGGGAAAACGTATAATAATAACAAAAAAGCAAATCTAGTAGTAACTTACAGAAGGAGCCATGTATCGAGCCGTTTGTACACGTTTTCCTCAAATCTATCGTGATCACTTGTCCATGACTTCACATACAGTAGTCTCACCGCCAAAAATAACAGTAATAACAAAACGGGGAAAGGAAGGACGTGGAATAAGGAAATTAGCCGCGTTAATCAATAGAATTAAAGAAATACAAGGATCATTTCACGTTCCTCAGTGGGGAACACATCGTAGATAATAATAATAATAATAATAAAGAGACAATGAAATAAACCTGAATGTGGTACGGAAATGCTAAAACAGTCAATTACACATCACCAACCTCTCCGTCTCACACAATTTGCCTACGACATTCCTCCACCATTGGGGCACATAAATATCCTCTGCAAGCGGGATGTGCTTCCCGTTGTATTCGCAGGGTGGTATTCCCGTGTGTATATGATCTGGGAAGCGAAGAACTCAACACACCTTCGCTGCTCTGCTGGAATAGTTAACTGCGAGTGGATTCGCCAGTTGGCGGCGAAAGCAGCGAAGAAACAAAACTGAGAAAAAATAAAATAAAATAAAACAAGAATTAGAAAAGTGAAACTTAAAAAGGGGGAGAATACAGTAAAACAAAACGAACAATGACTAATAATAATAATAATACACTGGAAAACAATATAAATTACCTTTGAAACGTCTGCGCAGAGTAAAAATAAAATAACAGAAAAAGACATAAATGGAATGTCATAGGTGAGTAATGGTAAAGACAGAAGTGTCGTCAATATTTCTTTTTTTTTCCCCGCTTCACCACTCCTTCGAGCATTAGCTTATAAATTCTTTACATCAACGCCCACCACAAGCTACTCAGGCAACACGCTCATACAGCAGCAAGTAGGCTGTTGTGGTGGTGAGTATATCGTTAAGATCCACCGGAGTACCCCAGTACTGCTGCACCTCGCGCTCAGTTAACTGCGTGACAGTACTGTCATCAAAGCAACGCCATGTGTTTCCATGACGTACACACGTGAAATAGTGGCCTGAGGCAAGGCCGCTACCACGATGCGATACAAACCCATTTAGCGCAAAGCGACCTTTGCGACGCGGTGATACCCGTAATTTATTGTGAAGCCTCCGAGAGGGTACTGAGGTGGATGTTGTGCCGTTGTTACCGTCAGCAGCAATATCACCACTAGTGGCGTCATCAGCTACGGTGGTTGTCAAGTTGTCTCCGGCCGATAATGATTGCGAGCAATGAGGCAGTGTTTCCCTCAAAAAACTTTTTTCACAGTCCGGAGGACTTGTTTCGTCACTAAATGAATCCCTAGCCTCGTTGTTGGGGCCCTCCTTAGAGGGTTCGCACTCCACAATATCAATTTCCCGCGGAAGGGCGATGTGCTCGCTTCGCTTTCCCACAGTTCCACTCTTTTCGTCGTAATGAAAGCGCTTCAAATGCACCAACAACGCGTACTCGGGAAGGCGATTGATCCACATCACTCGCTGCGCCGTCACCCTTTTCTTACATTGATCACAATACAACTTATTATCACCATCAAAGCACTCCGTTGTGCTGAACCTTTCCATGCAGTACCGAAGCGAAGATCCTTCCACGACATCAAGGCTTAGGTCAATGAATGCCTCGCGAGTGACTGATACGTGATCGCACTCACAACATCCCGTCAGTGACACAAACTGTCCAGAAAGCACCTTCTCCAGGGACGGCGGCACACCCCAGTCCCAGCCAGACGTGGAGTAAAGACTCATATCAGCGCGTCCATCGGAGAATTCATCGCTACCCGTTCTCCTAATCGATGGAAGATTCATGGCACACACCTCACTCTCGCTAAAGACGCGCGGAAGCTCAGGGCACTCATCCACAGATGGTTGTGGTTGTCTTTCTTTTCCTTCCATGCTTTGTGTGCGTGTGTTTTGGTCGTTTTCCTTTTGCTGTCGCTTCCACAAGGAAGAGAGCCACTGCGCGCTTTTAGCGCTTCTAACCTCATTGTGTCCGAGCAGCAAACGACCCTTCTCTGAACTAATCAATTCCGATTCTCTGTCGACTAATTCATTTACTAAAAACATGGCAAACTCATGGGCGTCGTGCTGATGATTGTTATTAAACATGGCGTTTAGTTGCTGTACACACGAAAGCAACTGCCGCGGTGACAACGGATACTTCTGCCGCTTCTTGCTGTTATTCACTTTGTGCATCTTGGCAAAGAGCTCTGCGGTTAGCGCAAGTATCGTATTTCCCTCCAGGCCAGAACTCCCCTTCTTCTTCTCGTGAGCGGCGTGAAGTTGAAGCAGTCGCGTGCGCAATGGTGCGCAGTGGTAAAGCAATTGTATCACAGAGTTGAAGTAGCATGTGTTGTTCGTGTTCTCCAATCCAATGGGATAGCCACCAATATCCATGAACCGCGTTTGGGAAAGTGGCGAAGATAAGGGAATGGTGACGGACGATAAAGATCCAGTTAAACCACCATTTGTCGCCGTGGATAGTGACATTGGAAGGTTGCTGCGCCGCCGTGCAAGCGACGGTGTGTGGCAGTGCGGCACTGGTTCATCGCACCTTTGTACTGAAGGGGGCACGGCTACCTTTCCTGTAGCGCTGGGTCTCCCCACCAGGTACACGGATGAGAATTCGCACTGAGCCCCATTTTCGCCCCCAGCCGCTGTGTTTGAGGAGTTGGATGACTTTTCCGCATATGTTGAGCCCGTTTTACTTGGGCCTTGATATCCATGTGTCACTAAAGTATTTTGCTCCTTTAAATTTTCTGATAAAAGCTCCTTTGAATTACTGATCCCCATCTCGTTCCTGGTGACACACGATAATAAATCGGTGACTCTGAGTTTGCTGTTGCTTGAAGCACACTTCACTGAGAGGAAACACAAAAGCAGGGACAACTACGACTACAGAGTAAGCTACCGCACTTAACTATCACTTTGGTGACACCTCAACAGTGCTATATTCCCTTTTCCCGCTTTCACTTTTAACGTGTGTTTATATGTGTATCCTTCCACCTTAGTTTCTCTTCTTCCCTCCACCCAGTGTGCTTGTAATATTAAACCCAGAAACACAACCTTTATTGCCAAGAGAACCACGGATGTGTGAAAAAGGGAACAACAATAATAATACTAATAATAACAATAATAATAACAGAAGTGTGATAACCAGAATTCAAGAAAAATATTTGCGCGCACATTTCACTGTACACATTTTTGAATTTGTACTTCTAATCTCCCCCTTCCCCTTTTCCCTCCGCGCACACACATACCCCGGCAGCCCGAAAAGGACAGCGCAATGGCAAATTATTCTGAAAGCATCAGCAAAGAAACAGTTGAACCCCAGGGAGTAACAAGAAAGAGGAAGGGGGAAGGAAAAGGTAAAAAGATACAAGTCGAAAAAATATCTATGTCTTATTGGTCTGTTGTTGACTAGCACACATATTCGTGTGGGAATATATGTATGCATGTGTGTGTGTGTGAATGTATGTGTGTATGGCCTCATGCGCAAAATCCCGAGTAGAAGAGGGTGAGCTCTTTATAACCCGCGCATGACGCCCTGAAGAAGCTGCATGAAAGTGTAATCTGTCGCGTCCATCGGCATTACAATTGATTCTTTCACCTCCTTGAAGTCAACGCAAACGCTACCAACCTCATTTTTCTGCATCTGTATAACACCGTACTCCAGTGCCTCGCCCACCATATCGGGTGTTAAGCTAATTTCACCGATCTCGCTGTTTAGTGGCTCAATCTTCTTACCAAAAAAACCGTTTTCTAAATAATGCTCGTACTTGAGAATTTCCCCGTACACGATAACCTGCATAGCGTAGCGATGGAAGCGGCTGTTAGGAAGATGCATTAGACATCCCTCACACGGTGTTTCAAAGTGACCAAAGCGAAAGCCACTTGTCACCGTACCACTTGTTTTCCAGTCACCGATTAGCAGCTTTCCCGTTCGTTTGTTTCGAGCAACAAAATCAATGGTTCCGGCTATTCCCCATGACAAGCTGGCAACTACTTGCTCGACAGCGACGATGTCGTAATTATTTTCAATGGTCTCGACAACGCGGTCCGCTACCACCATGTAGGCCTCCTCCTCCCCATGAAGCACCGTATCAAGGAAGTCTTTCTTCTTACGCGATGTTTCAGGTTTTGTATCGCCTTCCGCTGCGTTCTCCCCGTGGTTAAGAGGGTCTCCGTGTATCCTTTTCTTTTTCTTCTTTTTCTTAATTTTTGTCTCATCCTGTAAAAGAGCGGCTTCTTCCTTCCTCCGCTTCCGTTTTAGCAACAGCGTCCACGTGGGTGGTGGTAGTCCACGAAGTTTACACTCAATGTACTCGTGAATGTTCTTACCCAGCAACGCTTGTCTATTCCAACTGGCTTTCACCTCCTCCACAGTCTGCCCTGTTTTCTTGGACACCGCTGCAAGAGCACGCTTCTCGTCAAACGGAAAAAATTTGTCAAGGAGCTTAGACACAGAGCGGAAGGCGCAGTTTCCAACCTTATATTGGTGCCACTTAGTGTCGAAAAGAATGTCGACCCCGGATGGATGAGGCACCCGGCTCATTGCTCTTCCACAAAGAACTACACGTACACCTGCTTGCCTATCCTAATGGATATTCCGCTCAATGGTGTTTCCTTCCGTCACGGTACTGCTGCCCTTAGCCTCGATTCACGTGCGTCCTGTTGCTTGTGTGCACGTTGTCCAACCACCCACGGCTGGGCAAGGCAGTGAAGCGTGAAAGTGCGGAATGCTCAATTTCCTTTCTTCTTTTCCACTTCCCGGTTGGTATGAAATGCAACACGTATGTTAGTCAAAAGTCTATCAGTTTTCCTTTCTCCCGAGATCCGCTGTTTTGATACCGGACAGAAGGCGGCCCACACCCTCAGGGCTGCTGAAAGACACGGGAGAACTCTCAGTGCCTATTACGGGCCACTGAGAGTTGAGATAGCACACACGTTATCCCTGCTCAAATTTGCAACGCTTACGTGTGTACGCAAGGGAAAGGTGAAAGCAAGAACTTGCAACGAGAACGAAAACAAAACAAAGATAGAAAATAGGGAAAGAGAATACATAATATGGCACACGATGTATTACATAGCGGAGAGAAAGGCAGAACACGCATGAAACAATAAATGTGGAGGACGGGGAGCAGTGTACCATCCTTACCGCGCATATAAGTGACGAGAGATGCACTAACATACGCTTTGTTCTCTATTTCCCACACATGGAACGCGTATCAGGCGTCAACATATCAATATACATCATGTTTTACAAAAACAAACACCAGCCACACAGGCACACACACATGCACGCAAAGGTAGATGAGGACAGTAAGGCAACCAAGCGCGAAGACAATAATAAAAATAAACAAGTACATATAATCAGTGGCAGTGGAGGGAAGATGCTGGTGTACGAACAATGGTTTAATGTATGGAAGGAGTAAATACGACGGGTTGTTACAAACATTTTGAATATGAAGCAAAGTAGGGGGGTGCACGTGGATCAGGACGGGTGGGAAAAGGAAATAATGCAGGAAACTGTTTCTTTTCTCCTTCTTGTTGAGGCCTACGTCTCTGGCTGCCGCGGAGTGCAGTGATACTTCTCCTCGGCCCATTCAACGCATCTTCTTTTGCCTTCCTCGTTTCCTATTAAATCGTTGCTTCTTATTGTCACATTGTCCCTTCCGCTTTCCTACCCATCCCTTGCGTATTATGTTTTTCAGCGCTAATCCACGTGCAAAGTGGCGGAACCATCGCATAGCTCCTCATTCCTTCGCCCACCATATGCATGTCTATTCATTCACCCTTACCTGCCCCCTGTTTCACTGCTCTGCCTCATTTTTCAAGGCTTAAAACAAATCCAGCACACATTAGTAGCATCCAGTGCCCGTGTGCAGCAGCATAACATAGTAAAGAGCTGCAGCAGGGTTCATAAAAATGAAATGACGATATGGTCGGACATACACACTTCTCGCGCGAAGTGCCTTCCTTTCTCACCACTTCATTACCAACTCACTTATAATACAACTCCTCATACACTTTCTTACACCCCATTCATTACCGTTATTTTCACCCCTTGCCCTACGTTACATGACTTGGCAAAAAGGAAGGGGAAAAAAAGGACCATCTCCTTCGTTTGCTTCAAATTCCCACTCTTCTGTGTTGCCCTACCACCGCGTGGAGTCATCCCCGGACTCCTCCCACCACGTGTGCACTCACGCGCTGTGTGCAGGAGGATCACAAGGAACGCCACAGATGTGAGGGAAAAGGGAAAACGAAAGAAATGCTGGAAGCCAAAGGTGTACGTGCGTGTTTTTTTTTTGAGGGGGGTTGAAAATTTAACATCTCCCGGCACGCGCACGCTTCGCCACCACATCTCTATAAACATCTCGCCACACCTCAAATTCACATGGCGCTTCATTCATTCGGCTTCCTTTCCCTCGCTTTTCTTTTTCTTTTCTCATAATGTTCAGCACCTTCAAACACGGCGGACGTATTCAACCATTCTTTCTTACCCGTCATATTTGCCTTCTGCCACTTTTTCTTTTAAGTGCTTTACATCCCCTCATATCTCGTGTGTAATGTATTGTGCATGTCCACGAGTGTGTCCATGTGTTAGGCTGCTTTGGTTTCGTGCACAGCTTATATTTTAAATAGATCTAATAACCACCGCGTGCAATGTGGGCGGACCGGAAAAAAAAGAGAGAGTGAAAACAGAGGGGAAGTACACAAAACGTAAAAAGGAAAGTTTCAGTAGTCATCCCTCGAACAACAAGAACAACGACAACAACGTTGGAGGTTGAAACCATGATGGAGGCATGGAGTGTTCCACGGATTTCTGACCGCTAAACACCCTCAGCTGCTTGCATTTGGTCCTGCCTCTGCTGCTGCACCCCGTCTTCATGCACCTGCTGGTGCTGTTGAACCGGCTGAACAGGAACTTGCTGTTGCACCTCTGGCTGCGCTGGCCTTTGTTGCTGGTGATGTTGCTGCTGCTGCTGTTGTTGTTGTTGCTGTTGTTGTTGTTGCTGCTGTTGTTGTTGTAGGGCCTGCTGCTGTTGCTGTTGTGAAATAGGAAGGAATAACTTAAACTCTGGTGGTAGCTCCTCCTCAGAGTAGAGACGGTCGCTGAAGTACAGGCGGCGAACGCGGCAATTTGCATGAAGCTGGACACGCAGTGTCTCGAGGTAATTCGTTCCGTAAGCACGTCGTGTGAAGTCCGCTAAGTTAAACTGAATCTGGTTCCAACCCTCATCCAATCTCATTGGCATTGTACAGGTGAATGGCTTCACCCGTGTTGTGGTCTGATAGTTCGACGCACGGAAACGGCGACGAATACCCTTATCGTCCAGGATAGTAACCTCAAAAGAGAAGTACCTCTTGAGGTTTTTAATTATCATGACAAGAAAAGGGAGCTTAATACCAAGCGTCTTCTTCGGGTCCGCCGGACAGGTAATGTAGCATGTGCTCACATTATTTCCCACGACTTCGAGAACAGAGGACTGAATGTCTTCATCCGTGATGCGCTTGACGTGGCCATTACGCACCTTTGTGTCCCATATCTGGAGAGGTCGGGACCCAATACTGTAGAGAATGGAGAGAAATCCAGACTGGTAGCTGTTGTGAAACATGACAAACTTTTCTTCTTGTATGTGTGGATTATATGCGTATAATAGTTTGTGTGAGGCTTGTACTATTAGTTTCTCCCTTGCTACCTACCTTTCTTCCTGTAGTTGATAGTCCACTCAGTGAGTTCGAATTTTCGAACCTCTAATCTCTGTGTATTTATGTGGTGGTTCCTCTTACTCTTAAACTGAATTATTGAATACTAAAACACACGGCAGTTTTGTAGATAAGGGAAATTAGGAGAGAAAAAAAGATGAAATAAGGGTGTAGGTTTTTAAAAAGTTCTTTGAACGCATACATACAACACGTCAGTGTGGAAAACTTGCCCCGCCAGTAATAGCATCACAAGAATGCTGAACCCACGCATCCTCACTTTGCCGCACCGCAGAACAACAACAACAACAAATCACCATTGCCCGTCTTCCACTGAGCCTCCGTACTTGTATAGTTCCGGTTCAGTGCCTTCTACGGTCCTTTACTCGACGGTTAACGCGCGAACGCATGCAATATAATCGGCGGGAGTACTTCCCAGAGCGTTCAACACCTCCGCGAAACAACCGCCAACTTGAAGCCACTCTTCCCACACGGCAGGAATACACAATCCTGTGGCTCCTAGGAGAACCACACCGAGATAAAGCCGCGCGGATGAGGTGTTACCGCAGGTGAAGTCACCCGGCACAGCCGAAGGGAAGTTGAGACTCTCAAGAAGACCGGTGGAATGCCAAACAGCCCAAGCGCGCTCCATTACACCAAAGTCGTACATCAGCAGCCGGGAGAGTGACGTGGTCATCTCCCGGGTGAAAATGTACCGCGCAAGAAAGGCCAGTCGCTGGTGTTGAAGAGTGAAATCAACGCAAAGATCCTGACTCTCTCCTTCCTCTGTTTTGGTCTTCTGTTTCGTCAACAACTCCCCCTTCAGCATGCAGGACTCCCGTACGCTTCGCATGCAACGGGCAAATAAGCTATCGCTTTTTTCAGCCATATCAGCCACGGCAGGACCTCCGATCTTCCTCATATTCTCATAACAAAGCCGTGCAAAGATATCTTTCGTTTTCTCCGTGGAGATGATTCCCAACCAGTCGAAAACCATTAAGGGCATAGGCAGCTTCCGTTTAATGTCATTCCGCAGGGTGACCGCGGTCATAGAGCCAGTACCACGGCTCCAAACGGCCTGAACCATCCGAATATCTCTTAACAGACACTGCAGGTTCACATGTTTAGAAGCGGGCTCGGTAGCGCAGGTTGCAGTTGCTGCAACTGGTAGCTGTTCAGTTCCTGAACTCTCCTTTCTTTCGCATATATCAGACACCGCAGAGGATTCTGCTCCCGCCAGGCGTTGCAGCACTTCGGGCTGCATGTTGGGGAAGAGCCCAGCCACCGCGTGTATTACACCCTCCCGGCTGTAAACTAAAGTCTTCGGTATCGTGTCCAGAAGCTCTGCAAAGTGCATTGCACAATCCGGAGAGCAGAAGCGCCTCATCATGGAACCATCGACTACCATCGCCTGCTTGGAAGCCGCTAACTGCTCCTTGCGATATTTTTCACACTGACGGAATGCTTCCGCCGCCTCATCATCCTCGTCGTTCCCCGACGCGCCACTGTCATCACTTCTTTCCCGCGCATCATCTTGTAATTCCTTCCGTTGAGCATCACCGACGGCTAACACAGCTGGCGGCGTTGTCGTACAGCCAATCATGCCACAGAGTGCGTTGAAGTTCCTTTCCACGGCAATCTCTCGCAAGGAGTTGCCGTCTAACAGAGTCAGCATCCACACGGCTGTGGGAGAGTTTGGGAGAAACACATCTTTAGTGGTCGAGAGATATTTTGACACCTCAAAGGCTGCTCTGTCGATCAGCACCTCCCATGCACCCCCGCAGGCCATTAATTTGTTTTCCTTATCTATCCCTCTCCAGCACTACTGACCACGTGAGTTTCCAGGATGAGTTTACCCGGTTGACAGCGGTGCTTGCAGGCCTCACAGAACCCCGGGGATGTCGAAAGAAAACGGAGGTATTTGTGCGGAGGGAAAAGGAAGCAAAAATTAATAGATGCGCTAAAGTACCCCTTAGGAATTACTAAATGTGTGCAAGCTTCTGTGAATATATTACTAGAGTTATACATATGGATGAACAGACAAAAGTATGGAGAGAAGCAGAGTGTAGGAAAGCGAGCGCAACTGACATAATGTCTCTTCGTGACGACCCTACACCTCCTACCGAATGCTTGCTTGCTTACTTCATCCCCCCTCAACAGATTATGCACTAGCAGAGTTCAACAAGTTGAAGGTCGAGCATTAACGAATACGAGAACAGCTAATACAAATCAAAATACCTGTATATATGTGTTGTTCATATGCACCATACAAGGGCATTTAAATCACCTCGGTGACACCCGCGTGGAGTCACACACACTGTGTGTAACAGATCCACTGATGAACCGACTATCCGAAGAAGATTGAAGTGCTCATATCTTACATTACTGCATCATTTTCTACCGCAAGGAACAATTCTTCGGATCTTCGGTATCCCCTGCACTCCGCAGCCCCTGAAATTTTGGCTCTAGTTCCTTATCCCGCACTGGCAATGTCCTTGTTCTCTCGCTGCTCTTGCACGTTTCCCATATTATTTCCTTCCAGCGGGGGTTTGCGAGAACTCCACTGGCTCACATGAGTAAAGCACAAGGTCAGGATATTAAATTAACACCTGTGCGCACACAAACTCACCGCACATCCATTTTCTCCTTCGCACACATTCCCTACCTCAAGCCATCATGTTAAAATAAAGTCGCATAAAGATGCATAGCAAACTGCTAAATCCATTTCAATGAGTCCCACTTGTCGTTGGTGATCCTTCTTCCGAGCGCACTCACAAAAGGTTCATAGCTCCTGCATCTGCAACTCTACGCCGCTTGGGAGCTCCTCCGCGTCGGTTTCCCGCCTTCGCAAACACTGACGAGCAACCATCCGCTGTACGAGACGCTGTTGGTGCGGGCCACTGGGACCACTCCACGTGCCTGAGGTTGTGTCACGCGATCTCTTACGCCGCCCAACTTCTATGATTGGCACGAGCCCTGCACTGTACTCGTGAAGAAAATGCAAAAGTGTGAGAACGGGAATGGAGTGCACTGGTGTGGATACTACCAACCTGTTCAGTTGCTGCGCCTGCTGCTTCTCTACATACCTCAAACAGAACTGCCGTACATCCTCTGCTACCGCCGCTCGCATTAGATTGCGCTCGTGTAACAGCTCATTGCACCGTCGCTGAAGTTGTTCAATTTCGTCACGTTGAGACTGAATCATTGAACCGTACTCCTCTGCCATCTCACGTGTTTTCCGGTCAAAGTACTGTTCCACGTCCATAGCTATGACAGAAAAAAGAAAAATAAAAAGAAAAAGAAAAAAAGAAGAACTCTCCTATATATATGTATATGTTTTCCTCCTTCGGGTAATACGCGCGCACTCCTCGGTTCTGTTCTCGATAATAACCTTTACTATGCGCGTGCTACTCACTGGACAAGGTCAACGCGTGCTTTCCCTTCGATTACCCTTTCCTTCAATCCCCAAAAACCTGCGGAACAGCAAACGCGAGGCGATGTCGGCTAGTGAATAGAAGACTCTAAGCTGAGAAATTTTTGAGATGAGAAAAAGTGCATGTGAGAGTACATGATGAAAGGTAAGAATGAGAAATAAGCGTGGACATTACACATGCATGAGGAAAAGCATGCGGTTATCAAGGTAATCAGTTGATGACGCAAATATCTTTTTTTTAAAAAAGCAAAAAACATATCCCATAAAAGAGGAGAGGATGAGTTGTAGAAAGCATAGAAGCACTCGCTCCATCATCGTTTTCGCCCTGGCTTAGCGACGTCACTAGACATTAGCAGTTAAAGGCGAAAAATGCAACGATCCCCTCCAAAGCGCAGTCCAACTCGCGCAGATGAGGGAAGAGAGGAAGAAATTGGGTTATCGACGTAAACCAGAGAAATATAGAGAGAAGACAAACTTAAACTTGGAGGAAGCAAGCACATCCAACACAATAACACGTGTAAGCAAAATAAGGAGGAAGTTAATCAACCCATATCTTATTACATATCCTCCCTCCCTGCCCCATGCATGGCACACCACACGCGTAAGTCGACAATCATTTTCTCAGAAATTATGCTACTCAAACGCGCATGTCACTCGAATTCGACACCACACAAAGAAGATTAGGAAGAGAAAACCAAAAGAAAAAAATGCCATGTGGTGCATTTGCCTATTATTTTCTGTGCTGTGTTATGCTTCACACCCTCTCCAAACCACGCAGTTGCTCCTCGAGTCTCCTAACCTCCGACTCTAGCAGCTCGTGGTGCTCCTCATTGTAGCACTTTTGGGAGCGCAACTTTTTCATGTGGCGTGTCGCAAGAAACTGACGAAACGACTCAAATTTGGCGTCCCTCCGCGCCACGCCGTACCAAGCAAGCCCCAACCACAGCGCACCATAGTCTAAAAGGTATGTGATGGGCTCCACTAAGTTCCAATCAAAGAGAAAGTAAGTCCAATAAAAAAGAACAACTGTCCTGAAAGCTATCAGCGCAACACAGGCACCAATACACATATCCGCATGCCGTAGCCCCAGCTTTTCACACTGTAGTTTAATTTCATACGTGCGCTGGAGCTCAGCCCTCGCTTCGAGAAGCCGTGGGTGTAGGTAATGATCACGATATTCGCGAAGAGACTCAAGTGTAGGTAGTGCCTCCACCCCTACCTGACGGGTCGTTTTTCCCGTCACTGCAACTGTGTCGGCATCCCCCAAGCGTGATCCCATGTTTACTGAGAAGTTTAGTCTTCCCCTGTGCTGGATCGGGTACACAGTACAGGTATGCTGAGCTCTGCAGAGCGGTGCGTCCCAGCATCTGCGCAGGGCGGAAGGCATCACTAACCCGAAACAGCGTTCCGCCCGCTGTGGTTGACGCCAGGCGAGCTCACCCCCTCCGACTAACCTTCCACAACCACAGAGAGTTTCAAAAAGCGTGTCAAAAGACTCCTACCACAACAGTAATATCACATGGACAAAGAGAGAAACGTAAAGGAATGAATTAGCCCACAATGATGTGAAGCACGAGCCCCTTCCCATTTATGTACAAATATTCATACGGAACAGGTGTTCTGAACATAATGACATAAGCCATAAACGAAAGGATTCCTGTACAGACAGTACCTCTGTGAAAAACACTTAAGGAATCACTAATTGACGTGGATAACGGTTTTTTCACTGATTAAATAGTTTGTCGTACCAATAAATTGAAGAGAGACGAAAAAGCACAACCGTGTATCGTTGAACAAATGCGGCGCCAAAGCAAGTAACAGCAAAGCAAAGCAAAAAAAAGAAACAAAAGAGGCTGGAGGTCGGCTTTACGCTTCAATGGAAGCACTTGAAGAATCCATTTCATCAAAGACAGACCGAACTAATCGTTCGACAATTACCGCTGTGAGCGGTGCTCTTTCAATACAACGCTCATAAGCACAGGTGCAACACTCATTAAGAAGAAGCGGAAATTCTTTAAGCAACTTTTCATCCCCGCAGCTACGCACCCATTCCCCTAACAAAACTGTCGCTTCCATATTTTGACCGTCGCCGGATGGTGATGCCGTTGTGATGTTGAAGGCAAACAAAAGAAACGTACAACTCACCTGCACGCACTGGAATGCGCAACGGGTGAATTTTTCCTGCCGCACAAGCTCAACAACACCCTTCAGGACATGGAGGGCAACGGATGCAACGACACACGCGGGTGTGAACTCACGAGGCATCGCTTGAAGAACCGCGTTGTTTTGCGATTGTTTGGAGAAGATTAGTTTGACACTGGCCTGAATAGCGTCCTCCTTCCTCCGCGTGAAAGATACCGCCAGCTGTGCGTTCCTACTTGGGCCACCACTGCGCCCACCCCCTGTGGCGCCATAAGCCAGGGGACTGGCACTACTTCCGCCGGCTCGTACGGCTCCGCCAACGCTGTCGTTGCCACAGGGCTTCTCTGAAGCCGCTGATGCTGCACCACTGTCGGTGCAAGTTGGAGGTGGGAGCACGTCCTGCTTCAATAACTTGTACAAACCATCTAACTGAAGTACGAACTCGCGAAGACTTTTTGCCACACCACCATGGTCGGCAGGATCACTCACCGATGGATCAACAGCATTGGCCGGGGAAAAAGCAGAGGCAACACGGTTGAGGAAGTACTGCCCCAAAAGTACGATACCACGCATTACAAGGCGCTGGGCAATGCTCACATGTCGTTGTTGAACTTCCAGAAGTTCCTCCCGCTTACCCATGTTGCTGTCAATGAATACTGAAATAATTTCAATATTAGCAATGGATGCGGCATTTCCAAAGGTAAAACGTGACAAACATGCACCGAATATGCGTCCGTGCAGCCTTTCCGAATTCTCTACACCTTCGTCACAGCGGAAAGCAGAGCGGACACTATCTGTCTCCACTACCTTCGCCTCCAACATCTCCGTAAGTTGACGAACAACACACAACACTGATTGGTCTATCATAATGGCATATCCCGAATCTTCCCGACCAGCAATGTTGTGGACGTAATTGGCCCATATTCCCTTCAGGGTTGTTGAGCAGTGCGCAAGATGTTTACTAAGGCTGCTAAATACCACCGTCAGCTCTTCCTTCGCTTCGGAAGGTGCACTTAAGAGCAATGCGCCATCATTTGCAATGGCCTCAATGACAGCTATCAGCATCACACCAAGTCGCTCTGTAAGTTCTGTTGCAACCTGAACTAGAACTGCCTGCACCTGCTCACCAAAGCATTTGAGTTGGTCGACTTCATCAACACCTTTAAAGACAGAAGATAGGCAATCACCACTTGACTTCATAAACGCGCAGAGGCTCTTTAACTGGGCCAATACTTCATGCAGACGGAAATTCTTCATCAACGACACCAATCCTGTTCGATCCATCCCACCGAGGTGGGACACAGGGAGCGTTGCCTCAATTTCCGCCTTCAAAGTGCGAGTGCCTGCATCAAAGGTTTCCCTTACATTTCCTCGCAGAGCATCCAGTAGCTCTTCTTCCAGAGGAAGCGCCACGTTGTTGCCTCTTTCCACCTCCACCCTTCCATCTGTCGACTGTGTATCATTCTCAAATAAAGTGCTACCACGCATTGCACGCATCTCCTCCAGTGTCCGCTGGATTATATCTGCCGCCTCCGGGTCTTCCATTGCTACAGCTGTTATCCTACTCTTTAGAGAAGAATATAACCGTGTGGCAATCTCCTTGCACTCATTATATATGCTTGCCATCTTAGGTACATCTTTGTGCTTAATCAGGAAACTATCACCCATTACCCAGCAGCGTGCACACTCACTATACTCATGTCGCTCCAAATGGAAACGCATAGTATCGGGCAGGTCAACAAGAAACTTAACTTTTCGGGCCATGCGGTCGGCTCTAATCACCTTTTCAATACGAACCTTGTGCTGCTGCAGTTTCTCATTCATGTCTTTCGAGACACAATCGATGCTTTCCACGTTACCGGACAGAACTTGAAGCTTTGTGTCCATTTCTGTAACGTTGGCACGCATCTCCCGAATTGTATCGCTTGCAGAAATGAGTTTGGCATAGTTACGGTAGACAAGTTCCTGCAATTCAGTTTCCAACCGGTTAACTGTGCGCAGAAGCCATGTGTCAGCTTGCACTATACCCATAAGCGACTTTACCCGGAACAGTTCCGTAGTGTATCGGTGAACACTAAAGGATTCTGAGTCGAGATCTAACTCGGGAGGAACAGCACTTGCCCTCGTGCTGGCATGGCTAACAACACAGCCATCGACGTTAGTACTACCTTCGCCATTATCACGGGAGGCACTTTGCGTCGCTGAAGAATCACCATAAAAAGCACGTAGCTGCTGACGAATTTGCCGCCTACGCTCCGCATTAGCCGTTCTCATCACTCAAACACACAAAAGAAATAGGTATAAATAAGGGCTAATTCAACGTCAACAACAACAACGACCCAATTGCAGACGCGCGTGTGTGCAACTGTTTGTTCAGAAGTAAATAAGCTACCGACGTTCCTTTAATCGCTATATTTTACAAAATCAGCCTTTCACGCAAAACAGAAAAGAGTCTTTTTCAAAAGCAAATCAACACTAAAAAGAAAACAAAAGACGCACTAGGGAGAAATCCTAGCAAACAAGGCGAGAGGTTGAATAAAACTTTCCAGCATAAATCCAATAAGGCGCGCACAAAAAGTAAGTGAATGACACCTATCGCTACACCAACACTCTTAACCATTAAAAGAGTAATCACGCACAAACCAACACACAGGTATCATTTTCTACCATCACCACTGGGCAGTACTGTGACAATGTTAGAACCCACCTTCACCACAGGCTCTACGCTACCAGCAACCAAAACACCACCAACGCGAACAGAAGGTGTCGCAGTGCAGCTGACAGCGGGGTAATCCATAACTGGCCGCTGCGGCTTCACAACGCCCCCAACAACAATAGTCTGATTTCCAACACACCCAGCAACAACAGGCTCCAAGGGAACACTGGAACCTTTGCCAGCAATTTTTTGGTGGCGCATAACATGAAGCTCCAAATGAGCACGAGACACATCCTCCCGGATCCGCGTCAACATAGAAGAATCACGAACCTCCAAAAAAGCGTAGTACGCCTCAACAGAATCCATGTGACGGCAACTATTAAGATGCTGCTCCCACACCCGCCGAATACTACAAATAAACAAATCGCAATAATCACAATAAATCAATCTACCGTCACGCTCATTATGTCGTCGCACGCACTGCAAACGCAAATTCCGCACAACAGGAGAATCAGAATAACGACAACGCTTCTTACCCATCAACAATTATATCCTAAGTACAACTAGAGCAAGAAAAGAGAAAATAAACAAAGTCAAAAAAAAAAATTCGAAATAAACAAAAAAGACAGACTGCAATGCTTTATTTTTTTTCCTCTTTTACTTTTAGCCATCGGGTGTGGCAGCGAAAATTCCCGTCTCCACAAACAGAAACAGCTGCCTTTGGCCCCACCCATCTTATTATCTCATTAAACAAAAATTAAAAAAGAAGAAGAAAAACAAAAAGCGAAAACACATCATTATATTATCCACCCAGTGTAAAGGGTCCTCTACGCCTGGCAGTCGCGGCACCATTCATTGTCTTCTCTCTGCCACCTCACGCCACCCGCAGAGCAACCCCACGCATTACACATCCGTGGCTTTTATCCATTGCCTTCTTACCATTGCTATTAGGTTTTTGCTTCATTTGTTAGTTATAATAGTTATCACAAGTACTTCATGTTGCTTCATTTTTCCTTTTCTTTGTTAGTTTCATATTATCTGATTTTGCTCCCTGACTCGTCTGACCCACTTAACTTTAATATTGTTATCTTGCTACCTCTACCACCATGATATCATTTACCGATTCCGATTCCTCCTCCTACCCATTTTCGCATCCTCAAATTCCTCTTATTGGGCATTAGCACCTTACATTTTCCCCACCCCCTCTTCACGTGCTATCCCCCTTTACCATTTACCACGTTGCCTTGCTAGGCACAACACGGGCACCGCGGCTCGGAACCGTGTCGCCCCCGCATCCACTGCATTCCCCGCCGCGTACGCACCGTGCCACACACTGGCCAGCAGTTTATTTCTTCGAGGCCTTCACAGCCGCCTTCGTCACCTTCCCACCAGAGCCTTCCTTCTTGTTCACGGCCTTGATGATGCCGACGGCAACCGTCTGGCGCATGTCGCGCACGGCGAAGCGGCCAAGAGGTGCGTAGTCGTTGAACACCTCCACGCACATGGGCTTCTGGGGCACCATGCGCACGATGGCCGCGTCGCCCGACTTGATCGCCTTGGGGGCCTTCTCCAGCTCCTTGCCAGAGCGGCGGTCGATCTTCGACTCGATCTCCGCGAACTTGCAGGCAATGTGAGAGGTGTGGCAATCCAGCACCGGGGCGTAACCGTTGCCAATCATACCAGGGTGGTTCAGAATGATCACCTGTGCCGTGAAGTCGGCAGCCTCCTTCGGGGGATCGTTCTTCGTGTTGCCGCACACGTTACCACGGCGGATATCCTTCACGGACACGTTCTTCACGTTGAAGCCGACGTTGTCACCAGGGGTTGCCTCCGCAAGCTGCTCATGATGCATTTCAATCGACTTCACTTCAGTCGTCACATTCGCGGGGGCAAACGTCACAACATCACCGGGCTTCATCACACCGGTCTCCACGCGGCCAACGGGCACAGTGCCAATACCGCCAATCTTGTACACGTCCTGCAAGGGCAGACGCAGGGGCTTGTCGCTTGGGCGCACTGGCGGTTCCAGCATGTCCAGTGCCTCCAGCAGCGTGGGACCCTTGTACCATGGCATCTTGTCAGACTTGTCAATCATGTTGTCTCCCTGCCATCCGGAGATGGGCACGAAGCGCACCTTCTCCACGTTGTACCCGACCTTCTTGATGTATGCAGACACCTCCTTCACGATCTCATCGTACCGCTCCTGACCGTAGTTCACCGTCTTGTCGTCCATCTTGTTGCAGCATACGACCATCTGCTTCACACCCAGCGTGAACGCGAGCAGCGCGTGCTCACGGGTCTGCCCGTCCTTCGAGATGCCAGCCTCAAACTCGCCTTGTGCAGATGCAATGATGAGAATGGCAGCATCAGCCTGCGACGTCCCAGTGATCATGTTCTTGATGAAGTCACGGTGACCGGGAGCATCAATGATCGTGAAGACAGACTTGGGTGACTCGAACTTCCACAGGGCAATGTCGATCGTGATACCACGCTCACGCTCGGCCTTCAGTTTGTCCAGCACCCAAGCGTACTTGAACGAGGCCTTGCCAATGTCCGCAGCCTCCTTCTCGAATTTTTCGATCGTACGCTTGTCAATGCCGCCACACTTGTAGATGAGGTGGCCCGTGGCAGTGGATTTGCCGGCATCGACGTGGCCCACCACCACAAGGTTCATGTGCACCTTTTCCTTTCCCATGGTTGTTGGCTTGGTTTTCTGAAGTTTTCGAGGTTAGTAAACACTTAGATAGCTGATAACTGGCAGCGCGCAAAAGGAACGAAAGAAGTGGTGGAGGAAGGATCGCAGGATGAGAGCGGCCGCATGATAACAACAGCCACGGAGGAACTCACGCGGGCAGGAGCGCCGCAGAGCACAATGCGCGCACGCGCACACAGTTCAGGAAGGAGGCAATGCCAAACCCACAGGAACACCTAACCACGTTTACATGCTGCAATCCCGTATTGATTGCGCTCCTTCCTGGCACGCCGTGCAGGCAAAAGCCCCACTGCAATGCTTTATTTTTTTTCCTCTTTTACTTTTAGCCATCGGGTGTGGCAGCGAAAATTCCCGTCTCCACAAACAGAAACAGCTGCCTTTGGCCCCACCCATCTTATTATCTCATTAAACAAAAATTAAAAAAGAAGAAGAAAAACAAAAAGCGAAAACACATCATTATATTATCCACCCAGTGTAAAGGGTCCTCTACGCCTGGCAGTCGCGGCACCATTCATTGTCTTCTCTCTGCCACCTCACGCCACCCGCAGAGCAACCCCACGCATTACACATCCGTGGCTTTTATCCATTGCCTTCTTACCATTGCTATTAGGTTTTTGCTTCATTTGTTCGTTATAATAGTTATCACAAGTACTTCATGTTGCTTCATTTTTCCTTTTCTTTGTTAGTTTCATATTATCTGATTTTGCTCCCTGACTCGTCTGACCCACTTAACTTTAATATTGTTATCTTGCTACCTCTACCACCATGATATCATTTACCGATTCCGATTCCTCCTCCTACCCATTTTCGCATTCTCAAATTCCTCTTATTGGGCATTAGCACCTTACATTTTCCCCACCCCCTCTTCACGTGCTATCCCCCTTTACCATTTACCACGTTGCCTTGCTAGGCACAACACGGGCACCGCGGCTCGGAACCGTGTCGCCCCCGCATCCACTGCATTCCCCGCCGCGTACGCACCGTGCCACACACTGGCCAGCAGTTTATTTCTTCGAGGCCTTCACAGCCGCCTTCGTCACCTTCCCACCAGAGCCTTCCTTCTTGTTCACGGCCTTGATGATGCCGACGGCAACCGTCTGGCGCATGTCGCGCACGGCGAAGCGGCCAAGAGGTGCGTAGTCGTTGAACACCTCCACGCACATGGGCTTCTGGGGCACCATGCGCACGATGGCCGCGTCGCCCGACTTGATCGCCTTGGGGGCCTTCTCCAGCTCCTTGCCAGAGCGGCGGTCGATCTTCGACTCGATCTCCGCGAACTTGCAGGCAATGTGAGAGGTGTGGCAATCCAGCACCGGGGCGTAACCGTTGCCAATCATACCAGGGTGGTTCAGAATGATCACCTGTGCCGTGAAGTCGGCAGCCTCCTTCGGGGGATCGTTCTTCGTGTTGCCGCACACGTTACCACGGCGGATATCCTTCACGGACACGTTCTTCACGTTGAAGCCGACGTTGTCACCAGGGGTTGCCTCCGCAAGCTGCTCATGATGCATTTCAATCGACTTCACTTCAGTCGTCACATTCGCGGGGGCAAACGTCACAACATCACCGGGCTTCATCACACCGGTCTCCACGCGGCCAACGGGCACAGTGCCAATACCGCCAATCTTGTACACGTCCTGCAAGGGCAGACGCAGGGGCTTGTCGCTTGGGCGCACTGGCGGTTCCAGCATGTCCAGTGCCTCCAGCAGCGTGGGACCCTTGTACCATGGCATCTTGTCAGACTTGTCAATCATGTTGTCTCCCTGCCATCCGGAGATGGGCACGAAGCGCACCTTCTCCACGTTGTACCCGACCTTCTTGATGTATGCAGACACCTCCTTCACGATCTCATCGTACCGCTCCTGACCGTAGTTCACCGTCTTGTCGTCCATCTTGTTGCAGCATACGACCATCTGCTTCACACCCAGCGTGAACGCGAGCAGCGCGTGCTCACGGGTCTGCCCGTCCTTCGAGATGCCAGCCTCAAACTCGCCTTGTGCAGATGCAATGATGAGAATGGCAGCATCAGCCTGCGACGTCCCAGTGATCATGTTCTTGATGAAGTCACGGTGACCGGGAGCATCAATGATCGTGAAGACAGACTTGGGTGACTCGAACTTCCACAGGGCAATGTCGATCGTGATACCACGCTCACGCTCGGCCTTCAGTTTGTCCAGCACCCAAGCGTACTTGAACGAGGCCTTGCCAATGTCCGCAGCCTCCTTCTCGAATTTTTCGATCGTACGCTTGTCAATGCCGCCACACTTGTAGATGAGGTGGCCCGTGGCAGTGGATTTGCCGGCATCGACGTGGCCCACCACCACAAGGTTCATGTGCACCTTTTCCTTTCCCATGGTTGTTGGCTTGGTTTTCTGAAGTTTTCGAGGTTAGTAAACACTTAGATAGCTGATAACTGGCAGCGCGCAAAAGGAACGAAAGAAGTGGTGGAGGAAGGATCGCAGGATGAGAGCGGCCGCATGATAACAACAGCCACGGAGGAACTCACGCGGGCAGGAGCGCCGCAGAGCACAATGCGCGCACGCGCACACAGTTCAGGAAGGAGGCAATGCCAAACCCACAGGAACACCTAACCACGTTTACATGCTGCAATCCCGTATTGATTGCGCTCCTTCCTGGCACGCCGTGCAGGCAAAAGCCCCACTGCAATGCTTTATTTTTTTTCCTCTTTTACTTTTAGCCATCGGGTGTGGCAGCGAAAATTCCCGTCTCCACAAACAGAAACAGCTGCCTTTGGCCCCACCCATCTTATTATCTCATTAAACAAAAATTAAAAAAGAAGAAGAAAAACAAAAAGCGAAAACACATCATTATATTATCCACCCAGTGTAAAGGGTCCTCTACGCCTGGCAGTCGCGGCACCATTCATTGTCTTCTCTCTGCCACCTCACGCCACCCGCAGAGCAACCCCACGCATTACACATCCGTGGCTTTTATCCATTGCCTTCTTACCATTGCTATTAGGTTTTTGCTTCATTTGTTCGTTATAATAGTTATCACAAGTACTTCATGTTGCTTCATTTTTCCTTTTCTTTGTTAGTTTCATATTATCTGATTTTGCTCCCTGACTCGTCTGACCCACTTAACTTTAATATTGTTATCTTGCTACCTCTACCATCATGATATCATTTACCGATTCCGATTCCTCCTCCTACCCATTTTCGCATTCTCAAATTCCTCTTATTGGGCATTAGCACCTTACATTTTCCCCACCCCCTCTTCACGTGCTATCCCCCTTTACCATTTACCACGTTGCCTTGCTAGGCACAACACGGGCACCGCGGCTCGGAACCGTGTCGCCCCCGCATCCACTGCATTCCCCGCCGCGTACGCACCGTGCCACACACTGGCCAGCAGTTTATTTCTTCGAGGCCTTCACAGCCGCCTTCGTCACCTTCCCACCAGAGCCTTCCTTCTTGTTCACGGCCTTGATGATGCCGACGGCAACCGTCTGGCGCATGTCACGCACGGCGAAGCGGCCAAGAGGTGCGTAGTCGTTGAACACCTCCACGCACATGGGCTTCTGGGGCACCATGCGCACGATGGCCGCGTCGCCCGACTTGATCGCCTTGGGGGCCTTCTCCAGCTCCTTGCCAGAGCGGCGGTCGATCTTCGACTCGATCTCCGCGAACTTGCAGGCAATGTGAGAGGTGTGGCAATCCAGCACCGGGGCGTAACCGTTGCCAATCATACCAGGGTGGTTCAGAATGATCACCTGTGCCGTGAAGTCGGCAGCCTCCTTCGGGGGATCGTTCTTCGTGTTGCCGCACACGTTACCACGGCGGATATCCTTCACGGACACGTTCTTCACGTTGAAGCCGACGTTGTCACCAGGGGTTGCCTCCGCAAGCTGCTCATGATGCATTTCAATCGACTTCACTTCAGTCGTCACATTCGCGGGGGCAAACGTCACAACATCACCGGGCTTCATCACACCGGTCTCCACGCGGCCAACGGGCACAGTGCCAATACCGCCAATCTTGTACACGTCCTGCAAGGGCAGACGCAGGGGCTTGTCGCTTGGGCGCACTGGCGGTTCCAGCATGTCCAGTGCCTCCAGCAGCGTGGGACCCTTGTACCATGGCATCTTGTCAGACTTGTCAATCATGTTGTCTCCCTGCCATCCGGAGATGGGCACGAAGCGCACCTTCTCCACGTTGTACCCGACCTTCTTGATGTATGCAGACACCTCCTTCACGATCTCATCGTACCGCTCCTGACCGTAGTTCACCGTCTTGTCGTCCATCTTGTTGCAGCATACGACCATCTGCTTCACACCCAGCGTGAACGCGAGCAGCGCGTGCTCACGGGTCTGCCCGTCCTTCGAGATGCCAGCCTCAAACTCGCCTTGTGCAGATGCAATGATGAGAATGGCAGCATCAGCCTGCGACGTCCCAGTGATCATGTTCTTGATGAAGTCACGGTGACCGGGAGCATCGATGATCGTGAAGACAGACTTGGGTGACTCGAACTTCCACAGGGCAATGTCGATCGTGATACCACGCTCACGCTCGGCCTTCAGTTTGTCCAGCACCCAAGCGTACTTGAACGAGGCCTTGCCAATGTCCGCAGCCTCCTTCTCGAATTTTTCGATCGTACGCTTGTCAATGCCGCCACACTTGTAGATGAGGTGGCCCGTGGCAGTGGATTTGCCGGCATCGACGTGGCCCACCACCACAAGGTTCATGTGCACCTTTTCCTTTCCCATGGTTGTTGGCTTGGTTTTCTGAAGTTTTCGAGGTTAGTAAACACTTAGATAGCTGATAACTGGCAGCGCGCAAAAGGAACGAAAGAAGTGGTGGAGGAAGGATCGCAGGATGAGAGCGGCCGCATGATAACAACAGCCACGGAGGAACTCACGCGGGCAGGAGCGCCGCAGAGCACAATGCGCGCACGCGCACACAGTTCAGGAAGGAGGCAATGCCAAACCCACAGGAACACCTAACCACGTTTACATGCTGCAATCCCGTATTGATTGCGCTCCTTCCTGGCACGCCGTGCAGGCAAAAGCCCCACTGCAATGCTTTATTTTTTTTCCTCTTTTACTTTTAGCCATCGGGTGTGGCAGCGAAAATTCCCGTCTCCACAAACAGAAACAGCTGCCTTTGGCCCCACCCATCTTATTATCTCATTAAACAAAAATTAAAAAAGAAGAAGAAAAACAAAAAGCGAAAACACATCATTATATTATCCACCCAGTGTAAAGGGTCCTCTACGCCTGGCAGTCGCGGCACCATTCATTGTCTTCTCTCTGCCACCTCACGCCACCCGCAGAGCAACCCCACGCATTACACATCCGTGGCTTTTATCCATTGCCTTCTTACCATTGCTATTAGGTTTTTGCTTCATTTGTTCGTTATAATAGTTATCACAAGTACTTCATGTTGCTTCATTTTTCCTTTTCTTTGTTAGTTTCATATTATCTGATTTTGCTCCCTGACTCGTCTGACCCACTTAACTTTAATATTGTTATCTTGCTACCTCTACCATCATGATATCATTTACCGATTCCGATTCCTCCTCCTACCCATTTTCGCATTCTCAAATTCCTCTTATTGGGCATTAGCACCTTACATTTTCCCCACCCCCTCTTCACGTGCTATCCCCCTTTACCATTTACCACGTTGCCTTGCTAGGCACAACACGGGCACCGCGGCTCGGAACCGTGTCGCCCCCGCATCCACTGCATTCCCCGCCGCGTACGCACCGTGCCACACACTGGCCAGCAGTTTATTTCTTCGAGGCCTTCACAGCCGCCTTCGTCACCTTCCCACCAGAGCCTTCCTTCTTGTTCACGGCCTTGATGATGCCGACGGCAACCGTCTGGCGCATGTCACGCACGGCGAAGCGGCCAAGAGGTGCGTAGTCGTTGAACACCTCCACGCACATGGGCTTCTGGGGCACCATGCGCACGATGGCCGCGTCGCCCGACTTGATCGCCTTGGGGGCCTTCTCCAGCTCCTTGCCAGAGCGGCGGTCGATCTTCGACTCGATCTCCGCGAACTTGCAGGCAATGTGAGAGGTGTGGCAATCCAGCACCGGGGCGTAACCGTTGCCAATCATACCAGGGTGGTTCAGAATGATCACCTGTGCCGTGAAGTCGGCAGCCTCCTTCGGGGGATCGTTCTTCGTGTTGCCGCACACGTTACCACGGCGGATATCCTTCACGGACACGTTCTTCACGTTGAAGCCGACGTTGTCACCAGGGGTTGCCTCCGCAAGCTGCTCATGATGCATTTCAATCGACTTCACTTCAGTCGTCACATTCGCGGGGGCAAACGTCACAACATCACCGGGCTTCATCACACCGGTCTCCACGCGGCCAACGGGCACAGTGCCAATACCGCCAATCTTGTACACGTCCTGCAAGGGCAGACGCAGGGGCTTGTCGCTTGGGCGCACTGGCGGTTCCAGCATGTCCAGTGCCTCCAGCAGCGTGGGACCCTTGTACCATGGCATCTTGTCAGACTTGTCAATCATGTTGTCTCCCTGCCATCCGGAGATGGGCACGAAGCGCACCTTCTCCACGTTGTACCCGACCTTCTTGATGTATGCAGACACCTCCTTCACGATCTCATCGTACCGCTCCTGACCGTAGTTCACCGTCTTGTCGTCCATCTTGTTGCAGCATACGACCATCTGCTTCACACCCAGCGTGAACGCGAGCAGCGCGTGCTCACGGGTCTGCCCGTCCTTCGAGATGCCAGCCTCAAACTCGCCTTGTGCAGATGCAATGATGAGAATGGCAGCATCAGCCTGCGACGTCCCAGTGATCATGTTCTTGATGAAGTCACGGTGACCGGGAGCATCAATGATCGTGAAGACAGACTTGGGTGACTCGAACTTCCACAGGGCAATGTCGATCGTGATACCACGCTCACGCTCGGCCTTCAGTTTGTCCAGCACCCAAGCGTACTTGAACGAGGCCTTGCCAATGTCCGCAGCCTCCTTCTCGAATTTTTCGATCGTACGCTTGTCAATGCCGCCACACTTGTAGATGAGGTGGCCCGTGGCAGTGGATTTGCCGGCATCGACGTGGCCCACCACCACAAGGTTCATGTGCACCTTTTCCTTTCCCATGGTTGTTGGCTTGGTTTTCTGAAGTTTTCGAGGTTAGTAAACACTTAGATAGCTGATAACTGGCAGCGCGCAAAAGGAACGAAAGAAGTGGTGGAGGAAGGATCGCAGGATGAGAGCGGCCGCATGATAACAACAGCCACGGAGGAACTCACGCGGGCAGGAGCGCCGCAGAGCACAATGCGCGCACGCGCACACAGTTCAGGAAGGAGGCAATGCCAAACCCACAGGAACACCTAACCACGTTTACATGCTGCAATCCCGTATTGATTGCGCTCCTTCCTGGCACGCCGTGCAGGCAAAAGCCCCACTGCAATGCTTTATTTTTTTTCCTCTTTTACTTTTAGCCATCGGGTGTGGCAGCGAAAATTCCCGTCTCCACAAACAGAAACAGCTGCCTTTGGCCCCACCCATCTTATTATCTCATTAAACAAAAATTAAAAAAGAAGAAGAAAAACAAAAAGCGAAAACACATCATTATATTATCCACCCAGTGTAAAGGGTCCTCTACGCCTGGCAGTCGCGGCACCATTCATTGTCTTCTCTCTGCCACCTCACGCCACCCGCAGAGCAACCCCACGCATTACACATCCGTGGCTTTTATCCATTGCCTTCTTACCATTGCTATTAGGTTTTTGCTTCATTTGTTCGTTATAATAGTTATCACAAGTACTTCATGTTGCTTCATTTTTCCTTTTCTTTGTTAGTTTCATATTATCTGATTTTGCTCCCTGACTCGTCTGACCCACTTAACTTTAATATTGTTATCTTGCTACCTCTACCACCATGATATCATTTACCGATTCCGATTCCTCCTCCTACCCATTTTCGCATTCTCAAATTCCTCTTATTGGGCATTAGCACCTTACATTTTCCCCACCCCCTCTTCACGTGCTATCCCCCTTTACCATTTACCACGTTGCCTTGCTAGGCACAACACGGGCACCGCGGCTCGGAACCGTGTCGCCCCCGCATCCACTGCATTCCCCGCCGCGTACGCACCGTGCCACACACTGGCCAGCAGTTTATTTCTTCGAGGCCTTCACAGCCGCCTTCGTCACCTTCCCACCAGAGCCTTCCTTCTTGTTCACGGCCTTGATGATGCCGACGGCAACCGTCTGGCGCATGTCACGCACGGCGAAGCGGCCAAGAGGTGCGTAGTCGTTGAACACCTCCACGCACATGGGCTTCTGGGGCACCATGCGCACGATGGCCGCGTCGCCCGACTTGATCGCCTTGGGGGCCTTCTCCAGCTCCTTGCCAGAGCGGCGGTCGATCTTCGACTCGATCTCCGCGAACTTGCAGGCAATGTGAGAGGTGTGGCAATCCAGCACCGGGGCGTAACCGTTGCCAATCATACCAGGGTGGTTCAGAATGATCACCTGTGCCGTGAAGTCGGCAGCCTCCTTCGGGGGATCGTTCTTCGTGTTGCCGCACACGTTACCACGGCGGATATCCTTCACGGACACGTTCTTCACGTTGAAGCCGACGTTGTCACCAGGGGTTGCCTCCGCAAGCTGCTCATGATGCATTTCAATCGACTTCACTTCAGTCGTCACATTCGCGGGGGCAAACGTCACAACATCACCGGGCTTCATCACACCGGTCTCCACGCGGCCAACGGGCACAGTGCCAATACCGCCAATCTTGTACACGTCCTGCAAGGGCAGACGCAGGGGCTTGTCGCTTGGGCGCACTGGCGGTTCCAGCATGTCCAGTGCCTCCAGCAGCGTGGGACCCTTGTACCATGGCATCTTGTCAGACTTGTCAATCATGTTGTCTCCCTGCCATCCGGAGATGGGCACGAAGCGCACCTTCTCCACGTTGTACCCGACCTTCTTGATGTATGCAGACACCTCCTTCACGATCTCATCGTACCGCTCCTGACCGTAGTTCACCGTCTTGTCGTCCATCTTGTTGCAGCATACGACCATCTGCTTCACACCCAGCGTGAACGCGAGCAGCGCGTGCTCACGGGTCTGCCCGTCCTTCGAGATGCCAGCCTCAAACTCGCCTTGTGCAGATGCAATGATGAGAATGGCAGCATCAGCCTGCGACGTCCCAGTGATCATGTTCTTGATGAAGTCACGGTGACCGGGAGCATCAATGATCGTGAAGACAGACTTGGGTGACTCGAACTTCCACAGGGCAATGTCGATCGTGATACCACGCTCACGCTCGGCCTTCAGTTTGTCCAGCACCCAAGCGTACTTGAACGAGGCCTTGCCAATGTCCGCAGCCTCCTTCTCGAATTTTTCGATCGTACGCTTGTCAATGCCGCCACACTTGTAGATGAGGTGGCCCGTGGCAGTGGATTTGCCGGCATCGACGTGGCCCACCACCACAAGGTTCATGTGCACCTTTTCCTTTCCCATGGTTGTTGGCTTGGTTTTCTGAAGTTTTCGAGGTTAGTAAACACTTAGATAGCTGATAACTGGCAGCGCGCAAAAGGAACGAAAGAAGTGGTGGAGGAAGGATCGCAGGATGAGAGCGGCCGCATGATAACAACAGCCACGGAGGAACTCACGCGGGCAGGAGCGCCGCAGAGCACAATGCGCGCACGCGCACACAGTTCAGGAAGGAGGCAATGCCAAACCCACAGGAACACCTAACCACGTTTACATGCTGCAATCCCGTATTGATTGCGCTCCTTCCTGGCACGCCGTGCAGGCAAAAGCCCCACTGCAATGCTTTATTTTTTTTCCTCTTTTACTTTTAGCCATCGGGTGTGGCAGCGAAAATTCCCGTCTCCACAAACAGAAACAGCTGCCTTTGGCCCCACCCATCTTATTATCTCATTAAACAAAAATTAAAAAAGAAGAAGAAAAACAAAAAGTGAAAACACATCATTATATTATCCACCCAGTGTAAAGGGTCCTCTACGCCTGGCAGTCGCGGCACCATTCATTGTCTTCTCTCTGCCACCTCACGCCACCCGCAGAGCAACCCCACGCATTACACATCCGTGGCTTTTATCCATTGCCTTCTTACCATTGCTATTAGGTTTTTGCTTCATTTGTTCGTTATAATAGTTATCACAAGTACTTCATGTTGCTTCATTTTTCCTTTTCTTTGTTAGTTTCATATTATCTGATTTTGCTCCCTGACTCGTCTGACCCACTTAACTTTAATATTGTTATCTTGCTACCTCTACCATCATGATATCATTTACCGATTCCGATTCCTCCTCCTACCCATTTTCGCATCCTCAAATTCCTCTTATTGGGCATTAGCACCTTACATTTTCCCCACCCCCTCTTCACGTGCTATCCCCCTTTACCATTTACCACGTTGCCTTGCTAGGCACAACACGGGCACCGCGGCTCGGAACCGTGTCGCCCCCGCATTCACTGCATTCCCCGCCGCGTACGCACCGTGCCACACACTGGCCAGCAGTTTATTTCTTCGAGGCCTTCACAGCCGCCTTCGTCACCTTCCCACCAGAGCCTTCCTTCTTGTTCACGGCCTTGATGATGCCGACGGCAACCGTCTGGCGCATGTCGCGCACGGCGAAGCGGCCAAGAGGTGCGTAGTCGTTGAACACCTCCACGCACATGGGCTTCTGGGGCACCATGCGCACGATGGCCGCGTCGCCCGACTTGATCGCCTTGGGGGCCTTCTCCAGCTCCTTGCCAGAGCGGCGGTCGATCTTCGACTCGATCTCCGCGAACTTGCAGGCAATGTGAGAGGTGTGGCAATCCAGCACCGGGGCGTAACCGTTGCCAATCATACCAGGGTGGTTCAGAATGATCACCTGTGCCGTGAAGTCGGCAGCCTCCTTCGGGGGATCGTTCTTCGTGTTGCCGCACACGTTACCACGGCGGATATCCTTCACGGACACGTTCTTCACGTTGAAGCCGACGTTGTCACCAGGGGTTGCCTCCGCAAGCTGCTCATGATGCATTTCAATCGACTTCACTTCAGTCGTCACATTCGCGGGGGCAAACGTCACAACATCACCGGGCTTCATCACACCGGTCTCCACGCGGCCAACGGGCACAGTGCCAATACCGCCAATCTTGTACACGTCCTGCAAGGGCAGACGCAGGGGCTTGTCGCTTGGGCGCACTGGCGGTTCCAGCATGTCCAGTGCCTCCAGCAGCGTGGGACCCTTGTACCATGGCATCTTGTCAGACTTGTCAATCATGTTGTCTCCCTGCCATCCGGAGATGGGCACGAAGCGCACCTTCTCCACGTTGTACCCGACCTTCTTGATGTATGCAGACACCTCCTTCACGATCTCATCGTACCGCTCCTGACCGTAGTTCACCGTCTTGTCGTCCATCTTGTTGCAGCATACGACCATCTGCTTCACACCCAGCGTGAACGCGAGCAGCGCGTGCTCACGGGTCTGCCCGTCCTTCGAGATGCCAGCCTCAAACTCGCCTTGTGCAGATGCAATGATGAGAATGGCAGCATCAGCCTGCGACGTCCCAGTGATCATGTTCTTGATGAAGTCACGGTGACCGGGAGCATCAATGATCGTGAAGACAGACTTGGGTGACTCGAACTTCCACAGGGCAATGTCGATCGTGATACCACGCTCACGCTCGGCCTTCAGTTTGTCCAGCACCCAAGCGTACTTGAACGAGGCCTTGCCAATGTCCGCAGCCTCCTTCTCGAATTTTTCGATCGTACGCTTGTCAATGCCGCCACACTTGTAGATGAGGTGGCCCGTGGCAGTGGATTTGCCGGCATCGACGTGGCCCACCACCACAAGGTTCATGTGCACCTTTTCCTTTCCCATGGTTGTTGGCTTGGTTTTCTGAAGTTTTCGAGGTTAGTAAACACTTAGATAGCTGATAACTGGCAGCGCGCAAAAGGAACGAAAGAAGTGGTGGAGGAAGGATCGCAGGATGAGAGCGGCCGCATGATAACAACAGCCACGGAGGAACTCACGCGGGCAGGAGCGCCGCAGAGCACAATGCGCGCACGCGCACACAGTTCAGGAAGGAGGCAATGCCAAACCCACAGGAACACCTAACCACGTTTACATGCTGCAATCCCGTATTGATTGCGCTCCTTCCTGGCACGCCGTGCAGGCAAAAGCCCCACTGCAATGCTTTATTTTTTTTCCTCTTTTACTTTTAGCCATCGGGTGTGGCAGCGAAAATTCCCGTCTCCACAAACAGAAACAGCTGCCTTTGGCCCCACCCATCTTATTATCTCATTAAACAAAAATTAAAAAAGAAGAAGAAAAACAAAAAGTGAAAACACATCATTATATTATCCACCCAGTGTAAAGGGTCCTCTACGCCTGGCAGTCGCGGCACCATTCATTGTCTTCTCTCTGCCACCTCACGCCACCCGCAGAGCAACCCCACGCATTACACATCCGTGGCTTTTATCCATTGCCTTCTTACCATTGCTATTAGGTTTTTGCTTCATTTGTTCGTTATAATAGTTATCACAAGTACTTCATGTTGCTTCATTTTTCCTTTTCTTTGTTAGTTTCATATTATCTGATTTTGCTCCCTGACTCGTCTGACCCACTTAACTTTAATATTGTTATCTTGCTACCTCTACCACCATGATATCATTTACCGATTCCGATTCCTCCTCCTACCCATTTTCGCATTCTCAAATTCCTCTTATTGGGCATTAGCACCTTACATTTTCCCCACCCCCTCTTCACGTGCTATCCCCCTTTACCATTTACCACGTTGCCTTGCTAGGCACAACACGGGCACCGCGGCTCGGAACCGTGTCGCCCCCGCATCCACTGCATTCCCCGCCGCGTACGCACCGTGCCACACACTGGCCAGCAGTTTATTTCTTCGAGGCCTTCACAGCCGCCTTCGTCACCTTCCCACCAGAGCCTTCCTTCTTGTTCACGGCCTTGATGATGCCGACGGCAACCGTCTGGCGCATGTCGCGCACGGCGAAGCGGCCAAGAGGTGCGTAGTCGTTGAACACCTCCACGCACATGGGCTTCTGGGGCACCATGCGCACGATGGCCGCGTCGCCCGACTTGATCGCCTTGGGGGCCTTCTCCAGCTCCTTGCCAGAGCGGCGGTCGATCTTCGACTCGATCTCCGCGAACTTGCAGGCAATGTGAGAGGTGTGGCAATCCAGCACCGGGGCGTAACCGTTGCCAATCATACCAGGGTGGTTCAGAATGATCACCTGTGCCGTGAAGTCGGCAGCCTCCTTCGGGGGATCGTTCTTCGTGTTGCCGCACACGTTACCACGGCGGATATCCTTCACGGACACGTTCTTCACGTTGAAGCCGACGTTGTCACCAGGGGTTGCCTCCGCAAGCTGCTCATGATGCATTTCAATCGACTTCACTTCAGTCGTCACATTCGCGGGGGCAAACGTCACAACATCACCGGGCTTCATCACACCGGTCTCCACGCGGCCAACGGGCACAGTGCCAATACCGCCAATCTTGTACACGTCCTGCAAGGGCAGACGCAGGGGCTTGTCGCTTGGGCGCACTGGCGGTTCCAGCATGTCCAGTGCCTCCAGCAGCGTGGGACCCTTGTACCATGGCATCTTGTCAGACTTGTCAATCATGTTGTCTCCCTGCCATCCGGAGATGGGCACGAAGCGCACCTTCTCCACGTTGTACCCGACCTTCTTGATGTATGCAGACACCTCCTTCACGATCTCATCGTACCGCTCCTGACCGTAGTTCACCGTCTTGTCGTCCATCTTGTTGCAGCATACGACCATCTGCTTCACACCCAGCGTGAACGCGAGCAGCGCGTGCTCACGGGTCTGCCCGTCCTTCGAGATGCCAGCCTCAAACTCGCCTTGTGCAGATGCAATGATGAGAATGGCAGCATCAGCCTGCGACGTCCCAGTGATCATGTTCTTGATGAAGTCACGGTGACCGGGAGCATCGATGATCGTGAAGACAGACTTGGGTGACTCGAACTTCCACAGGGCAATGTCGATCGTGATACCACGCTCACGCTCGGCCTTCAGTTTGTCCAGCACCCAAGCGTACTTGAACGAGGCCTTGCCAATGTCCGCAGCCTCCTTCTCGAATTTTTCGATCGTACGCTTGTCAATGCCGCCACACTTGTAGATGAGGTGGCCCGTGGCAGTGGATTTGCCGGCATCGACGTGGCCCACCACCACAAGGTTCATGTGCACCTTTTCCTTTCCCATGGTTGTTGGCTTGGTTTTCTGAAGTTTTCGAGGTTAGTAAACACTTAGATAGCTGATAACTGGCAGCGCGCAAAAGGAACGAAAGAAGTGGTGGAGGAAGGATCGCAGGATGAGAGCGGCCGCATGATAACAACAGCCACGGAGGAACTCACGCGGGCAGGAGCGCCGCAGAGCACAATGCGCGCACGCGCACACAGTTCAGGAAGGAGGCAATGCCAAACCCACAGGAACACCTAACCACGTTTACATGCTGCAATCCCGTATTGATTGCGCTCCTTCCTGGCACGCCGTGCAGGCAAAAGCCCCACTGCAATGCTTTATTTTTTTTCCTCTTTTACTTTTAGCCATCGGGTGTGGCAGCGAAAATTCCCGTCTCCACAAACAGAAACAGCTGCCTTTGGCCCCACCCATCTTATTATCTCATTAAACAAAAATTAAAAAAGAAGAAGAAAAACAAAAAGTGAAAACACATCATTATATTATCCACCCAGTGTAAAGGGTCCTCTACGCCTGGCAGTCGCGGCACCATTCATTGTCTTCTCTCTGCCACCTCACGCCACCCGCAGAGCAACCCCACGCATTACACATCCGTGGCTTTTATCCATTGCCTTCTTACCATTGCTATTAGGTTTTTGCTTCATTTGTTCGTTATAATAGTTATCACAAGTACTTCATGTTGCTTCATTTTTCCTTTTCTTTGTTAGTTTCATATTATCTGATTTTGCTCCCTGACTCGTCTGACCCACTTAACTTTAATATTGTTATCTTGCTACCTCTACCACCATGATATCATTTACCGATTCCGATTCCTCCTCCTACCCATTTTCGCATTCTCAAATTCCTCTTATTGGGCATTAGCACCTTACATTTTCCCCACCCCCTCTTCACGTGCTATCCCCCTTTACCATTTACCACGTTGCCTTGCTAGGCACAACACGGGCACCGCGGCTCGGAACCGTGTCGCCCCCGCATCCACTGCATTCCCCGCCGCGTACGCACCGTGCCACACACTGGCCAGCAGTTTATTTCTTCGAGGCCTTCACAGCCGCCTTCGTCACCTTCCCACCAGAGCCTTCCTTCTTGTTCACGGCCTTGATGATGCCGACGGCAACCGTCTGGCGCATGTCGCGCACGGCGAAGCGGCCAAGAGGTGCGTAGTCGTTGAACACCTCCACGCACATGGGCTTCTGGGGCACCATGCGCACGATGGCCGCGTCGCCCGACTTGATCGCCTTGGGGGCCTTCTCCAGCTCCTTGCCAGAGCGGCGGTCGATCTTCGACTCGATCTCCGCGAACTTGCAGGCAATGTGAGAGGTGTGGCAATCCAGCACCGGGGCGTAACCGTTGCCAATCATACCAGGGTGGTTCAGAATGATCACCTGTGCCGTGAAGTCGGCAGCCTCCTTCGGGGGATCGTTCTTCGTGTTGCCGCACACGTTACCACGGCGGATATCCTTCACGGACACGTTCTTCACGTTGAAGCCGACGTTGTCACCAGGGGTTGCCTCCGCAAGCTGCTCATGATGCATTTCAATCGACTTCACTTCAGTCGTCACATTCGCGGGGGCAAACGTCACAACATCACCGGGCTTCATCACACCGGTCTCCACGCGGCCAACGGGCACAGTGCCAATACCGCCAATCTTGTACACGTCCTGCAAGGGCAGACGCAGGGGCTTGTCGCTTGGGCGCACTGGCGGTTCCAGCATGTCCAGTGCCTCCAGCAGCGTGGGACCCTTGTACCATGGCATCTTGTCAGACTTGTCAATCATGTTGTCTCCCTGCCATCCGGAGATGGGCACGAAGCGCACCTTCTCCACGTTGTACCCGACCTTCTTGATGTATGCAGACACCTCCTTCACGATCTCATCGTACCGCTCCTGACCGTAGTTCACCGTCTTGTCGTCCATCTTGTTGCAGCATACGACCATCTGCTTCACACCCAGCGTGAACGCGAGCAGCGCGTGCTCACGGGTCTGCCCGTCCTTCGAGATGCCAGCCTCAAACTCGCCTTGTGCAGATGCAATGATGAGAATGGCAGCATCAGCCTGCGACGTCCCAGTGATCATGTTCTTGATGAAGTCACGGTGACCGGGAGCATCGATGATCGTGAAGACAGACTTGGGTGACTCGAACTTCCACAGGGCAATGTCGATCGTGATACCACGCTCACGCTCGGCCTTCAGTTTGTCCAGCACCCAAGCGTACTTGAACGAGGCCTTGCCAATGTCCGCAGCCTCCTTCTCGAATTTTTCGATCGTACGCTTGTCAATGCCGCCACACTTGTAGATGAGGTGGCCCGTGGCAGTGGATTTGCCGGCATCGACGTGGCCCACCACCACAAGGTTCATGTGCACCTTTTCCTTTCCCATGGTTGTTGGCTTGGTTTTCTGAAGTTTTCGAGGTTAGTAAACACTTAGATAGCTGATAACTGGCAGCGCGCAAAAGGAACGAAAGAAGTGGTGGAGGAGGGATCGCAGATTGTTTTTTTTTACTTATCTTACATCATGTTATTGCTGTTTTGATTTCTTTTTTTTTTAATCTTTATGATTTTTTATGTCTACTGTCATTTTTTTGAATGATTCTGTTATTTTGCTTTTTTTTAGGATGATGAAATTTAATGCTATGATTGATGTAATTAGCGCTATAACTGAACATATGGACAATGCGTTGTGTGGGTTGTATGCTCTTTTTTCCTTCCAGTGATACTGTAGTTCAATTGCTTCCTGTTTTTCTGTTGAATATTTTACCTCTTCGTGAAATGATGTGATCCTGTGAAATGTTCCGGATTGGTATCCAAAGTTTAGTGTAACCTTGGCGAGATAAAGATTTTGTTTTCTCTTTTCACTTCCTTTTCCACGTTTTCGGTTCTCTTCTTCTCTGGTAGTCGTAGTTTTGATGAGTGAATACCATGCCGTTGATTTTGCGAGTCCTCCTTGCAACTCAAGGCGTATTGCTATTTCGTCTATTGATATTTCATTTTGTTTTGATGCGTTTATGGCGTATTCAAGGAGTGTGTGAACGTGCTGATGTGTGCGAGAGTTTATGCCGAACCGGGGGCTGCTGGCTGGTGGCAGTGGTTGTGCGGTGAACCTTTTTATTCTTTCGTCACCGTTCGTTATGATATCATTCGCGCCATGTGGGATGCCTTCACCTTTTGCTCCTCGCCTCATTCGCACGTGGAAGGTAACGGGAAGCAGCTCACCGATGTTCCATGCATTAATTTTCTGGGTGACCAAGAGAAGTATCTGTAACGTGATTATTTGTATACAACGCAGCGATCCCATTTTTATTTTATTTGTTAGAACCAAAATAAAACTACCTCAGGCACGTTTACTCCTTTTTCAGGTCCTGTAGATAGCCAAAGCAAAATGACGCTTTATGCGAATCCTTTTTTGTCGGCGTCTTGAGCTATATTCACGTTTAACGCTGTACTGTTGAAAGTGAGAATCTCTATCTTTGCGTGAAGGCAGTCTCTTAACCCGTTCACTTTCCTCAAATGTTCATGTATTTCCACTTCCTTTACCCCCTATTACACCTGCGCCTCGTGGTGTGCAGCACAAGATGGTAAAAAAAAGAAATTTGCGTAGACAGGCAGGAGAAAAGCAAGGGAAAATAACGCGCAGTGTGCAGGTTCGGGCCCAGAAGGGAGAGATTCATGATCGGGATGATGAAAGGGTGCCTCACCCCTTCGTGTCACACATCACCGTCTTTGCCTGATTTTCTCGCGATATCTTGTAATCCCCTATCGCGAATACACTCTGTGGTTCCGATAATTTTTTCCCTTTCCGAAAGGGTAATTCGTTACTTTTTCACTGGTTGCTGATAGGGGCCACAAGGCTCCCAGGCGAGAAGACGCCCTTACCCAGACCCTCATGGCTGCCGGATACGTAAGCCCAAGCACCACAAGCTGAAGTGGCAACAGTCCACTTGCAATGTTGTGAGATGTGTGAATGGCGCTTAGTGCCTCTGCTGAAACGTGGAAGCGTGTTATTGTGAACCCCGTATCGTGGTGTCCTCCATCCCAACTCACAAAACTCGTAAAGGGGTAGTACAAACTCTCTAGCCGCTGCTTTATACCCATGGGGGTGGCATGGCCACGTATCAGCAGCCAAGCACAAAACACTGTAAACGTACCCTCCAACACTAATTGGTAACATGCGATCGATAAAGAGTTTTTGATAAGCCAAGCAACCGGGGCCCACGTGAGCCATGTGGCGATAAACGATTTCGGTGGGAGGGTTGTCTCGCATTTGGCTGCTGTTTTCAAGCTGTTATTCTTGAAAGGTTTATTCAAACCCCTGCCGCTTGATGCCGCACGCGCATAGCGAATGACAGCTGAAGCTAAAGGGTTATACCTCAGCATATCCCACTTCCATTAAGATATTGTAATAAAAAGAAAAAAAAGTAAAAGAGGTGAAAAAACGAGTGAGAGCCGAGCCATTAGGTTCAAACAAAAACGTGTGCAACAGGAACGAGCTGGGTGTATATGTGTAAACAATTAGCTTGCCACGTCACTTGAAGTGCTTAAGTGCGTACAATTACTCGCTTGTAACTTGCAAAAAGAATCTCGTGTAAGTCGCGTTACTGGTATTCCCATAAGTAAACAATAACTTCCATCACCAACCTCGGAGAGCCCCCCTCTTCAGGTTAACCATGAGTATGGCTACATGTGTGCTCGACGCGCCTATGAGAAAATGTTGGCCTGAAGTCTCCCAACCAACTTAGGCCTAACACTCAACTCCAGCTTTGAAGGTAGACGTGTAGCGATCATTTGTTGCAGCCACCACCGCATCGACGTCCTCCAGTGTCACCCGATGTGGAGGGCACTCCACAGCCGAACCGTCACTGGCCGCTGCCACGGAAGTCTCAGCAGTGAGTAGCGAATATATGTCAAAGTAGACCGGCGCCTGACCTACACCAACGGCCCCGACATCATCGCTCTCTGGAGCCGCACTATTAGCGATATCAGTGGAGCCTCCAGAATTATTTTTATAACTATTACAATCAATAACAGTAGCGCCACCAGAAGTGGTATCGTTATGAATATCATCTTCTAACTCGCCAAACACTAACTTCCTTAATGCAGCAATTGTTGAGGCATTGCTGCTGGAGCGTTCTGCTACTGCATGCACCAGCTTAACACCGTCTGGACATGCCTCCAGACCGAACTCTACGACCAGCCTTGCTACATGCTCAGGGGTCGGTGCAACATAGCATGCAAAGCTCCTAATGTTATCAGTGCGCTGCGGACGAAGGTATAGCTGGTCGTTGTAAACTAACAATGGCGCACTTCGACTAGCCTCCACCGAATTATTCGCGCAGACGGCATTTTCAACGAGCGTTATGACACGGTCATACGCAGCACGGATGCATTCATAACGCCTCATACTGGGTGCCCTCCACGTCATGACGCCGTGAATCGTGACAACATAAAACGTAGGCTTATAGGTCGTGTTAGAGAAAGACGCTGCGGCACAGGCTTTACCCGGGAATTTCTGTCTAGTGGCTTTTCCCTTACCCTTGCGCTGCTGCTGCGGTGGGAGGGGATCCCTCTCAATAGTTTGGCCAACAATTTTTGAGACAGAAACGACAGCCCCTTTGAAGTGGTGAGAAACGGTCAGTGACGGTGGGTACAGACTGCACTTATAAGCTGTGTAGCATCCAAGTGAGCCCCGGGCGTGACGGTGTAGCACAGACTGTCCATGAAGCATGTTACGACTGTTGTTCTTCATTGACACATCAAACACACGGACTTCGCTCATGTCAAGAGAAGAAAGACGCATTCCTGTAAAGCTTTCGTCCATCTCCACCTCTGTTTCTAAGCGCATTACATCCGGCGAGAAAAACATGAGGCCCTCATGAACACTCATCGAAAACGTGGATAGTGGGTGCAAATAGCGGTGATGGAAGTTGTCATCATCAAGCTCCTCTTCTGGTGGAACACGCAATTTCCTCTCATTATTTTCGGGGCTTACGCGTGACGCAATGCTTCCATCACGTTTTCTTTTGCTCTTTCTCCTTTCTCCCTCCACACCACTCTGCTGTTGCCTAATATTTTCCATTTCTAGTGCTGTCCAGGGAATGCGGCGCGTTTCCCATATGTAAAAAAATCGAGCAACGGCGTCCGTGACTTGGTCTAGCTCGCTGCTACTCATGGAATTGCAGCCATTCAATTGCGCAGAATTCACGGCTGCAAAGGCGTACGGCAGTACAGCGGGATGGGGTAGCTTTAACGGTGGTCTACGAATAGAAACCCCATCCAGACTTGTAAGCTTCGGCAGGGACTTGCGAATCTGTTCACGATAATCCGGCTTTCGCGTGATGGGATTGTCAACCAGCGAGAGCCGCAGTAAACGCTCTGCGAAGTAAGAGCGCAAGGCAAAGAGGAAGCGAAGGCACATCAGCCTGTTGTCACTCAGATCAAGCGCGACGAGTGTTGTCTCCAGCTTCTGCTTGCGCAGAGCAGCAACCAGAGCATCCGCATTGGTTATGGAGCAGCGGCGCAGCGTAAGAGACCGAAGCGGAGCTTCTAATTCTTTTTGACCACATGCATCATTATGTTCCCCCGGCTGTTGTAAACTCTGCAGCTCCCTCTCCTTACCCATCATGTGCAGTGTCCACACAATAGCACCCACTACTTCGTGTGCATGTTGCGGTGTGCTAAGGTTGACGTGCTTCTCTGTCCAGTTAGACGGGAAAAAAGCCGTCCGCCTTGGCCTGTGGCTTTGGTTTTTGCACTCTCCTGCATCACCATCCGTAAAATGCAGCAGCGTCTCCTTGTGGATAACAAGATCGTCAGGATTTCGTGCAATGTACGCGGTCACTAGAGGAAGTGATGACAGGTCAACAGCACCGATAGAAAGTTGACAAGACATCACGGAAACGCGACGGTTCTCCTCCGACTGAAACTTGGACTCTGCAGTGCGTTCGTCGTCACTACCATCAGAATCGTCTTCAGCGGACTCCATCTGGCGTCGCACGTCACATATAATTTTCTGTGGAACCACGAAGCCACGCTGCCAAAGTAAGCATACAACACACCTCTGCAGCGGTGTCATACTGGCAAACACCCGCTTCCGTTCAGCCATAAGGCGTTGCTCACTTGAAGTTCTGTGGATCACCTCCACCTTCCCCTTCGCCCCGAGCTCGCCTGACCCTATAGATTTCATCGAAGTTCTTATTGGGCGGAGGGCGACTAGAAGCTGACTTTGATGGGAGTATCTGCAGGGTCGTATGCCCGACAACGTCATCATCTCCATCACCTCAGCCTCAAGGTTCCACTGGAGGTACGAGTTGTCCTTCTTCAGTTCCTCCACGATATTGTCAATCGCGATTTGGGGCGTAATTTTAGGCGCATCGGCGGTTCCTTGCCGATCGTCAAGCATCTCCTTTTGCAAGAGATACAACTCCGTAGCGCTGCGATGCAACTCTTTTTCCTTTGCCGCGGCTATCTTTGTGCGGAACCTTTGTTCCGCCTCATGCGCCTTGCACCGTCCCTTCATGCGCAGTGCAGGACACAAAGCGCATTGCAGCGTCGCTGCATCCTTCATGGATTTGAGAGCGGCAGAATGCCGCGAGTAGCCCCTGGTGTTAGATAACATGGAGATTTCGCTGGTCGTGCGTACTTCAAAGCCTGTAGTTCCCCCCCTCCTCCACCGTCTTTATTGAGGAATGTGTACTTGTCTGCCAGGCAGCATTGTAGTTATTTACATACGAAAAATGTTCAAGAGCAAGACAAAAAAAAAAAGAGACCAACCATATATATACATATATACATGCGTATGTTGAAGAAATAGCAAAGTTTGTATACGCACTTCTACACAAACAACCCGTTACTGCACATATCAAAACAAAACACTTAATCTTTTCTCTCGAAAGAAGGGACTGTTATCCTATCAAGCAAACGTGGAGATCATCACGTCATGGACGACGGCAGCCACTGCCCCTCAGTCAACTATTACAACAAAAGACACAACTGCATCATGAACATCAGCGGCTGGATACACCTCGTCAATCACAGCACCCCACCGCCCGGAACGAGAAAGTGCCTCCGTCAGGAGCGTTTTTGCCTCCCGCGCTATGTCGAGACACATCCGGCCGTTACCGACAAGATTCACAAGCAATGCCCCGCCACAACGAATCTTTGAAATCACCCCCGCTAGCCTAGCGCACCCGGATACCTTATTTCCCCTGGCATTCCCACCACCCTTACGATCCCCACACATGCCGCTATATAAAGTACAAGATACAAGATTGTAATACCGTGCTTGCAATGATTGCAACGGGTCTGAAGCGGACGCACAACTTGGATCACCTACCATGCGGATAATACTTGCGATTGATTCATCCGCAGAGGCGGCAGCGGGGCTTGAGAATGGCACGTAGGTGATATGCAAATCTTTCTCAAGCGTGAGGCCACGCTCAATCGCCATGTGCGCCGCCACACGGCAGAAGCTGCAGTCCACTTCACTCACGTCAAGTACTGTGATAGGCCCTATGCGCCCTGTGACACCGTCTTTAAAGTTCTCTTGTATTTCCTTCCCGAGAAGAAGTGAAAACAACTGGCGTGAGGCACGCAAAGCTCTTAGCCCTGCTAACTGAGGAGAAGGGAATACAATTCCATTTTCCATCAGTGGCAGCGAATCCTTACAGTATCCGTCATCTCCACAGCTTGAACATAACTTGTTCCCTACCTCTCCTTCTTCTTGTTTTACTAGTGTCCACCGTGCGATGACCTCCACATCGTTTGCCCCTTCAGAAAGGGGGGTTCCGGTCGACGGTGAAGATGACAATGGGGAAGGCAGTGCCACCACAATAGTTTTCTTTTGACTTCCCCTTGAGCTATGCGAAAGAGCACTCTCAATGGCTTCAGTGACATCGCGAACCACCCCTGCATCTGTCGCTACCCCGACACCAAGTGGCCGCTGTCGTACAAGCTGAACCGTTGGACCAAACATCTCTAACCGTGTCCCGTGTGGCAACCCTTCGAGATCACCCTCTGCCAGGCAGCACATATTTGACTCACCGTCGAAGTGGAGCGAGAGTAATTGCCAGCGTAAAAGTAGTGCTGGGCGCAACAGCTGCTGTGACACAGAAGAACGAGCCGTTGAGCTGGATGGGGAGCAGTTGGAAGCAGCGCACGTCATGTGGTGGGCCGAGAAAAACATGGGGCAATGTCTCACACGTGTGCCACCAAGAAAGGACGAGTAACGCCACATACGATAAAATTCACCTTAGCAGAAGCCTAACAAAACCAAATGTCTATTTGTGTTAAGATGTATCACCTTCGTTCGGGACCACTGTGACAACCTCTGGCAAACACACTCCCTCGTTCACCCGCTAGAGGGATCAACTAAGGTGTGGAGACGTCTACCCCCTGTATTGGGCAATAGGAACAGAGGCAAAAGAATTGAGGTACAAATGAGCGTCAAGTACCAAAAGAGGTACATAACAGCAAAGGGTGACACAACGCAAGAAAGATCAGCCAAACGATAGTGGCTGATCGCCCCAGCTGCGATGGCAGCTGGTATGGAGTGCGCCGGACCACCTCTCCTCTCCTCCCTCGACAAAGGAACGCACATGTGGAGCACACAGTAGCCTCGATAAGACGTGAGGTACGCGTAGTCATATAGAAAAGAGGGAACCAAAAGGAAAGTAAAGAGGAGGGAGAGTGATAGAAGGAAAGAGCGATGATATATGTATTTCACGTACGGGTGCTTAGGAGGGGTAAATAAAAAAAAAAAAAGTGACGTAACCGAGGGTTGAGTGAGATCCACAATCACTTGAGGCACACACCACCTCTCAGTGCATTTCCACACCACAAACTCGTGCAATATTTCACACTAACATGAAAAATAGGAAGGGGAGATAGAAAATATACGCATACACCGAACTACTACCGGATAATAACCCTCCTTACCTCAAACATGCACGGCTAGTCACAGGGCTTCATTTTTCTTCACCGAAACGCAGTTCTTCCCATGGACTTTAACATTGAGCCAGCACTCCAGAGAGTTGTCATCACCGCTTTATACGTACAGGAAAAAAAAGAAGAGAAGATATATAAATTCAGACTAGTGTCCTTACGCTTGCTACTTTTGACGTGGCTAAGAGGTGTCAATCTAAAGGGCATTAGGACACACCCACCTCCGAGCATGTGACAATATCACCCTAACCCCAACCACTAATCCCATATACAAAGGTTGCGCTGCAAATGCCTACCTTTACGCATTATTGGGTCTGCGCGTCAACACACCTGTGCGAAAAAACATACGCTTCTTCGCATGAGAAAGGTATATTTGCTCAGCAATGGTGACAAAGTGCTTATGCTACATTAGCCTGCGTGTGTAAACTATTCAGCAGGCGCTGCGCCACAGAAGTCACCACAGGCGGAAACTTTTCAGTGTCAGAAAGCCTAAGCAGCAAGCGCAACAAACCACCTGATTCCAACACGCGTGTCGTGTCAGTGGCGTGGGCAAGCAGAAGCTCCACAAACCGCACAGCAAGCACCACCTCTGCCCAGCGCCGCCGTTCACAGGCAAGCGTTGCACGATCGATGGCAATTGCAAGAAATGCACCGGACGCCGCAAATGCAGCGGCCACACGGTTATCCTCGCATAAAGCAAAGAGAACCTTCAACACCTCATCATCGCGTGCTTCTGGTGGAGCCGGTATATTCTTTGCTGTGTGGGCCAGGAGAGGGACACTGCATCGCATGTCTCTCATGAACGTGGCGGCCTTGGGTGAGGCACATTGCAATGCGGGAAGGCACTTTAATAGTGTAATACGTGTAGTCATATCGATCGATGCATTAGAAGCAACAATGAGAAACGTGCCGGCGATACTCTTGCCACCGGCATTGAGGCACTTGAAATCATTACGAGCCGCGTGATGTACGTATTGCATGAGAAGTTGAATGGCGTTAAGGCAGAGATGTCGGCTGGCTTCCTGCAGCGCCAGCAACCAACGCTCCTCTGCCGGTTGTCCACCCTTGCCGTTGTTGCTATCCGCATTAACACTGTTGACATTCGTGACGCCACCATTATTTCCAACATGTTGGGTATGTGTGCTTGAAGGCTTATTGCCTGGATCACCAGTCGTAGGCAGGTTGCTTGGAGCAGCCCCTGCACCCTCCACTGCCGCACCACCACCTCCACCTACCAATCCCCCTGGCATCGCCGTGAAGGCGGCTGTGGCTGGGTTGGTTGCAGGCGGTGTAGTGCCACTATTTCCCCTGGGTGATTCAGGAGCGTCATCGCGCTGCAGACTGACCGTACCCGGGCCAAGGATAATGCGCTCATCACCTGTCTTTTTGTGTACCTGCACGAGAATCTCGAACAGCTTATCAACATTCTGCCAACCCACTGGAGGATCCTTATCCTCGAGGAACGCATTGCAGCACATATCCTCTATGATACGCTGAACAGCGCAAGCGGCTTGGTCAGAAACAAAACGGTTCTGAGAAATGTAGCGGCGAAAGGTGATTTTACCAATATTAGGCGAACCGACCTCCGGAAGCAGCGAGAATAAGGCTTGGCTCTCCTCGTCCTCATTGTCAACCCCGACGAGAAGCAACCGCAGGGCGTCGATACACGTAATGGCAACATCAACCTCGGGGCACTGCAGTAGGAACCAAAGTGCTCTTGGATGCGTGGGCGCGTACTGCGGCACACGGGGGTCTTGCCGCTCACAACAGCAGACAAAGAGCGAGGCCAAAGACTCAGCCTTTCCAAGTACGCTCAGCTGCGCGTTATCCCACAGATCAGACTCGCCAAGTTGTGAAAGAAAACAACTAGGTTCTGTGCGACAGCGCTGCGCAGCAAACGCAAAGGTTCGAATTATATGAAAAGACACCTCCGGAGTTACCTTTGGTAAGACGGCGACAACCCTCCTCAAACAACCGCTCCGAAGCCATTCCTCCCGTTGTTCTACACGCTCATTGAAGAGATTACTCTCTACCCAACAGTCAATCGCCGCAGAATTGCTGGCAATCTGTTCTGTGTTGACGTCGCATACCTGTGTATTCGCTAGGGTATCGAGAATGTTTTCGGCAAGAAATCCGGCGAACCACCGGTGCTTCAGTAAAGCAGCGGCAGTGGGTCGCTTAGACGCATTCCTGTCAAGGCACTGTGTGAGGAAGTTGCGACACTCCTCTGATATATCGATAGATGGAATGGGAGATTCATCCGTTTCACTAATGCAGTAGAGCGCGTTGGCGGGTGTACGATCGAAGAAAGGTGGGTTACCAGAGAGCAGTTCAACACAAAGACACCCAAGCGACCAAATATCGCAACTCTCCGCGGGCGGTTCACCCCTCACAGACTCAGGTGCCATCCAGTAGATTGATCCCACTATTCCCTCCTCCGTCGCAGGCTTATTGTCTGTATCACCTGCAGTACTACTTGAGAGCAAATCATCCTCTCCACCGCTTGAGTTCTCCTCCACAGCACTAAGAGACACGGCTAAACCAAAGTCAGAAAGCTTAACAACATCCGATGATCCAAGAAGAACGTTAGCGCATTTAATATCCCGATGTACTACCTTCTTCTCATGCAAGTACGCCAAGGCAGATGTTATTTGAAACATGAAGCGCGTGACCTCTAATTCACCATAACGGCCATGCCGCTTGAGTCGGTGGAGGAGCGAACGTTCTGGTGCAAATTCCGTGATAATAAGAAACGATTTACCGGAGCGTGCGTGGTCAATGTAGCGGATGATGTAAGGATGATCCAAGTAACTGAGTATGGCCACCTCATTGCGACATATGGCCATGGAAGCATCGTCATGAGCCTCCATTTTCTTTACAGCAACCATGAGGCCCGTACTACGATCAACCGCACTATACACAACGGCGTTACCACCTTTACCGATAAGATCCTGAAGTTGATACGTAGAATATCTTCCTTTTACAATGTCATTGGCCCGCATGGTGCTGATACGGGGATCTGCAGTGCTCCACGGAGGGCCGACAGCAGTGCCGACAGGCTAAATGACTGTGAAATTATGACTCCCTGCACACGAGCCGTCCTTCTGTGTCACTTCCTCTTGTTCCCTGCACTCCCTTAGGGCTGTACCGTCTTTTTTTTTCCTCCTAAATCCCTTCTCTTATTTTTCACTATCGATTTACGTCGTCCCACGGCGAATGGAAAAAGGAAAAAAAATAAAGACAGAAGGGGAAAAAAGAAAGAATGAACGAAATAAGGGAACGCACCATCAAAGTCTCGTGTAGCACTTTGCCCACACACGCACTCGGCATGTGTAATCCATTAATCTGTGCTGAGCGGCCGGTAATAAGGGAAAAGATTTCAAAAGGAATATACAAAAGCTAATGTGCCTGCACAATGCACAAGAGCAGTGCATGCCACAGAGGGAAAAAGGATGTCAATGCTTCATTAGCCAAACTATGACATGTAAAAGAAGCACACCAATATACACACACCAGCACAGCAGTTGCGCAGAAAGTGCCGTATTGAACTCCTTCTATGGTCGGGCATAAGCATTGAACTACTCCACACAGGTCCCGAGTAACAGCAGGCGTATTTAGAGCATGGCTGACAACGGTGACAAACGCATCATAATTGGCACGCCACACATGCACACGCGTGTGGGTAGAAAAGAAAAACAAACCGACCAAGTGGTGAATGTCAAATGTATTTGATAGAGCCAAGGATTCGCTTTCCTCAAAGAGCAATGTCGTTGCGTGCACGTTGCCGGCCAACCTTCGATCGCGACCGTAAGGCCTCATGCAAAGGTTGATGTCCCTTAATCACTTCCACGTCCTGCCCGGCGTCGGTAAGAAGTTTCACAACATTATTCAGCACTACGCTGTCGATACCAATATCACAATCAAGTGCAAACTTGCTGATACGATTAACAGTTTCCGAATCCCCCACACGGGCGGCGCGTTCCAATATCGGCAACACCATCTCCACCTCCACTCTTAAGCCAGTGTGAGAAGTCACCTTCTGCAAGAACTCAATGGCTTCATCGATGCTATCGGCTAAGACTGCCTGTCGAATAAGAACGCGGAATGTAAATGCATTTGGGGAAACACCGTTTTCCTGCATGGAGTCGTAGATAACTCGCTGTAACGAGGCATTTCGACGCGTTGACAGTCCAACAAGCAAACAGTTGAATGTGTTAGTTCGTTGCTGAACCCCCCATTCGGCGACATAACTCCCAGCAATCGCCATAGCACGCCGATCCTCACCCAGTTTGGCGGCGGCAAGGACGACGAGATCAAGTGAGTGCACGGACACGGAATAACCCTGTTGACGTCGGCTACGAAGATGGGAGAGTACCCGATCAATAAGTGAAGGAGAACTCATCGCATCTGCTAAAGCCATCATGAAGTGGCGATCCATTACCTGTCGCAGGCAGTCAACGGTGTACTTCTTAAAGGGGTCTGTGAGGTCAAGGTACCCTTTGCGGGACATGAGCTCAAGCAAATCAAACGCCTTCTCGAGCTCGAGAGCTTGCGCCCAGCACCACACCACAATGCTAAGAATGTCTGCTGTCTTTGTCATTACATGACGATCCATCATCGCAAGTGCCTTCGCCGCAGTCTCAGCATCGGCACACTTTGCGCAGCGCTGCAACAACTCTGCCACGTGCTGCTTTTGCACAAATTGCACAAAGGATACTTTATCAACCACACAGCGAAGCTCCAACTCAAACATAAGCCACAGCACGTACTCCGGTGGGTAGTCCTGACCGTTACGGAGCCACTGCTCCATCAATTCTGAGATGAGTTTCTTGTCCATGACACTGCTCCCGCACCGAAGTGCCTCACGTGTCACGTCTACTACAAACAACGGGTCATGCGAAGATGGAACAACGTGTAAAAGAAGTGAGTGGACTGTACACGGGAGGGGATGTACCGACGAACTTCGCCGCATGTCATTCCATAAGCTGATGGGATCAACGCCCATTCGAATATGAAGCTCAATAAGGTAATGGTACGTCAAAGCATTAAGGTCAACGCCTGCCATCTTCATCTCCTTCAAAATAAACGATACCTCATCCTTAGAAAAGTTTTTACGTCTTGTGAGGACCTCCAAGTAGGCATTAAAAAAGCTTGCATTTAACATTGAGGGGTGACTAACGTGTTCCCGCTGATGCGTCGTACCTTCTTTCCCTACTGCCGTCGCCAGCGATGCCTGTGGTTTCCCACGCTCAAGACTTCTTAGCCCAAGCATAAATACTTCCCGCACACGGTCCATGCGCCCCAGCTCCGTAAAGGCCCTCATGAGGCATAGCACAGTGTCTCTTACGTACCCCGCGCCACCACAGAACTGCTGCAACGACATTTCATCCGGTCGGAAGGAACACTGGTAGAGCCGCACCGCGCCTTCGTAATCCTTCCCTTCTATAAATTCCATGATACGGTTGATGGGGGGCACTGAAGGCGCTCGCAGAAGAGCAGAGGTGTGCATCGCGTGGTGAGAACAAACAAAGCCGCTGTGGCACACACTTTTGCCACTCATGCGTAGGAATACCCGCATCGACCCCTCGACCTGAATCCCGCTACCTTAACGAGGGAAAGCCCCAAGATCACATACATTTTTTTAAAGAAAGGGAAGAAAACAGGAAAAAAATTATATTTGGAAATGAGAAAAACTCAAGCTCAATAATACACGTAGCAACCACCACCTCCATTAAGAGAAACACCTCCGGAAGTTCAAAAAAAAAGAGAAAATATGAAATAATATTAAATGAGTAAATAATAATAATAAGAATTACTGCACATGACCTCCGTAGGTCACTGTCATGAAGAACAAACGGTAAGGCAGAGAAGAACATTCCTTCGACGGAGGAAAGGAAAAGTAAAACACACGCTAAACATGGACAGCACGTCAAATAAACAGATATATACATAAAAATTAGGAATATTTACTTTTAAAAAATTTTAACGTCCTTCCTCTCTTTCCTCAGTTCCTCTTTTTAAATTAAAAAATAATTAGCTAGAGGCGGTGAAATGAAGATAAACCGCATTCCGCGCACAAGATGCCTCTAAACCATACTCCACAATTTTTTTAAAATAATGATAACAATAATAGTAAAAAAAGATAAAACGTTTTGCAAAGGAATAAGGGAGAACACAGATGAAAGTGCTCACACTAATATCATTGTAGAAAACACGCCTAACAGCATGTCCCACAGACCGGAAGAAATCCTTTAAAATAATCAACAAAAAAAAACAGTTAAAAATAACAAGAAACCTGTAGACAAACAAGGGTCAAAAACCTTTAATGTAAAAAAGAGAGAGAAGAGCATGGAAGGTACTGAGTCTATGCCACTACCTATTTGTCATTGACCACCAGGGCAGAAATGAACGCAGCACCAAGGCCGCTTCCGTCCTTCGCCAACACAGCTTTCACATCGCACTCGGGGCCAAGGATGCGGCCGATGTTGTCCTGCAGCGTGCGACGGAAGGCCGGGATCTTCTCAAACACAGAACCGTCAATAGCAACGGTTGCGCGGCCCTGTGAATGGGTCTTCACGAGTGGGGCACAACAGAACGACGCGGAGAGCTGTGCAGCGCGGCCGCGAACGAGACGGCACACATCACGGATTGCCAGAAGCTCCTGGTAGTCGTGCACATCGATACCGCATAGCTTCTTTATCGTGACACGCGTGAACTGCAGTCCGGGCATGCAATCAGCGCTGATCTCACCAGCATACCGTGACTCGAAGGACCACGGCTTGCCCATAGCGGTCTTGAGTGCAGCAGGCAGGCAGCCAATTGAAGCAAGGTGCACAATCACCCGGCGAGCAATCTCACCAAGGTACATACCGGAGATCATCTTCTCGAATGCCTGGTGGCCCTTGTTCAGCGACGCTGCATCGATCTCCTCGTCATACCTGGTCGTGGGAAGTACAAACCTGTACTTTGAGTCGAAGTTGCCACTCTCCATGTTGACGGGTGTCAACGCGGACCCGCGGGCAGCGACGGTGGGATCCTTCGTCACGGCCGAGGCGGTCTCAAAGTAGCACGCATTGGAGCCAGTGCCAATGATCACACCGACTTGCACCTCAGGATCCTGAAAGTATTTTGTAATCAAAGTACCCACAGTGTCATTGCAGAGAGCCACCACATTCACATCCACATTCACACGGCGGAGAGCGGTCTGGAGGAGCTCGATCACATCCTTACCCTCAACACCCTTAGTCGTGAAGCCCTTCGTCCACCGAATGAGCACACCACTGTTAACCTTTGTCTGCTCAGTGGGAAAACTGAAGGTGAAGCCGAGGGGGACCTTACGGTTCAGGTCCTCCGGCGCACGCTCCTTCATCGTCTTCTTCACATTGGAGGCAATGAAGTCAAACAAGTCCGTCGCATTACCCCTGAGAGCGTAATCTGGAATTTTGTAAGCAGATGTCATGGAGTCAACCACCTTGCCCTTCTTGCACTGGACTCGCAGCACGCGGAAGTTCGTGCCACCGAGGTCCAGAGCGTAGAACACGCCGGTAGCACGCCTTGGGTCCGCCTTGTACACATACGACGGAAGCATGCGAAGAGTGCTCTCGCGGCCCTCGAGGCCCTCCACCATCTCGTGCAGGAGATACGACATGATCAACCTCATCGACTGCACGCTCAGTGTGAACTGGTTAACCAGCGAGGCCATGGCAACCTCGCGCTTGGCAGACCGGACAGCCTCTCCATCGCCCTCCTTGATGGAAATGTGCTCCAGGATATTATTCAGACGCCTAGACATGATTTGAGTGCTGTAAATGTCTCTCTGTGTTATTCCTCTTGTTAGCCTGAATCCCTTGTGCTTGGTATTAAAAGCCTTTTAGTAAAAATGTTGCTTGTATGTATTTGAGTATATTACCTTTCTTTCAGTATTCCCACACACACACAGGGATCGTGCGGCCAGTTAAGAGGTTGGAGGCAAAGAAAAAGAGAGAAGAGAGTCGCGCGTTACACACACATAAAGAACCATCCCGTTGTGCGGTGGCTCGCACCAGCGCCAAACCCGACGCGCCAAGCAGCAACTGCTACCAGAAAGGGGATATCACGTGCCCCATTCCATAAATTCATCGTTTTATCCCTCGTCTTTTGTTATCTTTCCTCTCCCTCTTTTGCATTCAGTTTTGCTTGGTATTTTCATGTTTTCTTTTATTTTCACCTATTTCCCCATCTTCTTCACATCTCAACAATCGTTCATTGTCTGCACCTCGAAAAACATCGTGGACAAAGGGGAAAAAATGCACTGTTGGTGACATTTATCGAACAACTCTCTTAGAAGTTACTGCCCAATTCTCTTCACATCCATTTTACTTATTCCCATTTCATTTTTGTTTCGTTCATCCCTCCAACTTATAAGCCACTGAACATGACAAAAAGTTATGGAAACCTTTGACAAACCGAGCAGGTTCAAGGGCCTCTAAAGGGAAGAAAGTGACAGTATGAAAGCCTGTGGTTCAGTTGTTTTTTCCTCATTTTTTTTGTTCTTTTTCCTTCACGTACTAGGAGGAAAGGTAAAAGGACGCAACAATAGAAGGGAAAAATCCGCGCTAAATTTTCGTCATCCAACAAGGAGCCAATTTTTGGTCCCTGTGCAGTTTCCCCATCCCCATTCGACTTGCAGACCACTTCCCTCTATTTTATAATTAGCCCTCCTCTCTCCTCCACTGACTCAACATACCACTAGCAAAGAGAATAAGAAAAGGACAATTATAGTGGAACAATAGGTACTTTTATAACCGAGTTCCCCACTACCCGTCCTCTCCAACATAAAACAACAGCCATTAAACAAAAATAATAATAATAATAATAATAATAAAGAGCCCAAAAACAACTCAGAAGAACGTTTCTTACCCTCTCAAATACCGCACCCGACAGAAAAAAAAAAGATTCATCCACAGTTACTTCCCCTCGTTTTATTCTTCATACCCTCACCCATTCCTTCAAGCTGTGCTAAAAAGGAAGGCGAAAAAAGTTGGCGAAATATATTGCTCACTCAGCCACCCCTATGCGCCCTAAGGGATAACCAAAAAGTAGGGCCAAGCGGCAAAAGAACGGCAAAAGCACAAGCCAAAAAATATATATGAACGTATAAAGCAGCTAGGAAGCGAGTGAACAGAAACAAAAGCTAAAAATATTATAAATAGACACAAATTAACAACTAGACCCTTTGCACACCGTACCCCCACCCCCCAAAAAAAGAGGATAAAGAGCAAACTTTAGGTAGAGCTATATCTTTTCAAAACGAAAAAAAAAAACTAAAAGTATATCAAAAAAAAAAAGAGCATGGAAGGTACTGAGTCTATGCCACTACCTATTTGTCATTGACCACCAGGGCAGAAATGAACGCAGCACCAAGGCCGCTTCCGTCCTTCGCCAACACAGCTTTCACATCGCACTCGGGGCCAAGGATGCGGCCGATGTTGTCCTGCAGCGTGCGACGGAAGGCCGGGATCTTCTCAAACACAGAACCGTCAATAGCAACGGTTGCGCGGCCCTGTGAATGGGTCTTCACGAGTGGGGCACAACAGAACGACGCGGAGAGCTGTGCAGCGCGGCCGCGAACGAGACGGCACACATCACGGATTGCCAGAAGCTCCTGGTAGTCGTGCACATCGATACCGCATAGCTTCTTTATCGTGACACGCGTGAACTGCAGTCCGGGCATGCAATCAGCGCTGATCTCACCAGCATACCGTGACTCGAAGGACCACGGCTTGCCCATAGCGGTCTTGAGTGCAGCAGGCAGGCAGCCAATTGAAGCAAGGTGCACAATCACCCGGCGAGCAATCTCACCAAGGTACATACCGGAGATCATCTTCTCGAGCGCTTGCTGGCCCTTGTTCAGCGACGCTGCATCGATCTCCTCGTCATACCTGGTCGTGGGAAGTACAAACCTGTACTTTGAGTCGAAGTTGCCACTCTCCATGTTGACGGGTGTCAACGCGGACCCGCGGGCAGCGACGGTGGGATCCTTCGTCACGGCCGAGGCGGTCTCAAAGTAGCACGCATTGGAGCCAGTGCCAATGATCACACCGACTTGCACCTCAGGATCCTGAAAGTATTTTGCAATCAAAGTACCCACAGTGTCATTGCAGAGAGCCACCACATTCACATCCACATTCACACGGCGGAGAGCGGTCTGGAGGAGCTCGATCACATCCTTACCCTCAACACCCTTAGTCGTGAAGCCCTTCGTCCACCGAATGAGCACACCACTGTTAACCTTTGTCTGCTCAGTGGGAAAACTGAAGGTGAAGCCGAGGGGGACCTTACGGTTCAGGTCCTCCGGCGCACGCTCCTTCATCGTCTTCTTCACATTGGAGGCAATGAAGTCAAACAAGTCCGTCGCATTACCCCTGAGAGCGTAATCTGGAATTTTGTAAGCAGATGTCATGGAGTCAACCACCTTGCCCTCCTTGCACTGGACTCGCAGCACGCGGAAGTTCGTGCCACCGAGGTCCAGAGCGTAGAACACGCCGGTAGCACGCCTTGGGTCCGCCTTGTACACATACGACGGAAGCATGCGAAGAGTGCTCTCGCGACCCTCGAGGCCCTCCACCATCTCGTGCAGGAGATACGACATGATCAACCTCATCGACTGCACGCTCAGTGTGAACTGGTTAACCAGCGAGGCCATGGCAACCTCGCGCTTGGCAGACCGGACAGCCTCTCCATCGCCCTCCTTGATGGAAATGTGCTCCAGGATATTATTCAGACGCCTAGACATGATTTGAGTGCTGTAAATGTCTCTCTGTGTTATTCCTCTTGTTAGCCTGAATCCCTTGTGCTTGGTATTAAAAGCCTTTTAGTAAAAATGTTGCTTGTATGTATTTGAGTATATTACCTTTCTTTCAGTATTCCCACACACACACAGGGATCGTGCGGCCAGTTAAGAGGTTGGAGGCAAAGAAAAAGAGAGAAGAGAGTCGCGCGTTACACACACATAAAGAACCATCCCGTTGTGCGGTGGCTCGCACCAGCGCCAAACCCGACGCGCCAAGCAGCAACTGCTACCAGAAAGGGGGCAATTATTTACAAAAGGCGCTGCAGTGCCAAAAGAATCGCATTAAGAGACTTTGAGCCCCCCGATGCTTGTGTTTTACACTGCACCCCTTTGCCTGTTTGTGTAGGGTGTAGCTCAACCCTGCACTGATCACGTAGTAACCTCAGCTGGGGCTCTCGGAATGGGCACGTAAAAAGCGCAAGTGCACCATAAAGTGGTTGTAGCTCGTTGTCGCGGGGCGTGTAGCCGATTCCCCCAGAGCTGTCATCCATAGGCACGGACTTAATATCCTTTCGATGGACTAAATCCCGTAGAGGTGTTAGACCTGCCTCTGGTGAGGCAGAGCCTCTCGAGGGCTCAGCAGGAAGATGCTGCTGGAGATCTGCTGAAAGCCGTTCACGAAGGTTTGCGAAGTTACTGACGCCACCGAACGCTATGACACAATGCAGCATTGCTTGGTGAAGTACACGCACCTTTTGTAGAGATCCTCTGCTGCTGACTCCGTGAACAATGGCCTCAATCACACCCATCTGGTTAATGCCTACATCCACCGGATGAAAAAGGAGCTCTGGTATGAGAAATGCCTCGTGGCGGAAAGTGACGTGCTGGAGCACCTGCTTTTCCAGTAGCACAACATCTTTGCCCAGAAGCTTGTATAATTGCTCCTCGCGGCAGCCAAGAGGCATCAGAGGGGGGAGGGTGGGAAGATAGTACCGCATCTCCGCAATACCGCCACATTGGTGTCGATCTCTCTTACCACATTTCGCTACACGCAGGGAAGTAAGAGGATCCAAGACTGCATAACAGCTTTGCTCCATTATGTGGTTGACCAACCACCCATCTTCCGCCATATTCACCTGTGTAAAAGAAATTAGCTCTTTAAGTCGATTACAAAGCAACTTTCCTCCAACATCAATCCGTACAATGGAGTCTCGTACCGGTAAAAAATTTATGTATGGCACAACCGTCGTCGAAGAAAAGCCAAAGTCCACAACAATTCCACTGCCCGTGAGGCCCTCGGTATCCCCCACACTTTTGCTATCCGGGTGCATCCTTTTTCTCTTGCCTTCCACAGCACCGGTACCTTTACAACGACGACAAAGCCAGTCACTAGAAGCAGAAGCGACCAATGAAAGGAATGTGGAGCTAACAAATGTCACAGCATGGAATTTAAACCGCTGCGCCACTATGTAGTGTAAGACCTCCCCTATCTGTTTCGGCGCAGCAAATGGAACAGTGATCACAAGTTCCACCTGTCGTTCGTCGGCAATGGCCAGGTGCTGAAGCAGATACTCCCAGACATAACCCTGTAGAGCCGCATCAACAATAAAGCCGCGGTCAACAGGTCGCCGTACCATGAAACCATGAAAATGTGGAAGCTTAGACAACTGCTCGCCGACAATACCACGACCTACATACGACGCTGCACCAACGCAGTTAGGTAACACAACGACGCGCGGCGGCTTTTCGTCAGTCCTTAAGATATCAGGAAAATATAGGGCCTTTAGCGTATAACCGCCATTATCAACAAAGAGGACAGAAGAAACTCCTGTCATTCTAAAGACAAGAAGGAGAAAAAGGACGTTTAACGATGCAAAACAAGTAAATTTTCCAACAATACAATATCGCACAAACCCAAAAAACAAAACACACGCACCACCCACATATCAGACGACAACATTACAGCGGTATTCCACACCGCTTCCACCCAATGCAGCGACAGCCCCTTGCTGTCCGCTCACATCACCTGGCCCGTCACAGCAGACGCACTCATCAGTACCAATCACAATCTCACGTAGCACAGGCATCCAAGACTTCACAACACTAAGCAAAGCACTTCGCTCACAGTTGGAGCACTTTTTAAAACACAGCCACATGTGCATGCCACATGGGGAAGAGGAAAGCAAGAGGGTAAAAGTTATGGAACACGGAGTCCAGCAGTGACACCTCTCAGCCATTGCTAATACACGCCACGACCTCACAATGCCGATAGACCACCACAGTGGCACGTACAATAGTTGAATGTGAAGGAAGAAATATATATTATGTTATGTCGCAATCAGCAGTGGTAACAACTAAACAAGCAAACAAGGCGTTCGAGGAAAATATTTGTGTATTGTCCACAGAAAGCCTTAATCGCCTGCCCAATTCCTCACATTCCTAATGCAGCACACGGTAGGCAGCACCGAGCAAGTTGATAGGAGTTGCACCACCCGTCACAAAGAATCCCTTGAGACCCGTGGCCTGCACCAACCTCGACCCAAGCTCTGGTCCCACACGTGCCATCGGTTCAATGGTCCCATTGCCCAAAGCACCAAACACACTCTCGTACTTCCCCACGCCAATGCATGTAGGTGCCTTCGCTCTCTCCAACCAAAGCCCACCCGCAGCAAACTCCACTGCAGCAAGCGGCAGATCCAACTCGAAGCGCATCCCCGCCACACCCAGCTCCTCCTGTGCCTCAGCTATGCACGCTTCGCTCTCAGCCAGTGCCAGTGCCCCCGCCCTGCTCGTGCCACAGAGCCCAATGGCAGTGTTTCCGGCGAACACACACGCCACCATTGTGTCGGTATGGATGTGAAATATGCCCTGCCGTGGCAAGGCGGGGGAATCACGATGAAATGGATCGAACAGAACGCTAACAGTGGCAACGCGGATGCGGTTCGCCAGTGTCTGAAGTGTCACCCCAACGAAGTCAGGCACGTTGAAGGAGGCGCAATTGGGTTGTTTTGCATCGCCCGTATCAAACACCCACCTGTACACAATCTCCAGTTGCAGGGGCGACTGCCCGGCCATCCCTGCCACAACTCTGTCAGCCATGAAATCGGGACCGGGGAACGAAACAAGCCACCGGGTACCGTCACGCTCCCTCCGTCGTCACTCCAATAGCGATACAACATCAATCGCCTCCCCGGCCCAGGCGAAACCACCAGCGGCCCCAATCCAACACGGCTCCGGCTGTATTCGGATCATACACCTGGACCAGCTCACTGTGCAGTACTAAAGGTTATAACGTGGTGTGTTCGGGACAGCTCACGACCCCTTAGTCCTCTACCTCACCACCGTGAGTTGAGTACTTACAAGCATCGAGAAGCCTGGGTACAAGTTGGTTAATGAACATTTCTCACAGTTCCTCGTCGGGGCTAGGAAGAGGCAACCCTTCTCACATAGCCCGACGTCACCGTGAACGTGTTCCGCACGTACACATCCTCACCGTTGATGGGTACCACCCGTCTCCGACGCTCCACCACAGTCATACCCTGCGGTGGGGCTCGTCTTCGAGGACCACGCGCTAAACATCGCGGCGCAGGTCAGACTTCCACGCCACCCTCGTCCACGAGACCGCAAGCACCTGCCACAAGAAGTACCTCGGAAACCGGAAGTATACACACCTCGAGGAGCAGCTCCCAACCAGAACCTCATCCGAGCGCAAAAAAGTTGAGCAAAGCCCCTTTCGTATTTAAGGTTCCCCAAAACGGCACACGCCACCACCGACGACATTCAGCACCTCGTAGTACTGCTGCTACCCAACTATAGTGAGCGGTGCCATCTCTTCTACCAGTTTATGCAACGTGGGAAGTAAAAGTGACACCAAGTGGTGCGTAACCAGCTACTTCTCTCGTGCCACCACCACACCGCCCCGATTAACACCAACACGTTAGTCGAAAAGGAATCCCGTGCACATGTTTTTACAGCCTCCGCTGCCGACAACGTCACACCTTCGGTCAGACTAATAACTATGACAGAGGTGTGTGACATATGTATTCCAGGTGTTGTCACAGTTCATTTCCCACCCTGGTGTCGCAGTACACCCTCAGAGTCTGTCAAAACACGCCCAGCCTGTAACACTAGCAATTCATCTGCAGCCAGAAGCACAGGGCCCACCATTGTTTTCTCCACCTGTGGCACGTATCTGCAAAGACCCCAGACAAGTCATACCCCACCTGCTACGCGACAACGCTGCGCTGTGCCGTAAGCTCCAGTTCCACCCTCTACGGTGTACGAGTAATCCTTTACTACCCGCTCGGCAGTGGTCTCATCCACTGCAGGCACTACCACCCTGTCGAGGCTCCGTAACAAGCATCGCACCTGGGCACATTGGAAAGGGCCGTTGGCACAGCCATACCACGCGGTGATTCATTAGACCTGTAAATCCTTTACTGAGCATGTGCTCACCATTAAAGGACTCCCTACAGTAATGGTTGGGTGGTATGATAACGTGTTTCTGCATCTACTCATGGAGTCTGTCGTGGTGTTCAAGCATCGTAAGGCAGCACGAACCGCCCATCAGCTTCACTTCACACGTATTCCTATTCATTGCATGGATATGTTCGCGTGGCTGTGGCCTGGTCACCTGCGTAATCATGCACGTCACTTTTAATTATACCGCAACCGTCTGGTAATATAATCAACTTATGTACAACCCGTAGTTAGTCGGTAGCCTAAGCAACAACTACGAAGTTAACATCCTCTATTTTTTTTTCGCTACAAAACGCAGAAAACGATGAAAAGGCAAGGAGGATGATCTTCATTCTCTAAAAAGGAAAAAGGAAAAGCACCCGGAAACGACATAAATACAATGAATAAGACAGTGATGCAAAAACAATAAATAGAAACACATATCTATTCCCACACCCAATACCTCTGTCGCACAAATTAAACCTAACTGATAGGCAGGAGCAGTACCTCCTTACCAATGCATGGAGTCATTTTGACTCACGCGAAGCTTGTAAATGAACTTGTGTTGTAAAAAAAATGGGGGAATAATTCATACATATATGTTAAGCGACGCAGCATGTACGAAGCACTTACGAAGCTACGGCTGTTCTCACTCCAAGAGCAAGACACTGGAGAAATGCAGCAGAATGTTCCACATCTGATTCGTCTTTGCCACAAACCACTGTGAGTGACTGTACAAAGTGTCGCACAGCACTACTATAGTTCTCCTGCACAACGCCAAGGGCTGCCTGCCTCTTCCCAATGTCACGAAGGATGCTTTCTGCGTCCTCCCAACCTATCAACCGCCCAAAAGCGCGCATCGTGACGACTACAATGTGAAGAAAAGATACAGCGTACAACTCTTCAACATCGCACGACGCTATTCCATTAACTGTCTCACCGAAAACAGACCCCTTTTCTTCCAGCGCACGCGGTTGAGAAATAACCGGCTCATAAGGTGTCCCAAGACCTTCTTCAGCGGCAATGGAACGCTTCCATTGTGTTTCAATGTCAGAGAAGATAAGGCGTGTCCACGGATCGTGAAGCGTAGGTGACACTCGTAGGGCAACAGTGCGCATCACCTCGTTCAACAGTGGCGCAAGCGCACAGTCGGGAATAGACGTCATCCTCTTTCGCACCATGCCTTCCGCTGCGCGACCCTCCACTCGATCGCAGTCATCCCTTTTTGTACCGTCCTCGTTGTCTTCTGCAGGAGAAACGTCTATACCAAACGTGCTGTTAGGGAGGCAGTCTGGCACCACCGTGTTCAGCGGCGTTGATGACAGCATTACCCAAACAGCCAGGGCCTCCTTCACAATAGAGGATGGGAAAGAGCCCGGTGTGACAGCATAGGCGTACGCAGCGGAAAATACATTAAAAGGATCCCCCAATATAGACTCCTTATTTCGCTCCTCCATGCGCTGTATGCGTGAACTCATAGACTGCGTAAAGTAATTGTCAGAGGCCTTTAAACACGTGATTCTCTTATTCCGCCGCAGAAGGCGCACCAGTTGGTCAGCCCCACCCTCGTGCACATTGTTACGGCAGATGGACAGCGTCTCCAAGTAGTAATGCTTGTAAAAAATGGAACCAATGCGGTAGCAGGAGATGTCACTCAGTCCATTTTGGTCCAGTAACAATGTACGTAACGATGGGCAATAAAATAGTGTGGCCAAAACAGGTACGAGGCCATCCTCACCAAGAAGCAACGGCCGCAGGTCAGCGACACGCAATTCATTCCAGCGCCCCCCTACGATGCTGTCCTTACGCACAACAGAATCACTCCAAGCCTTGACGTAGGGAGCGCGTAGTAATTTGATAACATGATTGAACACTTTCATAGGCTTGTTAAAAATATGCCTATAAAACAGGCAGTAAAATCTATACAGTAGCTCTAACGGAAGTGCACTGTATGGCATCGGGCTCACCAGCGGATGCAAATACCTCGTCCTCGTTTCTCGCTGTGGCAATCCAAGGAATGTTGTTGCCTCCTCCTCTGCTTTGAGCATCAACCGAATTGGCTCAGACATGTCCACTGACCGCACAATAACAAGAAATTCTAATCCATACCACTCACCTTCCTTCCCTTCGTTGCTGTTACTCATATCGGGATTGTGTTGTGATACTTCCGACTGGCCCCACATACTGACAGCCTGTAACACATCGGCAGTCACACGTACAGTAGCAACACCACAATTCTGAGAGGAAATGGCACACAAGGACTCTACTGCTATGCGACGCCGTACCGTCGTGGACACAACTTCGCCACGAAACAAATTGAAGTCCAATAGCAACTCCAAACCTACAGTGCAATTCTTACCAATGTTATCGGGATTCTTGAAACCGTCATCTAGCGGTTGCACACCCTCATCACCACCGCTGTCATCAGCGCCGCCAAGCTGTTCCTCACATGCCGCCACTTGCGCATGCGATGTGCCCAACAGCATGACTGGCACGGCAAGCTGCTCCATAATCACACCACTTTTCAGTGGATACGTCTTGGAAGCCACACACTCACCCAGCCGCTCCTCCATGGCCGCCGTCCCACACACTGGCACCGCAGCCGTGGCGCACACATGGAATTGCAGCTCCGACTGGCAACCAGTCTCCTTCTCGGGATGCACGCCGCACACACGAACCTCCTTCAGGACCACAACAAGGCAGCCCGTGTACAAGATCTCGTTGTCAGCCATTATTGCTACTCTAGAGTAATTTTCACTGCTCCACTACCACTTCTTCCTGGTACGGTTTTCTCAGCCAGCGTCCCACAACAGGAGAAGAAAAAAAACTATCTAAACGCAGAGACAAACCTTTTCTGCCCTGTACGAACGAACCCTGCACCGACACCCAAGGCGAATGTCTCCGCTCCCTTATTTACACTGTCTCAAGTAAGGAAGCAACTGAGGGGTGTAAGATTCAGAGCACCCCGATCCTGTGTATATTATGGTTATATATTCTCTCACTTCTATTCGGTGTTCCTTCTCGCAGGCTATCTTTAAGTGCTTCTACTTTCGCCTACCCCCCTTGTCACGGATGTAGAAGACACCAGTGGTTAAAACAGTTGTTGTATTAACAACAGAGAAAAACGAAAAGAAAAAAAAAGAAAAAAAAGAGAAAGAAAACTAAGGGAAAAAAGAGAATATGCCTCCCCTCAGAGAGAAAAGACGCAAAAGTCAAAGTGACAAAGAACGCTGAAACGGAACAGTTGTTGCATCCGCCACCGTCCCAATAACTACAAAGCAAGGGAAGTGAATAGCGAAAGGAAGTAATGCAGCTCGCGACCACTACTCTCGTATGTCTAAGACTTTTTCTCGACTTTATGTTTGTGTGGTGACGGCTTTTGTGTTCCTAACTACATGTGGAATGCCTGTTAAACCGCAAGCCGGCGTATAAAGCGTGCACCACACCCCGGGCATGCATGCACGTTATCCTCCCCTCTACAAAGAACAATTTTTCTTTCCGGGTCGACATTTTGCTTTACATTGTGTGGATGCATGCACAACACTCACTTTTCCCCCTGGAAATTGGGTATCACACTGCATCAGGGCAGGAACACATGAGTGGTGGCACGCACGGAAGTCCCTCGAAACTTAGCGTACGCCAAAAGAAAATATCAACTTCCATAAACATATCGAAGAATTCGCCCTCTCCTTCCGCTCTGACTGGAACTGGGAAGGATTAGCAAGTATAAAACTCGATCTGTTCATTTGTGCACATCCACAATTATCCAGGGGCGATGAAACACGGTTATACATAACAAGCAAAAAAAAGAGCCGCACCACGATGTGAAACTCGCAGAGTGGCCTGCGTAAGTAAAACCAACCTGCATGCAAACGAGTAGATACATCCAAATGTGTAAATACAAAAAAAAAAGAAAATCATGTACATGTATATATATATATATACGCAGACGCTAAGTGTGAGTGTGGTCAGGCACCCTAGCCAGTCCAGGGGAAGGGAATAGGCCGAGGCCGCTCATTTGGACCTCCGCTCCACAAGGCCGTAACCAATACAATAGTACCCGGCCCACACACGGGGCGAGTAGCGAAATGAATCATCCTGCAGCAAGTGACGTACAGCGTATGCGAGGAAAAGTGCCTTGTGATTGTTCAAGTCACCTCCGATGTCAGTCTCGGCCCACTCCTTCTCAGTGTCCTCCGCCATAAGCACGGCCTGTGATACGGGCTGTCCCGAATTGTTTTGCAGTGTCGGCACCCGCCGAATACTCTTGTTCACCATCGCCTGGTACCGATAGAAGCCCGTGAAAAGCAGAGAAGGTGTCATATCTGGGGTGCACCACTGCCCAGCAATAACACACGGCACTCCACTCGCAAGGAATCCACGAATAAGGCAGAGCACGTCATCATCCACTGTACAAACACGAGTAGTCGAAATATTAGTATTAGTGATGATAACGTGCTCTGCAAACAATTCCATGCGCGAAATCTCTGATGAACTAAGGAGCTCCAAATCACCCTTCGAGCCTACCACACAAATAGCACTGTCGCCCATATCGCTATTTTGGGATCTGTATGTGGTGGCAGCTGCTATGTGTACAGTGCGGCTGTGCGGAAGCCGCTCCCGAAACTTTTCAATACCGTGAACTAAGAGCTCGCTACTCGTTATCTCCGTTGTTATTGGAGAGTTATTGAGTTTGCGTACGTCACGTTTGTTATGCGCGAGAGCTTCCATGACAGCAGCACCTTCCGTTTCGGAACGATGGAAATCCAACGGGTATAGAAGTAGTGGGTTCAGCTGTTTGGTATTCTCCGTCTCATTCTGAGCAAACACAACATCGTGGAATAAATCACGTTGTTGCACGCGCTTGGCATTCAAAGCAGCAAAACGGCACTGTGTGGCGCAGAAGGCCAACTGAACGGCAAAGTCCTCCACTACATACCTCCCGCTCCGGGACATCAGAGCATTAAATGGCACAAGCCACAACCGATCTGCCGGAATTATCGTCACGACACCGTTGTTCCCAAGAAATCGCGGGTCTAGCGCACGAAGATACGCCTCAATTGGTCCAAAAAAAATGCTGTAAAGTGTTTTGAGGGGTTCCATCCATGTTTTTTGCGGAAGCTCCATGATCAGGCCATCCGTGGCGCTAGTTTTCTCGTCTTCGTTGGAGGACGTGCCTTCCTTGCTCGTGACGGGGGCTTGTACCGGGAGGCTGTCCAAAGGATCCAGCAATAGCATCTGACGCACTGCTTGCACAAGTTCATTAACAGACATCACTCGAAAATCTTTCTCTATTGGTGCCTCGATGAAACGCATCTCACCCGCCTGTGGAACGACCCACGTGAGTAAGTGCTCCTCCGTCTTGTAATGACTAGACTCCACACACCAGTCGTAGCGACGCACAACCAAATAATAAATCAAAGGGGATTGGAGGAGCGACGCCGTGGCTGTCAAATGCGCTAACGTTGGAAGGGCACTGAAGTTTATCTTAAGCTTGTCAAAGAGCATGTCACGATATCTGCACACTAAACTTCGCTCAAGCATCTCCAGGGCCTCCGCATAACGATAAACACTCGCGATGCATGAAACGAGGTACTTGTAGCAGACAGATTCCATCATTGATACATATCCACGCGGCAGGAAGGCCAGCAACTTTGATGGTTGAGTACGTCCGGAGAACGCGGTGTCGTGACTGCTATCAGCGTGAAAGCGGTTCGTCGCTATATTGCTCACCTTTTCAGCAGAGACGCTACTGGACCCACCCTTTTGGGAATCAGCCGCTGGGTTTGTTAGAAATCCTTGTGACTCCAGGTTCTCACGCTGTATCACCTCACGCAGCGTACCCCATTCCACCAACGCTAAACGGAAATGACTCTCCGCTGCGGGATATCGTGCCCTCTGCCAATTAAGAAGTGCTCTGAATGTTTGCCCTGTAGCGCGCAATAACGAATCATTCAGTTGCATCGCAAGCTCATCAAGTGCTGCAAACTGCAGCTCTGCCTTTGACAATTGGTTCGTTGCGAGGTAGAAATTTCCAATACGCGCAGCGCCAAGTGCTGCAAATATTTTATGGTTTTCTTGAAAGTCGCTGCAGGACATCATGTTTGTCCATAACGTAGTAAGCATAACACATTCATAATATTTGTAACGGGAAGTGTTCATCCAAGTCAACGCTTGCGGGTCCTCCGCATCAAAAAAATGCTGGACAAGGAAACCCGACACTGTTGTGAGTGACTCCGTCACGGCCATTTGCAGTGTATGGGCAACATTTCCACCAATCCTTTCAGCAACACGCAAAGCCGCCGCCCACAGCTCAACAGCCTCCTTTACCAACAGCATGCAGGACCACTCGTTTACATACGCCGCAGTGTGCTGAACTAGCACATCAGTTCCTGGCACAATAAAGTAATCGTCTTCCGTTACCTCTCGAGGCACGACCATTTGTGCTTGATCAAACATCCGCAGCGCAGCCTCATGGCAACGATGGAAAATGGCCACTTGTACCTCCTTGCGTGCATTGGTCATTTCAGATTCCCACTTCGCATTATGTGCCTTCCGGGCAATATCGAGTGCACACTGGAAGGCGATATCGGCATCCTCCAGGTGGTACTCATTAAGCAGCCGTGAGCCCTCACGTACCAACATCTCATAGCTCAGGCGCTGCAGATTATTTGAGATCACCGCCATCCATTCCCTATCCTTAGCACCTACGGCGATTGCCATCGCCTCCTTCCACGCCATGTAAGATGTATCAAATTTTTGGTTTACATACGCCTTGCAGCCGCTCTCGAAGAGGTAAGTCAACTTTTCAGAGGTGGAAAGTACCATCCACTCTTGCGTCTCCATCAATACATGTACGCTCATTTCATCTTCGCTATCCCTGCTAGCAAATGAAAAGCCAGTTGGGACGGACCCCTTCACGGAATGATCGGAACTCATTAGAGTTGGATTTAGGGGCCCATGCTGTTGGTTTTCACGGGAGCAGCAGCAGCAGCAGCAACTTCACCTTTCTGAGACTGTGATTCCTGGTGGTCTGAGAGGTGCGCAAAGCGGCTTGATGCATCCGGCAGTGAAAAGCTGCCCAGTACCCCACCGTGACTAACAGACATACCTTTTTGAAGTTCCGCCTCTTGTTGTTGATTTTCCTCCTTGCCTACGGTGTTTGTCTCCGCAGGAGCAAAACCAGCGGAACTTAATTCCACGTTAGCAGCTGTCTCCTCAGCGACAGCAGTACGTTCTTCAAGAGGTGTCAAAATCATGTCACTTCTACTGCTCTGCGACACTGCGTGGTTCTTTGTGTTTTGTTCTATCAACATTAACTCCTTACGTGCCTGATCTGCAACTTTATTCGCCTCACTGTTATGCACCTCACGCAGGGCCATTGCCCTCTCACGATAGCGCCTCTGCAACTCAAGTCGCTGAGCTTCTCGCAGGCACGTGGCGGACCGGCCAGTCGCAGGGGGAGCAGGTGGTTTCATTTTACCTCTTATAATTCCGGGGCTACTCTTGGAGTCCGTCAGTCTCATATTGCCATCCGGACCTTTGTCGAGCCCCCTTAAAGGAGGGATCACCTCATTGGGCGCCTTTCCTAGCGCAGTCAAAGCATCCCCAGTCATTCGCTCAACATCTCTCAAATACAAGCGCTTCTTAGAACTAGGCCTTTGACAGGAGGCATTTCCTTCCTTTGGCTCTACCTTGTTAACAACGGTATCCAATTTTTTCTCCTCTGACTCGATCGGAACGAGGTATAGTGACTCATTCTCCAACTTTTGGCGGTTCGCTCTCGTCGCCGCATCAATTTTCCAAATAAGAATCTCGAATACGTCAGTATCAGTAAGATCAATGTGAATGATTTTTGGGTTCTTCTCAACAAGAGCAACCAAAAGCTTTCCAGCATTTGAAGTAATAGGGTTATCACGAAGGCTTAACGTACGCATCCCCTTGTGTGTCATCAGTACCTCGCAGAGGAGTCTGACGATTTCGTTATCGGCACCATTTCCATCTAAGCATAAATGCGTCATTGTTTGGCAGTATGCCACTAGCTTAACAATGGGTCGCAAACCACGAGGACCCAAATAATTTTTGCTCAGTATAAGCTTCTCCAGTGGAAACTTACGGCCACAATCCTCAATATATTTTAAAACTGCAGTATTGGCCTTACACCCATCCTCCATACAAAACGACGTGTATACCTCGCAAACATCAACAGGTGAGGACATGCTACAAATTTACAAAAGGAAAATGGTAAACACAATACAATCGCCTAAGTGTATTTATTACCACGCCGCACACGCCTATCTCAGCCTGTTCGTAACAGTGCACGGAACAGCACAACAGGTAAGGAGAAAAAAGGCAAGAAGTATGGAAAGAACATCAGAGAACGAGCAAAGAAACATAAAGACTTCCCAGTGTCAAGGCACAAAGTACATGGCCAGCGGCAGCTCCACACGCGTCCCCACTGCAGCAAGAGCGCACGCTAAAGATAAAAAAAGTCGCACAAGAAAAAAAAGGAGTAACCACTTACAAGCGTGAAATATTATTTAGGACACCCACAACAACCCACCGACAGGTCACGCACAGGTGGAAAACACAAGAGAAAGTACGAAAACAGAATGATGCACTCGATCGATAACCATTATACCGCGGACACCCTACAACGCCACTGCAGACATGCGCTGCAGGAGTCGCTGAACCTGGCACTGGCGCCTCGCAAGCTTCATCCAGTCCTCAGGCCTGTGCACGTACATTTCCACACAGCACTTCGTCATCACCTTCCGCATGATAAACTCCCTCAAGAACGTAGGATCTGCGCCACCCATCACTACACCCGCCTCTCCGCACGAGGCTTCGGTCCCAGGCTTCATCCCATTATATATGGGCAGGAGCAGTTTCACAAGCTCTTCCTTCGACTCCAGGCTGGAAACATCGTACAGTACCTCAATAGCATATGCGGCGTACGTGTTCCCCACAAGCTGGGGCAACAACGGCGAGATGCGCCGCAGGAAACACGATGGGATCGTTCTCTCGGGCTGCTGTTGGTCCGGCCCTCGCTTCCCCATCGGATGGTGAGCAGCCCCTGCACGAAGAAACTGCTGCAGCACAAGGCTGCCTTTAGGATGTCGGAGAAGCGCCTCAACATCGGACAAACATAGGCGCTCCACAGCGTGAAGAAACATCGCCGAGGCAGATGGAGCAAAGTGCATCATGTACCGCGCGATCTCAAATCCCCTGTCCTGCACAGCGCCGTCCACAAGCAGAAACTGTGCCGCACCCTTCCGGCAGAGCTCCCGCATCACCCGACAAAGGGCTGTCACTACAACTTTCTGAAACTCCGTCGAGGTAGGGAAGTATCGCACACCCTGCGCAACATCATTGAGCACCGCTTGCTCCACATCCTTGGGGATCACGTCTCCAGGGAATCCACCCACCACCGTCACAGGGGCGGCGAAGCCACCCTCATCCCCCTTTGCAGCTACAACGGAACTGGTGAACGCACACTTGCGCACAAACGCAGCAACAACCTGTGCAAGCTTCGGTGACGACAGAAGCACAGTCAGCCCGACCCGCTCGAGAAGCTGCTGCCACACACGATCGAGGTGCAGTGCGCTAGGGGCGTATAGGACAAGGTCCTGCAGGGCGAAGGCAGCATGAGCACAGGAACCTCCTGTCGGATCCAGCAGCTCATCGAGTGCATTCACAGCAACATCCAGCGCCTTATCCCAACAGGTTCGCTCCATCGCCAACCTCTCCACACCGTTCGCACTGCCTAGGGAGGCATCACCCGGCGTACCGGGCGGACGCTTCCCACATGCATGCAAATCCACGTCGCCACGCAAGCACTGACAGCTGGGAGCAGCATCAAACGCCTCAAGCAACGGTGCAGGCACAGGCACCTTCACATACGCCTGAAAAAGATGACAGCCCAGTGGGTCCATCAGAAGTCGTCGGAACAAGGTGGAGTTATCATCATCAACGGCTTCCAGCCGCTGCCGCACGCTCGAGTCGAGTCGTGTACCATGCTTACAGGCGCGGAGCAGGCTCTGCACGATAAGACTGGCCGATGGCACTGCAGCCACTCGAAGCCACACATCCACACTGCCCTTCACAGAGCCATCGCTGAACACACGCTCCACAGCATCCATCAGCGCCAATCCAAGGGTGTCAAGCTGAGCAGTAAACCTCACGCCACCAGGTGGCATTACCACACCCCCAGAGGCAACACCAAAGCCCGCGAGAAAGGGCACAATAGTCCGTACGGTGCGGGCCGCTATATCGTGCACCACGACGTCCCCCGCATACTCCACCAGCTCCTCCACAACGCACGTAACGAGAGTGGCGGCGCTGGGCACGCCATTCACGCCGCATCCGCCCTCCTCCATCTCCGCAGCAAACAGTTCGTCATCACTCTCAGAGAGCGCCCTCACACCACGCGCAATGCTACCAATCACCGCCTCCAGGGTCCGACTCGCTGTGGGCGACGTCGCAAGGTTACATACGTGGCCAAGAAGCACATACAACAGTGACTTGCTGTGCACCAACTCGCAGTTGAGCAGCGCGGCCTCGATGGTGCGGCAAACAGTGCCGTTACGCAGCAGGTGTAACGATGAGTCCTCGCGCAGAAGCTTTATCACCTCAACAAAGAACCCGTCAACAAGGCTACCAAGAGTGTCCGACGACTGCTGCTCCAGAGCGCGCTGCATCGACGTGAAGTAAGACAGGGTGCGCTCCCTTTCCTTCTTCTCCTGCCGCTCCTCACGCCGCTTCTGCAGCTTCACCGCAGGATCAAGGTCACTGTAGCGTGCACCTTGCTCGTCCCAACGACTACGCTTGCCTCCGCTAGACATGGGCAGCAGAGACTGCACGCAGGAAAAGAACTACAATTACAACAGGTACACACAAAGAAAAAGGGCAATGGCAGCAATGCACACGTACGCATACGTATTAAAGGGTACAGTGGAACCCATCATTCCATTGATATGTTAGAATCACTCATCATCACAAACCGTGTAGAAAAGACTATTGAAACGCGAAATACACAAGCGGGCACCCATGCTCCTTGAAAGGACCGCAGACCAACACACCACACACCGCCCCAGCACGGCGCAACACTCCTAACAAAACGAAATTACTCACAAGCGAGCTTAACGCACGGCAACAGCAACGAATCACGCAGCAGGCAGTGTAACCATCACCTTCACCCAGACTCAAATGTGCACAGTCACGCCCCTACCGGTTAACACACAGTACTCTCTGCAAGACGTCACCTCCGCCCTGTCACACGGCAGGACGGTGCCGTGCAGCCCGATGAAGGCAATCGACGGCAAAGAAGCCGCCTTCCCCAGAAGCGAGACCACAGCAGCCGGGCCGTGCAGCCTATTACCATCAAGAAACACGCGTTCCAACGCACACATACTCGGGATCGCATCAGCAAGCGCGTAAAACCCATCCTCCTCAATGCGGCAGTGCGACAAGCGAAGCTCCTTCAGTGCACAAAGCAGGCACAAGGCACATCCCCCTGTAGCTTCTCCTGTGGAAGAAAGCGTACCATCAGCAAGGACTGAAATGCCAACGCTCCCCAGGCCAGTACACGACAGATCCAGCACCTCCAGCGACCCGGCACCACGCCGCAGCAGCAACCCAAGGGCCTCAACGCTGCCAACCGAGCAAAACAGCGGATTCGCACTGAGATCCAACCGCCTCAAGCGACACGATACAAACGCCCCAGCAAAAGGCACAAACGCACTGTCCGGAAGCGAGCAACCCGAGAGCGACAGGTTACACAGCTCACGGCAGCCACAAAGTGCAGCACCAAACGACTCAAACGCCGCGTCACCAGCAAAACACTGGGCATCTTCCCCGGCCTCATCGGCTGCAATATCGCCTTTGTACCGACACCGGCCCTCCACAGCGTCACGCCGGTCAAGTTCAAACGAAGTGAGTGCCTTCGCGTCACCTGCAGCCGCACCCCGATAGGCAGAATCATAGACAGACAGTTGCAGTTCACCTCCCAGCACGCCGTCGCATGAGGACCCGGCACCAACAGGCCTCAAGTCATTTCGGTCCAGCACCACCTCCTGCAGCTCCCGCATAAAGGGGGCCGCAGCACAAAGGACGGGGAGGCACCGAGCCGTCAATCGGCACCGCGTCAAATCAACCCGCTGCAGTTTCCGCCAGCACCCCGCAGCGCGCAGAACCTCCCGCAGCCCTTCATCCCGGAGCGGGTTCGAGTGTAGATTCAGCACCCTTAGCTCGCACGCCTCAACAAGGGCAGAGCCGATAGCACCAGCGCCCTTCGCCGCAATCCGATTGTGCCTCAAATGTAACTCACATAGCGACCGGCACCGCAGGCAGATGCTGGCAAGAATAAATGCGCAGTCATCGTCGATCCCATTGCTGCTAAGGTTCAGCACCCGCAACCCAGCGGAAGCGCCGGTTGGCAGTAACTGTGCATCGCAGAGGTCACTGTACAACAACCGCAGCACCCACTCGGACACACCACATCCAGCTAGGTTCAGCTGTTCAAGACGATGCCATCCGCCTATAGAAGACCGAAGAGTGACTATCAGCCGCTTCAGCTGGACATCCCCTAAACAGGCACCACTCAAATCCAGCACCTCCAGCTTCGACATGCGCGCCAATGCACTGTAAAAGGAGGGAATGCGGGAAAAGAATGGCACGCTGCCACACAACGACAACCGCATCAACTTCGTGCAGGACCGCGCCATCGCTTCACCGAGCACAAGCAGATCCTCCTCGCTCGCAGAAGACACGCTCAGGTGCTCCAACGCCAGGGATCTCAGTGCAGGGGCAGAGACGAGGGACGCGAGTGCGACGGGCACACACATCTGCCGACACCACCCCACCGCAGGGTGCGCACCATCTGAAATCATGGCGACACGCACTGACTCCAGACGTACAGCAACACCGGCAGCACTGCGCAGCAGCGTTGAGAGTGCTCGCTCGTCCCGGGTGAACGCGGTATTGCGTAAGACCAAATCAAGTGAATGCAGCGCTACCGGACGTGCACCACGCAAGAACCTCACACATGCCTCCACGGCCCGCGGACAACTGACAGTCAGCCACAAGCGCTCAACATGGCCTGCAGACTCAGAGAGCAAGTCACAGCTCCGGCAAAGAGCACCGTCCATCGCATCCGTCCGACAGCGGGCTTGGAGCTCCGGAAGAAAGGAGAAGTCCAGATCCCACTCCACCTCTCCCATGCCTTCGTGACGCGTGGCAGCCGCGAGCATATCAAACGTCAGGCAGGAGGGTCCAGATAGCGGTGTCCAACGCCAACGCCGCAAGGCGCCCTCACCACGCGGCCACTTGAAGATCCGCCGCATGCACGTGGTCCCCTCACCGCTAACAGAGCACCAGGGACGCCGCTAATGGGGTAGAGAAAAATTGAAGGCAAAGGGAAAGAAGGACGTAGGAAACCCTTGAAGAAGAAAATAGCAAGAGCAACAACTCAGACACAGCGCACCAGGAAGCTTTAGGGCAGTGCTGGTGGCGGGACAAGCACAGGATGAGGAATATGTCAAAACATGCATGGGAAGCACGTCTATGAATCTCGTACGCGCGCCATTACGTAACGCGCACCCTTCGGCGACACTCCACGTTGGTCGCATCTATGGGTCGATAACGCCCGGAACGGCCGCGATAGGCGGGGCACAGGACTACGGCAAGGAGAGAAATGGGTGCTGCAGCACTTCCTCAACGGTCAACCTCGCCTTCGTACTGACGCGCAGCATGTTGCGTACCAAATCCACCGCCAGCGGGTCGGGCACGCGAACGAGAGCAGGGTGAGATGCAAGCACCTCGTCTGCCTCACATATGCGCCTCAATAGTGCTCTGTCATTGCAGCTGCTACCATCACTCCCCTGTGAGCCATCAACCTCCTCAAACGGGAAGCGGCACGTCAGAAGCACAAAGAGCAAAACACCGGCGGCCCACACATCCGCTAACTGTCCACTGTACGCTTGGCCCATCACAACCTCAGGAGCCGCATAGTGACGTGATGCACAGCACAACTCTAACAGTCCATCCGTCCCATCAGTGTTCACATCAGCGGGAATAACCGCGCATGTCCCAAGGTTGCTTAGCTTCGCGCGGTTATCGGCATTCAGCAGCACGTTCTCAAGCTTTATGCCACGGTGAGCTACGCCACACTCCGTGTGAAGGTAGTTCATCCCACTCACCACGTCCCGCATCACACTCTTCACAAAACCTGTCGACAGCCCCACGGGTCTCCCGCACTCCTCCCCCGAAGTGGTGGCCTCGCGGCAGTGGGTCTCCACCCAAGAAAGCAGCTCGCCACCTGGACAGTACTCCTCCACAACGAAGAGGTCTGTCCTGGAGTAGAAAGTCCCCACCACGCGCACAATGCAAGGGTGCTTCACTCTCCTCCCGACAAGCACAGACCGCTCAACGCGATCACGGAGCGACACATCACGCCGCAGAGGCTCCAAAGCATACACGCGGATGTGGACCCACTCCTTCGTTGCCTGCGATTGGGCCACCAGCGTCATGTGCGTGTCGCTGGACGACGTCTGCTGCACATGCGTATACCCTGCAAGGCTAATCCTCCGCGTTGCTTCAGCACAGCTCGGGGCGCCGGTACCGCACCTCGCACCAGAGGCGTCCAGTTGTGTTCCAAAATAGGGGACGCTGGGGAGGTCGACAGTGCAGTTCATCGCTTAGACAAAAGACAAGGAGCTGCCTACAAAAAAGCGCCCTGTACCACACAGACAGAAAAAGAGAAGGGTGCAGTTCATACGTGCAAACAACACATAAACACACAACAATGTGCATTGTACCGCCATACAGAACAAACAAAAGTAGGGAGCGCGCATAAAACAACTCACGGGGAAGAAAACGGTTACTAATGTACGGTGGCGGGGCCAGGGGGGCAGACACCGATACGAGCGCGCTTGTCACGATATCCTCCACGGCAACAGAGTGAGCTCATTCTCACACTGGTGAAAATAACACCACAACAAGCACCCACACAACCCCGATCTAGTTCCTCTGCGGCACCCTCATCGCCTGCCCAGCCCCCGCACGACCGGCCGCTCCAGTTGGTATGTAAATGTTTTTCTTCGACGTCCCCACCACAAAGTCGGCCGAGCTGTCCTTCATATCCAGCAAGGAGAGCTGACGTGGTTGCATGTTAATCACTTCCTCCATGAGTTGAGACTCCTCTTCCTGTAAAGGACTCTCCGATTCATTTACTGGGACATATGCACACGGTAGATGCTACATGATGCGTCGTTTACATCCTGCAGTCACAATTACCAAGAGCGTGACAGCTGCCGTGTAAAACTGATGAAATGCACAAAATAACGCACCGAGCTCCAAGAAATTTACGAGTAAAGGGAAAACATATGGGCACGGATGCGCAGGTCGCTGGAAACAAGCATCACATACGTAGAGAGCAAATAACTACTTTACATTTCGCTTCCACCGAAGTGCCCATTTCAATAATCTAAAGAGTAGGTGAGTGAGAAGGGAGTCGTGAGCAAACATAAACCTTCTCCGGGCAGAGGGGCTGACAGGCGCACATATTCAGCGGTCCGTGTTGTAGTCATCAATCAATCAGTAGTGCTTCTGAGAAGGAAAGGTTAGACAGGAGTAACCTTGCGAATTCATCTGTATTAATTTGCTTATCTTCGTCAACAAATGCGTCCCCTATAACCTCGTCGGCCTCCTCCTTTGTAATCTTTGCACCCATATTTAATAAAATGCTCCTCAGCTCAGTGGTTGAAAGATATCCATCAGCATCCACATCCAAGACACGCAACGCCTCCCGCAGGTGCACCTCCCTGAGCAGCTTCTTCTGGTGGCCCACTGTCTCCGCCATATCTAGCGCCTGTGTCTTCCCAATGAAGCCAGTGTTGTCAGGATCTAATAGCTCCGCAGAGGCCTGTACCTCAGCATCTGTGGGGCAAAACCCCCAGCAACGCAACAGCGAACCCAGTTGCTCTCTCTTTATACACCCGTCGGAGTTTTTGTCGAAAATAAGGAACTGAAGAGAACGCAAGTTGCGTTGAAATTCTTTGTTTGACATGGACGCACAGGGGCTGTGCACACTTGCTTATGACCTACGGTGGGTATGAATATATTAACACTTGTGTACAGCCGTATTGAATTGCTTGATTTTATCTCTACGCAACACTTCTATTGAAGCTGTGAAGGAGCAGGAAAATGTTGTAAGGGAAAACAGGTATTTATATATAAACGCAGTGCACAGATAGCGGGATGCACTCCACAAGGATGGTGAACATTTATTTTTGGGCAGATAAATAAAACTGTGAAGGTACCAGCACACCTAGGAGCCCTCTCCGTGAAATGCTGCCAACAACAGAGAGGTTATACACTACTTTTGTTCACTCGCACCTTTGATTCACCTTTCGATATCACAGCCCTTAGCCATACGCAACCACTGCGAATAACGGATGCGTCATGCACTACCATACGCAGTCTATACAAAGGTACTCAGCGTAGTGTTGGAACAAGTAGGCGTGTGACATCCCCAACCAGGCGTCGCAGCGCCAGATCTTCACTAAAATTGTCGGCCGCGTGACAAAGCAACTGAGGAAGTGAAATCTCAGTCAAAAAAGTCAACAAATTCTCGTCCCGCAAGGTAATGAGATCACTAAACGCCAGCTCCTTGGTACGCACCGCAGGAACCACCACACCACAGTCATCAAAACTCATCGCATCCAGTGGAGTCGGACAGGCCGATTTCACCTTGAGCAACCGAAGGATGAGGGCCGCACAGATCGAAATGTGATATGGCGAGTCGGTGGTCAGAAGTATGCGCCGAACGGTAAGGGCCAAACTGCGGCACTGCAATGGATCCAGCAGTGGCACAAGGGCAGCAATAGTTTCCATAATCTCGGCAAAGACATCCGGCAGAAGCAACGAGAACGATAACATGCGGATTAATAGGGGGTAAATGCCACTTGCGAGCAAACTAGCGATGTTAACGGGATACGAGGCACAACGGTTGAAAAAATGAACGGCGTCACGCTTCACCTCTGCATTGTTTATGTGCGTGGCAGCAGACTGGAGTACAAAACTTACCACAACACCAATCTGAGAAAAAATGACAGCTGTTGGAGCAGCCGCAACGTTCCCTTCACCCACGACAACGGATTCACAAGGTTCTATTGAAACATTTTCCCCTGCTTCATTTCGCTCAATGTCAACAAGAACAGAAAAAAGACGCACACCCTCCTTTTGCACAGCGCTATTGTCACCATGTCTCTGCAGCGCAGCGAGCACATGCCCAATAACGGCGCTTTCCAAGAATTGATCAATATTAAACTTCGCAGCCACAGCAGCCAAAGCTATTGCCTCCACCTGCAATTCTGCAAGTCCAAGGAACCTCCTCATAACTCCAGCGATCAAACCGCAAAGTCCATCACCTTCCAGTAAAGGATTGTGTTTGTCATCGCTAACACTAGTTCTTCCTATCCATGCGAGGATGTGAGAACATGCCTGTTCATTTCGCAAAAGATGACGCATAACGCTAAGCGCAGCTGTAACGATCTTCGGCCGCCTCGTCGTTATACACCTCAGCAATAGATGCGGAACCTCGCACTGTGCTAACAAACTAGGCTCCCTTGCAAAACTATTACCCTCCTCAACGGCCCAAAAAAAAACCTGATCCATTTTGTCGACAATTTCATGAATAGGCTCAATATCGGTGGGCTCCAGAGGCAACCCACCGTTATCCAAAAGGCGTCTAATACCTTCAACGTGGACCTCCACCTCCACCAAGGATGGTCTTTGAGGTAAAGGTATTTCATTGTCGCGGTATTCCACACCGCTTCCACCCAATGCAGCGACAGCCCCTTGCTGTCCGCTCACATCACCTGGCCCGTCACAGCAGACGCACTCATCAGTACCAATCACAATCTCACGTAGCACAGGCATCCAAGACTTCACAACACTAAGCAAAGCACTTCGCTCACAGTTGGAGCACTTTTTAAAACACAGCCACATGTGCATGCCACATGGGGAAGAGGAAAGCAAGAGGGTAAAAGTTATGGAACACGGAGTCCAGCAGTGACACCTCTCAGCCATTGCTAATACACGCCACGACCTCACAATGCCGATAGACCACCACAGTGGCACGTACAATAGTTGAATGTGAAGGAAGAAATATATATTATGTTATGTCGCAATCAGCAGTGGTAACAACTAAACAAGCAAACAAGGCGTTCGAGGAAAATATTTGTGTATTGTCCACAGAAAGCCTTAATCGCCTGCCCAATTCCTCACATTCCTTATGCAGCACACGGTAGGCAGCACCGAGCAAGTTGATAGGAGTTGCACCACCCGTCACAAAGAATCCCTTGAGACCCGTGGCCTGCACCAACCTCGACCCAAGCTCTGGTCCCACACGTGCCATCGGTTCAATGGTCCCATTGCCCAAAGCACCAAACACACTCTCGTACTTCCCCACGCCAATGCATGTAGGTGCCTTCGCTCTCTCCAACCAAAGCCCACCCGCAGCAAACTCCACTGCAGCAAGCGGCAGATCCAACTCGAAGCGCATCCCCGCCACACCCAGCTCCTCCTGTGCCTCAGCTATGCACGCTTCGCTCTCAGCCAGTGCCAGTGCCCCCGCCCTGCTCGTGCCACAGAGCCCAATGGCAGTGTTTCCGGCGAACACACACGCCACCATTGTGTCGGTATGGATGTGAAATATGCCCTGCCGTGGCAAGGCGGGGGAATCACGATGAAATGGATCGAACAGAACGCTAACAGTGGCAACGCGGATGCGGTTCGCCAGTGTCTGAAGTGTCACCCCAACGAAGTCAGGCACGTTGAAGGAGGCGCAATTGGGTTGTTTTGCATCGCCCGTATCAAGCACCCACCTGTGCACAATCTCCAGTTGCAGGGGCGACTGCCCGGCCATCCCTGCCACAATTCTGTCAGCCATGAAATCGGGACCGGAGAACGAAACAAGCCACCGGGTACCGTCACGCTCCCTCCGTCGTCACTCCAATAGCGATACAACATCAATCGCCTCTCCGGCCCAGGCGAAACCACCAGCGGCCCCAATCCAACACGGCTCCGGCTGTATTCGGATCATACACCTGGACCAGCGCAAAACAATCGAAATCACACCAACTTATTAGTGCACCTTCTCACCGTAAAGAAAAATGGTAAACACAATACAATCGCCTAAGTGTATTTATTACCACGCCGCACACGCCTATCTCAGCCTGTTCGTAACAGTGCACGGAACAGCACAACAGGTAAGGAGAAAAAAGGCAAGAAGTATGGAAAGAACATCAGAGAACGAGCAAAGAAACATAAAGACTTCCCAGTGTCAAGGCACAAAGTACATGGCCAGCGGCAGCTCCACACGCGTCCCCACTGCAGCAAGAGCGCACGCTAAAGATAAAAAAAGTCGCACAAGAAAAAAAAGGAGTAACCACTTACAAGCGTGAAATATTATTTAGGACACCCACAACAACCCACCGACAGGTCACGCACAGGTGGAAAACACAAGAGAAAGTACGAAAACAGAATGATGCACTCGATCGATAACCATTATACCGCGGACACCCTACAACGCCACTGCAGACATGCGCTGCAGGAGTCGCTGAACCTGGCACTGGCGCCTCGCAAGCTTCAACCAGTCCTCAGGCCTGTGCACGTACATTTCCACACAGCACTTCGTCATCACCTTCCGCATGATAAACTCCCTCAAGAACGTAGGATCTGCGCCACCCATCACTACACCCGCCTCTCCGCACGAGGCTTCGGTCCCAGGCTTCATCCCATTATATATGGGCAGGAGCAGTTTCACAAGCTCTTCCTTCGACTCCAGGCTGGAAACATCGTACAGTACCTCAATAGCATATGCGGCGTACGTGTTCCCCACAAGCTGGGGCAACAACGGCGAGATGCGCCGCAGGAAACACGATGGGATCGTTCTCTCGGGCTGCTGTTGGTCCGGCCCTCGCTTCCCCATCGGATGGTGAGCAGCCCCTGCACGAAGAAACTGCTGCAGCACAAGGCTGCCTTTAGGATGTCGGAGAAGCGCCTCAACATCGGACAAACATAGGCGCTCCACAGCGTGAAGAAACATCGCCGAGGCAGATGGAGCAAAGTGCATCATGTACCGCGCGATCTCAAATCCCCTGTCCTGCACAGCGCCGTCCACAAGCAGAAACTGTGCCGCACCCTTCCGGCAGAGCTCCCGCATCACCCGACAAAGGGCTGTCACTACAACTTTCTGAAACTCCGTCGAGGTAGGGAAGTATCGCACACCCTGCGCAACATCATTGAGCACCGCTTGCTCCACATCCTTGGGGATCACGTCTCCAGGGAATCCACCCACCACCGTCACAGGGGCGGCGAAGCCACCCTCATCCCCCTTTGCAGCTACAACGGAACTGGTGAACGCACACTTGCGCACAAACGCAGCAACAACCTGTGCAAGCTTCGGTGACGACAGAAGCACAGTCAGCCCGACCCGCTCGAGAAGCTGCTGCCACACACGATCGAGGTGCAGTGCGCTAGGGGCGTATAGGACAAGGTCCTGCAGGGCGAAGGCAGCATGAGCACAGGAACCTCCTGTCGGATCCAGCAGCTCATCGAGTGCATTCACAGCAACATCCAGCGCCTTGTCCCAACAGGTTCGCTCCATCGCCAACCTCTCCACACCGTTCGCACTGCCTAGGGAGGCATCACCCGGCGTACCGGGCGGACGCTTCCCACATGCATGCAAATCCACGTCGCCACGCAAGCACTGACAGCTGGGAGCAGCATCAAACGCCTCAAGCAACGGTGCAGGCACAGGCACCTTCACATACGCCTGAAAAAGATGACAGCCCAGTGGGTCCATCAGAAGTCGTCGGAACAAGGTGGAGTTATCATCATCAACGGCTTCCAGCCGCTGCCGCACGCTCGAGTCGAGTCGTGTACCATGCTTACAGGCGCGGAGCAGGCTCTGCACGATAAGACTGGCCGATGGCACTGCAGCCACTCGAAGCCACACATCCACACTGCCCTTCACAGAGCCATCGCTGAACACACGCTCCACAGCATCCATCAGCGCCAATCCAAGGGTGTCAAGCTGAGCAGTAAACCTCACGCCACCAGGTGGCATTACCACACCCCCAGAGGCAACACCAAAGCCCGCGAGAAAGGGCACAATAGTCCGTACGGTGCGGGCCGCTATATCGTGCACCACGACGTCCCCCGCATACTCCACCAGCTCCTCCACAACGCACGTAACGAGAGTGGCGGCGCTGGGCACGCCATTCACGCCGCATCCGCCCTCCTCCATCTCCGCAGCAAACAGTTCGTCATCACTCTCAGAGAGCGCCCTCACACCACGCGCAATGCTACCAATCACCGCCTCCAGGGTCCGACTCGCTGTGGGCGACGTCGCAAGGTTACATACGTGGCCAAGAAGCACATACAACAGTGACTTGCTGTGCACCAACTCGCAGTTGAGCAGCGCGGCCTCGATGGTGCGGCAAACAGTGCCGTTACGCAGCAGGTGTAACGATGAGTCCTCACGCAGAAGCTTTATCACCTCAACAAAGAACCCGTCAACAAGGCTACCAAGAGTGTCCGACGACTGCTGCTCCAGAGCGCGCTGCATCGACGTGAAGTAAGACAGGGTGCGCTCCCTTTCCTTCTTCTCCTGCCGCTCCTCACGCCGCTTCTGCAGCTTCACCGCAGGATCAAGGTCACTGTAGCGTGCACCTTGCTCGTCCCAACGACTACGCTTGCCTCCGCTAGACATGGGCAGCAGAGACTGCACGCAGGAAAAGAACTACAATTACAACAGGTACACGCAAAGAAAAAGGGCAATGGCAGCAATGCACACGTACGCATACGTATTAAAGGGTACAGTGGAACCCATCATTCCATTGATATGTTAGAATCACTCATCATCACAAACCGTGTAGAAAAGACTATTGAAACGCGAAATACACAAGCGGGCACCCATGCTCCTTGAAAGGACCGCAGACCAACACACCACACACCGCCCCAGCACGGCGCAACACTCCTAACAAAACGAAATTACTCACAAGCGAGCTCAACGCACGGCAACAGCAACGAATCACGCAGCAGGCAGTGTAACCATCACCTTCACCCAGACTCAAATGTGCACAGTCACGCCCCTACCGGTTAACACACAGTACTCTCTGCAAGACGTCACCTCCGCCCTGTCACACGGCAGGACGGTGCCGTGCAGCCCGATGAAGGCAATCGACGGCAAAGAAGCCGCCTTCCCCAGAAGCGAGACCACAGCAGCCGGGCCGTGCAGCCTATTACCATCAAGAAACACGCGTTCCAACGCACACATACTCGGGATCGCATCAGCAAGCGCGTAAAACCCATCCTCCTCAATGCGGCAGTGCGACAAGCGAAGCTCCTTCAGTGCACAAAGCAGGCACAAGGCACATCCCCCTGTAGCTTCTCCTGTAGAAGAAAGCGTACCATCAGCAAGGACTGAAATGCCAACGCTCCCCAGGCCAGTACACGACAGATCCAGCACCTCCAGCGACCCGGCACCACGCCGCAGCAGCAACCCAAGGGCCTCAACGCTGCCAACCGAGCAAAACAGCGGATTCGCACTGAGATCCAACCGCCTCAAGCGACACGATACAAACGCCCCAGCAAAAGGCACAAACGCACTGTCCGGAAGCGAGCAACCCGAGAGCGACAGGTTACACAGCTCACGGCAGCCACAAAGTGCAGCACCAAACGACTCAAACGCCGCGTCACCAGCAAAACACTGGGCATCTTCCCCGGCCTCATCGGCTGCAATATCGCCTTTGTACCGACACCGGCCCTCCACAGCGTCACGCCGGTCAAGTTCAAACGAAGTGAGTGCCTTCGCGTCACCTGCAGCCGCACCCCGATAGGCAGAATCATAGACAGACAGTTGCAGTTCACCTCCCAGCACGCCGTCGCATGAGGACCCGGCACCAACAGGCCTCAAGTCATTTCGGTCCAGCACCACCTCCTGCAGCTCCCGCATAAAGGGGGCCGCAGCACAAAGGACGGGGAGGCACCGAGCCGTCAATCGGCACCGCGTCAAATCAACCCGCTGCAGTTTCCGCCAGCACCCCGCAGCGCGCAGAACCTCCCGCAGCCCTTCATCCCGGAGCGGGTTCGAGTGTAGATTCAGCACCCTTAGCTCGCACGCCTCAACAAGGGCAGAGCCGATAGCACCAGCACCCTTCGCCGCAATCCGATTGTGCCTCAAATGTAACTCACATAGCGACCGGCACCGCAGGCAGATGCTGGCAAGAATAAAGGCGCAGTCATCGTCGATCCCATTGCTGCTAAGGTTCAGCACCCGCAACCCAGCGGAAGCGCCGGTTGGCAGTAACTGTGCATCGCAGAGGTCACTGTACAACAACCGCAGCACCCACTCGGACACACCACATCCAGCTAGGTTCAGCTGTTCAAGACGATGCCATCCGCCTATAGAAGACCGAAGAGTGACTATCAGCCGCTTCAGCTGGACATCCCCTAAACAGGCACCACTCAAATCCAGCACCTCCAGCTTCGACATGCGCGCCAATGCACTGTAAAAGGAGGGAATGCGGGAAAAGAATGGCACGCTGCCACACAACGACAACCGCATCAACTTCGTGCAGGACCGCGCCATCGCTTCACCGAGCACAAGCAGATCCTCCTCGCTCGCAGAAGACACGCTCAGGTGCTCCAACGCCAGGGATCTCAGTGCAGGGGCAGAGACGAGGGACGCGAGTGCGACGGGCACACACATCTGCCGACACCACCCCACCGCAGGGTGCGCACCATCTGAAATCATGGCGACACGCACTGACTCCAGACGTACAGCAACACCGGCAGCACTGCGCAGCAGCGTTGAGAGTGCTCGCTCGTCCCGGGTGAACGCGGTATTGCGTAAGACCAAATCAAGTGAATGCAGCGCTACCGGACGTGCACCACGCAAGAACCTCACACATGCCTCCACGGCCCGCGGACAACTGACAGTCAGCCACAAGCGCTCAACATGGCCTGCAGACTCAGAGAGCAAGTCACAGCTCCGGCAAAGAGCACCGTCCATCGCATCCGTCCGACAGCGGGCTTGGAGCTCCGGAAGAAAGGAGAAGTCCAGATCCCACTCCACCTCTCCCATGCCTTCGTGACGCGTGGCAGCCGCGAGCATATCAAACGTCAGGCAGGAGGGTCCAGATAGCGGTGTCCAACGCCAACGCCGCAAGGCGCCCTCACCACGCGGCCACTTGAAGATCCGCCGCATGCACGTGGTCCCCTCACCGCTAACAGAGCACCAGGGACGCCGCTAATGGGGTAGAGAAAAATTGAAGGCAAAGGGAAAGAAGGACGTAGGAAACCCTTGAAGAAGAAAATAGCAAGAGCAACAACTCAGACACAGCGCACCAGGAAGCTTTAGGGCAGTGCTGGTGGCGGGACAAGCACAGGATGAGGAATATGTCAAAACATGCATGGGAAGCACGTCTATGAATCTCGTACGCGCGCCATTACGTAACGCGCACCCTTCGGCGACACTCCACGTTGGTCGCATCTATGGGTCGATAACGCCCGGAACGGCCGCGATAGGCGGGGCACAGGACTACGGCAAGGAGAGAAATGGGTGCTGCAGCACTTCCTCAACGGTCAACCTCGCCTTCGTACTGACGCGCAGCATGTTGCGTACCAAATCCACCGCCAGCGGGTCGGGCACGCGAACGAGAGCAGGGTGAGATGCAAGCACCTCGTCTGCCTCACATATGCGCCTCAATAGTGCCCCGTCATTGCAGCTGCTACCATCACTCCCCTGTGAGCCATCAACCTCCTCAAACGGGAAGCGGCACGTCAGAAGCACAAAGAGCAAAACACCGGCGGCCCACACATCCGCTAACTGTCCACTGTACGCTTGGCCCATCACAACCTCAGGAGCCGCATAGTGACGTGATGCACAGCACAACTCTAACAGTCCATCCGTCCCATCAGTGTTCACATCAGCGGGAATAACCGCGCATGTCCCAAGGTTGCTTAGCTTCGCGCGGTTATCGGCATTCAGCAGCACGTTCTCAAGCTTTATGCCACGGTGAGCTACGCCACACTCCGTGTGAAGGTAGTTCATCCCACTCACCACGTCCCGCATCACACTCTTCACAAAACCTGTCGACAGCCCCACGGGTCTCCCGCACTCCTCCCCCGAAGTGGTGGCCTCGCGGCAGTGGGTCTCCACCCAAGAAAGCAGCTCGCCACCTGGACAGTACTCCTCCACAACGAAGAGGTCTGTCCTGGAGTAGAAAGTCCCCACCACGCGCACAATGCAAGGGTGCTTCACTCTCCTCCCGACAAGCACAGACCGCTCAACGCGATCACGGAGCGACACATCACGCCGCAGAGGCTCCAAAGCATACACGCGGATGTGGACCCACTCCTTCGTTGCCTGCGATTGGGCCACCAGCGTCATGTGCGTGTCGCTGGACGACGTCTGCTGCACATGCGTATACCCTGCAAGGCTAATCCTCCGCGTTGCTTCAGCACAGCTCGGGGCGCCGGTACCGCACCTCGCACCAGAGGCGTCCAGTTGTGTTCCAAAATAGGGGACGCTGGGGAGGTCGACAGTGCAGTTCATCGCTTAGACAAAAGACAAGGAGCTGCCTACAAAAAAGCGCCCTGTACCACACAGACAGAAAAAGAGAAGGGTGCAGTTCATACGTGCAAACAACACATAAACACACAACAATGTGCATTGTACCGCCATACAGAACAAACAAAAGTAGGGAGCGCGCATAAAACAACTCACGGGGAAGAAAACGGTTACTAATGTACGGTGGCGGGGCCAGGGGGGCAGACACCGATACGAGCGCGCTTGCCACGATATCCTCCACGGCAACAGAGTGAGCTCATTCTCACACTGGTGAAAATAACACCACAACAAGCACCCACACAACCCCGATCTAGTTCCTCTGCGGCACCCTCATCGCCTGCCCAGCCCCCGCACGACCGGCCGCTCCAGTTGGTATGTAAATGTTTTTCTTCGACGTCCCCACCACAAAGTCGGCCGAGCTGTCCTTCATATCCAGCAAGGAGAGCTGACGTGGTTGCATGTTAATCACTTCCTCCATGAGTTGAGACTCCTCTTCCGTCGGCTTGGGGGTGCCTAAGCGTAATTCATCCAACCTTTTCTGCAGTCTTCTCCTGGTGAATGGCATGACGTAACTATCTCTCTCTAGAATGGCTTCCCACACTTGGCGGATAGCATCGACACGCACTGCCGCGTCCTCAACCAGGGCTGCTCCAATGAGTGATTCCTGCAGCACGATGGGTGAAACACGGTGTCCCTTTTGCCTCCATTGACTGAGGAGTCCGGTAACATCCTCTGGTGCGTGATGACGCAGTAAACGAACGTAGGTGGCGCGTAGAAAATCGTCCATTGTAGAATGCTCACAGTTTTCGTCTAGCAGCCGTCGAGCCTCCAGCGCTCGTGGAGAGAACATACAACAGAGCAAGAAACCGCGCCACTCAACTGCTCCCCACTCAATCGACCGATTCCGAGATATATCCCACAGACCAAACGCCACTTCACTCCAGTCTTGGTTCTGCGGTAGGGAAGTGTCCTCGTCCAGTTCACCCTTGCGTCGCCTTGCATTCATCAATACCGGGCAGTTTCGCTGATGCTCTGGTGTCCTCTGCCACACATACACACTGACATTACGGTGGTTGTAAGGCTCACCGCACGTTGGGCAGGGCCGCCCTCCGCCAGATCTGGAATAATAAAACATCATGCGGCTCATGTCCGGCGTCGCAACTACGCACTGAGGCAGTGAGACACGCCAGCGCATAAACAACTCAGGAACGGTTGGGTAGTTAAGTGCGCAGGCAAGCTGCATGAGCTTTGCCGTGCTGCTTTCCGCAATCCCAATGCCATATGACTCCGCATCCTCCATAACAGCTATCATCTTCTCCACATTGTCTGTTGCGAAGTAGTAATCAATCAGCCTGTACATGACACTGAAATTTGGATGAGAAGGTATATCCTGGCGCAGCATCTCTAACAACTCCTCCAATACAGCATCGCATTGCAGCACACACTCGTCGAAGTCAACACAGCGCTCGTTACTAATTACCCATTCCACAACCACACCATCACGCTTCGAAAAGCTTTCGGGAAATGTTGACCGGTAAATATTCTGCCTATCAAAGAAACTCACAATCATTGTGAGAAGAAACACTATTCGAGTGTAAAGAACATGATCAAAGACCAGACGATCCTCCTTACACATGCGCACAAGCTCACGTATGTGTGAAACACCCTCTGTGACAAGCGCTGGAGAGCGACCCTCAGCATGAAAATGACTTGAGAGCCACTGCCTGATGAGCGTAAAGCCCTCAGCCACAAAGGTGCGTGTTAGCAGGAATCCCAAACGGCGGAACTTAGAGACACAGTCAAACCACTCACGCAGGCACTGTGTACGGGGAGCCCCTGCAGTAAGAGCCTGAAGAACGGCCACGCGGTACCCGTGGCCATTTAAGACGTCGCAGCAGAGCGGACTTCGGTAAACGACCGTGTCAAGAACGTGGCGGACATCCTTTGCGCTTTTGCATCCCTTCAACAAGTCTTTGATGTCATCAGAACTCGTCAAAGGAACAGTTTCCCGCAGAATAGAAAGGATTGTTTCCACAGAAGGCTCATCAGCCTTCTGCTGCGGATGCTCCTGGAGGCAGCACTGCTCCTCTTCCTGCCTTGCTTCAAAAACGTTTTCGGCGAAAAAAGAACCTGAACTAGAAGATGCTCGCAACGGGACATGCAAACTTCCCATGCCACACGTGAAGGGCAGCCGTTTGCAGTTAAGCCGGCTAAAGCGCTGTGTTGAAGCTGTGACAAGGCGGGAAAGTCCGTTGTACATTTCTTAAGCTCTCTGTATCCTTGAAGGGCTTCCCCAAACGCGCTATTGGTACCTTACATTCACAAGCGTGGAAAGGAGTTTTAAAAAAGAGGAAAAAAAAAGATAATGATAGCAAGGCAAAGGAAGAAAGCGCAGAGAACACATGAAATCAAGCAGTGTAGACCGTCAAACTGCTCTGTAGCATCTCACCCTTGGTTCCAATGTACTACATCGATCAGCCTCCAGGAAAGATATTTCGTCCCGCATATCTTTCCCTAGAACCCGCAAAATATGACACCACAAGTGTTGAAACTCCGCTGAACACTTGTTTAAAAAAAAGCCTCTAAGATTCCGGAAAGAAGAGCGCGAAAAGAGAGGGAAAGAGGAGCACACCAAGCCGGCTCATCTCCATTCCTGCGGCACGATATAGTCCCTTGCCAGTCTTTTCCACTGGTCGATGGAGTATCAACAAAACAAATAAGGGATGAACAAGAAAGAAGTGTAAAGAAGAAAGGATAGAAACTACCCCTTCGCACCCCTCGCCAAATTTTCCCCCTTCACATTTGTTGGAAAGTATCCCGCACTGCTCGCAGGGCCACTGCACAAGGATACGTAAACACATGAAAAGGGAGAAAAAAACAAAAAAGAACACGAGGAGAACAAGCAAAGAGCGCACTGTGAAGCAATTGCGCATGAGCACGTTTATCAAAATAACCGAATAAAGGCAAATGAATTCTACATAAACAAATAAAGATATAAATATGTATGCATATACCTTTTTCTTGTGCACAACAGGAAGCTGTCCGAATAACGCACTTTATATATCAGCATTCAGACAATAGTAAACTACCCCAGGTTCTCTCCCCATTAAGATAAAAATAGCAGCAGCGAGCTGTTGTGTTAGAAATGTGAAAGACCGGTGATGGAAACAAAGGAAATGAAAAGTGTCCGCGACGGAACACGTGACGGAATGGGGGAAAAGCTGTAATTTAAGTGTGGAAGCGGGGGTTATGGTTAGGGAATATATCAAAAGCAAAAGCGAAAGGAGGTAAAGAGTGAACTCATAGATATCCAATTCAGTGCCACCTCTGTGGATGTGTTTACCAAAGCCCATCACAAGCATATAGAGGCGGGGGAGAGGAAAAAAAAAAAGACGTTGGTGTTAGGGAGGAAGGTGTTCCTTTAGTTACTCACCTGTTTTGCTTTCCCCTTCTCATATATTTTCCCCACGCATACACACACCATTTAATCCTCACCCTCCATTTATTTCACATTATTTTATCTTTCCTCTTATATTTCCCCCCTGATTACCGCAGACGCCACCATGAGCGCTCACGAGTGCACCAACTGCTTTATTATTACTTATGAGCTGCTAACATAGAACGGTGGGCGGCCCTGAGTTGAACAAATACACAGAAATAAAAGGAATATCAAAAAGGGAAGGAAAGAAAGAGGACAGGGCCAGCGCATACCCCTCCATTCGATACAAGCACCACCATGCCTCCAATTCTATCACTTTTCCAGCACTATATGCCGGTCACAGCTACCAGGTCACTGTTTTATTGGGCCACATTACACACCCACATAGACACACTAATGTCCCTCAACACTCCTCGCATCGAACACAGGACGCCACTCTGCTTCATTGTATTATCGCCAACAACTTCAAACAGCCATGTTAAATGGATGGGAGAAACACGTTACATAAATTTTACCTACACTATTTCCCATAAAACCGCAGAAACACATTAATGCATACATAATAATCGATAACTTCTTCACACAATTCTTGATTTATCTCTGAGGGGAGCGAGAAATGAAACAAATGTGTCAACATCCGACACCACAACAACCCCTCACCTCCCCTCGTTATCTCAACACACATACACACATACACACGCATCAACCATTGACCAGCCGCTGCCACACTCTTCATCCTGATTTATCTCCACAAATGTCCAATAGAAACCATCGTTCCTACAGGCACACCACCACATTCCCATGCCACACCCATCGTCTTGAATCGGGTAACACGATATCGGCCACAAGCTGGAGCACTGCGATCGCACATGGTGTCTTTTTGGGTGATTGTATACATATACATATATATATACACGTACACATCGATTCAGGGATTACTCCTCATCAAAACTCTCACACGGCAACACTCATTAAATCAAAAAGAGGCAGCGAATTCTCGTCCCTGCTGTTGCTACTGCTGTTGGGTCACGCTACTAGGGGCTTGGTTGATACTCTACACCACAACAATACCTAAAAACGATTGAACCAGGTCCCGAGCCGAGTGAAACACCTGGGCTCCCGGCCCACACAGCATTAAAATGAAAAAATGGGAAGTTGAAGTAGCTGCTCCGCCGACTTCCGCTCACTAGGGTCATCCTTCAGACAAATGTTAGCAAACTCCAAGCAGAACTCGTCCAAGTTGTCAGGAACAACAGGTCTGGCGGCGGCAGAACCTATTTGATAAATGAGAACCTGCGGTGCCATCTCGAGAACCCTCTTTGGGTACGGAAGCTCGCCCGTTAAGAGTTGGAGGAACATGATGCCGCAACTCCAAATGTCGCTCTGCTCCACTGGCTTGCCTCGTGCTGCTTCCGGTGCCAAGTATACAGGAGTTCCCTGGACCTGCAGACCACTCCCTTCCATTTGCTTTCTAACCACCTCATGTAGGAAGGCGGACGCCCCGAAGTCAGAAATCTTGCACGTACCACAAAGTGTAAGAAGAACATTTTGTGGTTTCACATCCCGGTGGATAATACCGTTGGAGTGCAATTTGTACAGCCCGCGGAGGACGTCTCGAATGAAGAGGCGAACTGTTCTAGGAGGAATACTTCCGAAGTCACCAAGAACCAGCTTAAGGGAACCAGCCATCATACACTCCATGATGATGATAATTAGATTGTTTTGAAAGGCATAGGAAATAAACTGCACAACATGCTTGCTTTTTACCTTCCGCATGGCAACCACCTCCGTCTCAACCTTAGTGACCTCTTCCTCTCCAGATGGCATGGGAAGAAATTTGATGGCGATCATACGACCGCTGTTAACATCCATGCCGAGGTATACAAAGCCGAAAGACCCCTTTCCGAGAAGGCGCGAACTACGGGAATAAGTGATACCATTCTTCGCCAGTATTTTCCTCGGTAGCGCGCACGATAAGGTTAGCGAGTCTCTGCGGTTCAGCATAGAAGAAGAGCATCCATTTGGTATCGTATCACTGCTGTACGAAGCGCAGGAATCCCCTAAATTGCAACGTGCCCGGGCGCTTCCCTCTAAGATGGTTCGTCGAAGATTGAAGAATGAAAAACGTTGTCGTCCACCCTGAATTTCAACTTTGCCGTCATTACAGTCGCCTTCCTCGTCATCTTCCTTGGGGTGCGTGGGGGACACTGACCGTGAGTTATTCACATCACTCACGGCTAAACCACCGAGCTCCACTGCCGGAGGCTGAGCAGCTTCGGTCACATTGGCAGCGCAACTTCCCGCTCGGTCGGCGTGAGCACACTCCAATGCATCCCGGGGTAATGTAAAAGTCAATGGTTGCCAGGGGCCTTCCATCTCCATTTTGGCCTCGCTTTTCGTGAGTTGTTGTTTGGGATCCGTGTTAAGCTCCGGCGGTGCACCGACGACGACCTCTCTCGACGTCAATCTCGGCTTCAATTCAGCCCTTCTTTCCTTCCCCGAAGATTTATTTACTCCTTTAATACCTGCCCTTTGTGAAGCAAGGACATTATCGTGTAGATCCTGGCGGAACCTCATCGTATCGTATTCGATACTTGATTTGTGTGCCATAGCACCGCGCGGAACATCACCAGGAAGACTAACTTCTTTATAAGGGATCGTTAAGAATTCAGGGCTTGGATCGTTGTCATCCACTGCTTCATATATTCGCCACGTGGGGAAGTGCCGGCAGTACGGTCGCGGCAGGTCCTTGTCGTTCTGTTTGTAGTACTTGCAAAGCTGCTCGATGCGTAAGAGCAGGTGCGCCTCGGTTGTAGGATAGTTAGCCCGCATGCTCTCAACACCGGCCAGAGCCAAATCGAAATCGTGATTGCGAAAGTTAGAAAACACTCTGGCGTGGTCTTCAGCGAAAGCTGATGGACTAAGGAGTACCCCCTCGGCCTGTGGCAGTTGCCGATGCCTGCTCAGCTCAAACAGCGTTATTGAGTGGTCATATTCGTCACATTTAATTACGTCAACCATGATGCACTCATAGTGGGAGGAAAGCGCCTCTTTGACAGGCTCGGATACCAAAATATTGAAATATGGCAAAGATGCAGCCAAGTCACTAAACACATGTGCCTGGCGGGGTACAGAACCAAAAACTGTTGTAAAGGCCTCTGTGTTGTCTTCCACCACTCCACATACGAAAGGACCTTGATGCAGCACAATTCCCACCTTAAACCCAGCGCGTCTGTACGGCTCTAGCCCCTCCGAAATGCTGAGAGCGCAAGCTGCGGCACGGTTGGCGTGGTCAGAGCGACATTCAAAAGCATTCCACGCCACCGCGATGCCCTCACCACTACGATGAAACAGCTCACCCCGATAGCGTCGCACACAGCGCAGAAGGAGAGTCATGATGCGACGATGTTGCTTCAAAGCAACTTCAAAGTCTGTGAAGTACGCTAACTCCACCGCTGGAAAATGCACTGTTAGAACCGTTGCGCTATCAACCACCGCCATACCCCGATGAAGGGCATCACCATGCTGTGCGGTGATAGTAACCACACCTTCTCGTGTCTCAGCAGGGCAGTCAGTGGCCGACTGCAACGCTGCCTCATTCACGGATGGATGCCTACTGAAGGGGTGGGCAGAATAACTCTTCAGCGCTTGGCGTCTGTTAATGCTAGACATTAGATCGTTCACAGTGTGACCTCTGCTGTAGGACACGATGGACTGAGTCCGTTGCTCCTGACGCCTTGTGGTACTGGCCGCCACACCCAATGTGGTGGCGGCATTGACGAATGCCTCCATATCCTCTGGGTCAGCCTCCTCAACACCGTCGCCATCGCCTGTTTTTCCGTCAGGAACCTTCATTACCGTTGGCTCATCTGCATCATCGCCCAAGAGCCCACAGCTGAAATTCAAAAGATCGACCACGTGCTGCTCAAGGATATGCTGTGGGACGTATTTTTTGTTCAACTGGAAGCACAAAGAGAGTATTTGAAATGTATTTACCAGGGCGTAAAGGTCTCTAAGCCAAAGCAGACGTAACCTGCGTGAAGCGGAGGGCATTCCCCTGCCTGACCGATCGCAACCAACTGTCGTAATAACCAGTAACTTCAGCTGTTCTATAGGACTATTTATGCTGATATAAGCAATGCCAAGAATTCCCAGGAAAAGAAAAGCGCTGACATAACTAACAACCATGCCGACTGTATAAACTACCCCTGTTTCGTGCGCCACTGACCTATCGTGAGCAATAAACCGTATACTGTTGGAGACGAGTTGTCCCCAACACCGTGAGTCGCTATCAAGACAAAGTGAACCACATGCCGTGACAAAAGGTGTATCACCGAAAAAGCCTTCATCCTCCACGTAGAGTTGTAATGTTGACAAAATCGATGTGCCGCTTACCGGAAGCTCACTAGAGGAATTTCCTGCATGGACATCGCTCGCCCAGTGCGGCGTCTGTCCCTCCTTTGAGGAACAGAACACATTAAATAAGTGTAGAAAATCGCCATCATGTGGAATAACGCTAGGCCCGACATCCTCATCATCTTCCTCTTTCGAACTGAGAGATGCAACAGCAAGGCTTGACGACGAAATGTTCCTCATCAATATCGCCACTACGGGACCCCCCTTCGGCCCGCGGCTGCCACCCGAAGAATTCCCCAACACCAGTTGGCCGATGGCGTCCTTTCGTATAGTAACTGCGAACACACCAGAGCCGCCTCCAGAATCTGCTCCTATAATAATATAATCAGACTTGTATACCGCCATGTACGGCACAGCTGTTGGCGAACCCCCTATTCGCAATGTCTTCAAAGGCACAACACTGCTGTCTTCTGCTGAAGAACAGCTATGCGACCAGATGAGTGAGCCATTTAGACTGCTGTATGCAGCGAGGAGTAACGGGGTCTTCTGTAGTTGAGAACAGTAGTGCTCACCCAGCAACGTGAGTTTTGACTCGGCATTGAGATGTCCAAGGATCGGAAGAAGCCCCGCCATGCTCCTCACATTGTCATATATGCCACTCAATCTATCCATTGCCACCGTAGTTAATCGTTTTGTGGAATCCAACCGTCCTGCGGTCACTTTCTCGCTTAACAGGGAGTTCATCCCTACGATCATTGATATCAGAAGAAGAATAAAAGGCACTAAAAGGCCACAAAACAAAGACTTCGTCCCAATGCCGCGAACCTTCGAGGCATCATGGAGTAACCGCTGCAGTGCAGCATCGCGCCGCGAATTGGTGTTTTCCCATCCCGGAGAAGCAGCGTCTTTGGAGTCATCTCTGTTCGAGCCCGTCGTACGGCGCCCATCCCGTGCACCGCTACTGCAACCCCTTGAGGAAGGCACAATGCCTTTTGTGTTGTGTTGTTGATCAACGCACCCGCTGTAAGGTTTAACTAGCACGTTTGTAAGCCTCTGAGGGCAATCACCTGAGGCATAGAAAGATGGCTTCCGTTCATTACATCCCACAGGATTTGAAAGACCTGCGCTCTGCGTGTCAATGAACCCCTTTTGTTTTAGGCTAAGCCGCGGATCCCCGTCACTCGCACGCACATCGACAGATCCCATAACGGTCTCAGTTTTGTCGCTTTCTTGATTTGAGCATCTCGTGGCCGAAGTCACAGCTGTGATACCTCCCGGATGCAGAGGCGAGTAATCGACTCGGTCATTCGTTCCCTTACCAACGTTTGCATTGAAATTGTCAGACGATGGTTCCTCCGATGCAAATGACACCACTGACATGTCAAAGACTGTAGGCTGCACAGCGCTCGAAAAATCGTGAGTCGCTCCACGACAAGTATACCCCGACTTCATTGTGGTTTAACTATCGACTCAGGCAAAAACTTCGTGCGTAATCGTCTCCGGCGGTCGGTTCCACGAAACGTTGGTACCCCAAACCTCCGAGTTCCACGCCGATTCCTCTCCCTTCAGCAGCAGCAACGGAATAAATTTTTCAAACCCACCACTCAGCACCTCTGTACCGTCCTGTTTTTGGTCCTACTCGATTTCAAGATATTTAAATAAATAAATATATATATATATATGTATATGCGGGATATACACCTTGGGGGTTATGCAGCAGGCTTTCTAGCCACAGCAGTGGGAAGAACGGCAAAATCCAATGATCTGACGTCACAACTAGCGTAGGCAAGGACGGCGACTACGATGGCACCTGCGACAATCCACACAGCGCCCTACAATACACAGCACTGTAGCTCCGTCCACCGCTTCAATCAACGAGGCGGCGCAAATGTTTGCCCGCACGTATACAAATGTGCGTACGCACACCCACAAGTAAGCTGTGCCACTACACCTTAACAAAAGCGCCCACAATCCTCCACTAACCACCCCCACGTCTTGTGCATAAGCAGATAAAGTCAGTGAGAAAAAAAGATAAATACATAATAGCAGGAGCACAAACTGAACGATAGACAAGCCTTAATAAATCATGGGAAAAGTGTAGGAAAAGAAAAACAGCGGTGGTGTTAGGGAAAGATGTATGCGGGATTGAACAACAGAAGAGGAAGACAAACACTGAGGAAGGTAGATAAACCTCAAATTAAAAGGGTTTTTGCTGACATAACGTGCCGGAAATTTAATGTTCTTTTTTTCCTGCATCGTTAAAAAAGAAAAACACGCATGTAAGCATCCAGGCTTCCGATGGACCCTCTTAATAACAAAAAAATACTTTTTCTAACCACGTAGGTGCCCTCCCCCATCCAAACAAAAAGAAGCGACCCGCAGCAGCCCCGGTGACAACATCAGCAATGGCGGAATATCATTGGCGGTGGAAGGTCAAGAGGTACTCTGTTCCCTCACAGGATGCACACCAATAGCAATAACGGGAGGTTCGTTTGGTGCATACACTGGGTAATGTAGTCAAAGCTGGAGAGACGCATGTCCCAGTGCTTACCTTCCATGTGCATGCACGCATATATACCTCCATATGCAGTGGTATCAATGCAGTTGATATAAATGAATATGTATTATCAATATCTCCTATTGCCCAGGGCCTTCGGCGCAAACATCTTGCCGCGGGCGAGTCTAAGCAGCGAAGTAAAATAAATAATAATAATAATAAATGCGAGGAATAGCAGTGAGTGAAGAAGCAAAGTGGTAATGATAAACTTTTGCGAAAAGCCGAGGCGAACCGAGGAACACGGAAAGTACGGTACATGCACGAAGGCAGCAACACACAACACCGTAGCCGCTCCCTAACCTGAACCACACCCTCCTTTCTTCCGACACAAGACTCCACTGACTCCTTCTCCATTTATTTTATCTCACCTCCGCTTAGCCCCTATGCATCATCCTCTGCTCACACACGAAAGGAGGCGGCCAATCCCTCTCTATCCCTCCCAACCACCACTACAAGTGCTGCACTCCTCCCCACTGTGTCTCCGCCGGGCCGGTTTTTTCAGTGGGCACTAACTCCATGCCCACAAAGGAAATAGAAGGAAAAGCACTCAACGCACTTGTCACCTCTACGTAAGCCAACACAAGAACACTGCAAGAGGAAAATAATATTAATATTAACAAATCTAAGAAGGGGGAATCGGGGAAACGGAGTGCGAAGCGCCAGTAGCTGACCTCCATAAGGGCAAAGTCACCAACAGAGTTCGAGTCCTCTCTGCCTTCCTCTCACACACGCACATAGCATCCCCTTTTGTTTTCAATTTTCCTCTATGGACACGCTTCGGACATTTGGCGTCACCCAAGAAAGTCGGCTCTACGACTGACTAGCCGCCGGGGCTGATGTCACGGTATAACCCGTAGAAACACTCTGCGCACCAACGCCTCGACTACGTGTACGACGAGACCTCACCTTCGCGGAGGACTCATTGTTGTTAAGCTGTGACTGAGGGAAGTTGTGACGAAGGTGCTCGTTGAGACCACGTTGCAACGAAGAGAAGTTGTTATGTGTTTTGGTCAGCACCACTAGATCTGTGCTGGTGAGTGCCACCTTTTTCATGGCCGTCGCTACACTCTCCTCGAACTCCAGTTCGCTACCACTACCTCCCTCCTGACTGCGCTTCAGTCTCATCGAACGCTCAACAATGCGAGAGCGCTGTGCACACGTCGCCTCGGACACGTAGTTAAGGAAAGTTGAGAAAAACATCGACAGCACGTAATCTGCCTGAGATATTTTCGTTCCATGCGACAGGGCCGGTTGGCTCGCGGGATTTGGCTTGGCGATTGTGTCGAGTTGCTTCTCAAATGACGCTGTGAAGCCAATGTCGACTATCGATGGAAACGTTGACTTGGCTGTTTCCACTAGCATCCTCCCCAACGGCGTCGTCTCACAGCGGCCTTTAACATTTACTTGAATGTAACTACGAGCCAACAGCGTCTTGACTATTGTGGGGTAAGTGCTAGGCCTACCCACACCATTCCTCTTCAGCTCCTCAATGAGCGTTCCCTCCGAGTGTGGCATCGGTGGAACTGGGCGATGCTCACGGATGGTTGGTGAGTGCAGGCCGAAAAGCTTAGAGTCCACTGGGGAATTTATCACATTCCGTAAATTTAATATACCGTTGAACTCTTCCTGGGACAGGGAAGGCACGATAGGGCCGCCCTCGTCGCCCAACTCGCCAACATCCTCAATGCTATAGTGCGCCGACGCATTTGAGGCGTCTCCCTTCTGAAAAGCTCGAGTCCATCCAGGCTCCACCACGCGCCTGCCATCTAGCGTAACGCTTAGCTTCTCACCACTACCGCTGACAAACCTGACCTCAGCCACAATCTTCTCCAGGGTTTGTGGAATCATAAATGCCGCTAAAGTTTGTCTACGCACGAGTTCGTAAATCGCTCTCGTCTCTGGAGCTAGCGAGAGTGAGTCTCCCTCAACGTTAATATTTGTGGGTCGAATTGCCTCGTGAGCATCCTCAACATTCCCTACAGAAACCGCATCAGCTTTGCTCTTCCTTGAACTCTTCTTCCCATGTTTTTTCTTTTTCTTACCGCGCTCAGTGGCATCCACCTGGTCTTCCAGGCGATACAAGAGCTCCTTTCCATAATTTTTTTTTATAGCATTATAGATATCAGGCAGGACGCTCTCATCAATGCGAGTACTGTCGGTCCTGGGGTATGTAATGTGACCCAACTGGAATAGGTCTTGTAGACAACTACTTACCATCTCACTGTTCATCTTTAGCTGCCGATTTATTTTAGTAATTGCTGTAGCCATCGTGAGTGGTTCTGGAGGCGGAATTTTCGATGTTGTAACAACTGGGTCCCTGGAAAGAGTAAAGCTGTGGCATTCCGTCATTTTCCACCGCTGCAAGTAGCTCTGGGCCTCCGCCTCCGTCTTCCATTGTGAGGGTGCTCCCTTACGATCAGGATGAACTGTAACCACCTGAATAAATGCTACACCATGTGAAACAGGGAACTGGCACATGGCCTCCATCACGAAATATGGTTTATTCTTTTCTAGGAAAGTTTTAATCCGTTCCTCGCGTTCGTTGATGAGGATCAGCGCTGGAGTCTGCACGCGACCGATGGAACGCATCTGAGAGTTGGCAGCACGGACCACAGAGCTGCCTAGAAACCCAAATATACGATCCATCACATGACGCGTTTCGGCAGCACTTGCAAGATCATAATCGCACATGTTGATGTTACGTTCCTTCATGGCCTTGCGTATGCCATCCTCCGTGATGCTATGCATGTACGCACGTGAAAATGGAACCCTGAGTTTGGGGTACAACCGCTTGATGGTTTGGATTGCATGAACTGCAATCAGCTCACCCTCTCGATCTGGATCTGTCGCAAGGATTATCTCCGATATGTTCGCTACCTTGTGCCCCATGTACCGTTCTAGGTTTTCCTGAATACGGCGCGAGGGAAGCAGCTCCCAGTCTACCGTGTACTCTGAGAGAATTCCGTTGATCGGGAACGTCTCTGAGTCACCTTCAGGCGGTTTCTCCCTCACATCGGCAAGTCGTGCGGGGTGTATTGTCCAATTTATTTCCTTCAGTGCCATAAAATGACCAGCTGTCGCCATTGCCACGGCTTTCTCAGCGCCCACACCCACACATTTAAGGTGGCCCTGCCTAAACGACCAGTCGGGGATCACCTTCGGGTTGCTCAGTATGCCCTCTATCTTAATAACTTTATTTGGTGACTCTACAATAACAAGCTTTTCTAAATAGCTTACCGTCCGTCTTAGCATTTCTTTTTTTTCTAAAGAAAGCAAGAAAAAAAAACAAATTAATATCCTACGTTGCTTGCCTATTCGGCAAGGGTATAAAAATATCTGCCTAATTTATGCAAACGAAGAACAAAATGGAGGGAAGAGCCACCAGCACTATATAGACACCGAAAAATAGCGTGTGATTACAGCGGTTCCATGCATATACATATGCATCGATCAGAGGGGACTTGCTTTCAACGATACCTTTCATCAAAATTGCCGATGGCAAATAAGCATACATGTCTACTAAACGGTTTGCATCCAGGAGTGGATGCGCCTGGTGTGAGTAGTATGAAAACAAGAACGAGCTACGTATCTGTCGCGAGTGAGGAAAAATAATAACAATAAGTAAGAGAATTAATTTACATGATATGAAATCTAACCAGAAAAAAAAAGAGAGAAAGAGAAAGAGAAGGAAAGAAAGGCATATTTGTGTGTCCATACCCGCCTAACCAACATGCGCCATCTATTCGCCATCCTCAGCACCGTCCCCGAGGAGAATGAGAAAAACAGTGGGTCCTACTCTTCATGGCACACCTCTCCACTTCCTTCAGGAAACACCCCCAATCATCAACAACCATTCCTGGGAGCCCCCCCTCTTTCTACCAACCTTCCCACCACTCATCCCGGTCTTCCCTCCTCCTCCTCCTCTACTTTTTGTGGTGATTGTCGTTGCACCGATCACACATACGATATGCGCTCCTTCTTTATTGGGTAGAGTTCAATCAGCGAATCGGCGTACACGAATAATTTGAACTCACCATTACCCTCGGGGTACTTTGTGTGTGGAACAAAGACAAAGGGAAATGTGTCCGCTGCAGAAACATTAGCCACTAGCACCGCTTCGTTATTGTTCGTGTAGGGTGTTGTTGCAACTGGCGTCATGTTTTCGTCTTGGTAATTCAAGTCAATAGCAATTTCCATACGATTGTTCGGGTTGACAACAACAGGAGGCAGGAAAGCCTTCTTGTTTCCAGCGCGCTTCACAATAGGCTGCTCAGGGCCACGAGGATACTGCAGGAGAAGTGCGACCAGTTGTGTGCGGCGGAAGGTATTAAGTCCCACAAAAGGATTATTTACCCAGCTTCCGAACTCCTCCGAGCCACCGCCGGCAGTGTAACCAAGTTCCCAACTTCCTTGCGTCATGGCAACGTGCTTCCATTCCTTCACCGGTTCAACCTCAACCGGTGAAGGCGAGTACACCGTAAAGGTGACATCAGCACCACGGTATGGCAAGCTAGCATACACAACAAGAATGAGCGTCTGCTCTGGCTGCACATCAATCTCACAGTCCATGGTAACGTGACCAAGCCCCTCTTCTGAGCATGCCACTATGTCCGCCGATGTGGCCACTAACTTCCTCCGCTTGCCATTATCCCACTGGTTGTCGCCCCGTAAAAGCGTCATACCCACTTCGGTTCTTGTGTCCGTTGTATCGTCATTAGATAGGGCAACAAACAATCGTCCCTTCGCACCGACAGGGAAGAAAAGGGAAAACTGTGGGCTGCTTCGCCATGAACAGAAGCGTAAGGAACCGCCGACGCTCCCATCAGACAACATGAAGGAGGCCTGCTTTCTCACGCGGTGCCAGTCCAGCTCTGGATTTATGCGACACAATTTCAGATGTCGGTTTGCAGAGACCTCGATGGTAAACGTTCCTCCTGGAGCAGCATTGGTACAAAAGGGCACAATAATGTACGGCATTCCTCTTCTTGCCTTCATCCCACGAAGGCGAACAGATCCGTGAACCTTTGGGGTCGCACTTGGTGGAACCGAGAGTACCACAGACTCAGGTTTGTATTCCAAATAACTGCGGCACGTTCTGGCATCGTGAACAGTGAAACCAATCGGACTGGGCGTCTCACTCGTGCTTATCTTCTGCTCGAGGGAAATACCGACATCAATAGTCTCACTCGGATAAATGAAGAACTGAGGACAATCTCTCCAATGCGGTGTCAAAGGCTTACCGATGGGAATATCACGAGGCCATTCACCACACACGGTAACCGTGGCGTTCCGTTTGATTGCAACAATATCAACCTTACAAGTCTCTGACCACGCGGAAAGGAGGAATGGTACATGAGGTGCATTTTGTTCCCCCTTGGAGACTACGAAGGTTAAGAGCTTGTTTCCGTTGGTGTTATCAAGACCGACAGTTAATGGGAGGAGCATATCACGCTTTTTAGATGGCTCCAATCGGCTCACTACTTCACTACCTTCTAAATCACTCATCCATGTGGTGTTGTCCGAGGAACTAATAACTTCCAGGCCAATGGATGTACGGTAGTCAGCAACGGCATCCTTGGAACGGAGTATTGTTGTCCGAGGGTCTATCTGGTGTAGACCTACCAAAATGCTCGCCGTATTCATGCCTTGCGGCAATTCCCCGAGGTTAAGAGAAAATTGTTCACTTCTACCCAACCGACTGGTACTATCAGCAGAGCAATCACTGAAGTAACCCGAGGCCCAGCTTGAATTTGATGTCTCTTCATTAATGAGGAGATTGGTGAAGTAGTACAGCAGCTCATCAAATGAAATCCAGAAAGTTTCACGGTCGTCCTCTCTAAATTCAAGGGCAGTACGTATGGTTTCAGTCCATTTCTTGCTTGACACGGACCATTTTCCACACCAATTGACCTCCACTTCCTGTCCCCAGTGCCGCAGCTTCACTAACCGCTGGCCCTCGATAAACCGAGCATCCAACACGGGGTAAATGTGATCCGTGAGCACGCCTCGACCCCGCCGTTCCGACGCGCCGCTACTATCACTTCGCACTAACACACTGCAGAGGACACCAGGCTTCACTGCGTTCTTGAGCTCCATCCAAACAACATCCTGCTGCTCCTGAGGCATACGCACGCTACCAATAAGAGGAATGCTTATTGTTGGACACCCTGAAAGATCAGTCAGTCCTTGGCACATGAGCTCCATAGGTCCCAAGTCTGGAGTCACCTTCGGCTCCAGTGCCTCGTAGCAGCGATGCAATTTAGCATACGCCTTTTCAATCAACGGGAAAAAGAAATCTGCACGGTCGTTGCCCGACCGTCCCATGTAGAGCTCCATTGTGCTGTCAACAAGAAGATAGTCATCAATGGTAATAACAATCCACTTCCCGTCCTTAAAGAACCGAAACTGTGCCACTCCCTCATAAATGTTGTACCCAACGGCTACATTCTGCAACCACTTTGGCTTCGTGGCTATGGCATGAACCACGGAAGCAAACCACTCCCGCTGCGAATAAGGAAACGGTGCATCACATTTCCAGTCGGGGAGAAAAACAACCTCTTCGACCAACTCGTTGGGTCGCTTCCAGTATGTCTCCCTGGGAAACTTTGGTGGTAACTTCGCCTCTGGATCAAGAAACAGGGATGACGTACCACGTGGAAACTCACGGTCAACGAACTTCTCCCCAGTAATCATACACTTCCGGATTATGTCATTGCGGGTGACAACGATATCCTCACATTCCTCCATGCTGATATGCTGTGTTTTTGCCACCGCCATAAGTGAGCGACGAGTCTCGTTCTCCAGTTGGTAGTGTTGCAAATTGGCCCGGCGCTCCTTCATTGAAAGCGGCTCCACTTCGCCCAGAACAAACGGACGGGTGGAAAATATATGAAGAACAAAGGCTCCCAGCTGACCAGCGTGTCGCGTCATAACCAGAAGGTACAGCGGTTTACTGGTGCTAGGCACAACAAGGCGAGTTGCAACACTTTCATACTCAGTGCTGAACAACTCCCGATATAGCGGAGGCGTGGTTTCGATCGCCGATATACATGCTTCAATAGCATCAGCTCTGTGTCTGCTCCAAAATTCAATGAGATCAGGATCCTCTTTCCCTATGGAAACCGGAGACCGTGGTGATGCGTTGCCCTCGCACGAAGTTTCTCTGTTTGCAGGGGCAGACAAGGGAGGGGCCAAAGGTAGCGGCGCCTCCATGAAAACTGTGAAATCCGCTGGTTTTTGACTCAAGTCAACATTCAATGCTATGGAGGGATTAGACTTCCACGACAAGTATGTGTTACGGCTACCGCCACAGTTATCCTCATCCCATACACCACTAACTTGTCGGTAGTTCCATCCGTGCGGGAATGTCGACGACACCAGTGAGAACGGCACGGAAGAAAAAACAGTAACGTTGTACTTACCCAACTGGCCAGGCTTTTCCGTGCTTGGAACAATAAAAAGTTGGGGTGTTATGCATGATAACGAAAGGGAGACAGTAAGAGCTGTCACGCGCTCGTGAAGATGGTAGCATTTTACACATTCCTCTTGCAATACAGCGGTGGTAAAACACTCTCCCCTTCATCTGGCGTCAAGACATGCAGGCCAATGTGCCTCTCGTCGTTAATGTCGGGATCTACATTCTTGCTGAGTTTCACAACAACGTTGATAGGTGATGACATCCGGTGGGTAAGGATGGAACCTGTGTACTGCAGCTGTATCATTGGATTACGGCACCACGTGTGGCCTAAGTGAGAACCCCCCGCTGAATCAGGTGTCCACTCTCCATCCACGCTGTTCACGCACCAATCCAACCCAGCATCTACAGCCTCAAGGGTAATCCACCCAAGTGAGTTCAACACCTTTTCTTCACAAATCTCAGCAGTCAATGTGAATCCCAACTCACGCTCTGGGTAAAACGTGTACGGCATGATAGAATATGTTTCGTCTCCCGAAACATGAAACGTCAAATGACAATGGCTGTGGTCACAAGTACTCTCCCCAACGATGATGTTATCGTCAAGTTCAATCACTTTGTAGGGGGCGCGAGACCTGAAAACGAAAAAACCTCCCTGTCGTGATACTTTGGCATCTTTGATGTCCATAACAATCCGAACTTGGGTATCCTGCGAGGTACGCATAACGTATTGGGGGTTTTTCCACCATGTGGAAAAGTGAATGTGTCCACCTGAGTTTTCTGTACTAAATGATCCTTCCACACTTACTTTGTACCACTTCTTCACGGATTTGTAAGACACATCCGCCTCTTTTTCCGCCCGGCGTATCTTGTTTTTCTCAAGTTGCTCATTAATTGCCGTGAGTGAGGGCTGCGACAGTTCGTTTCCATTTACATCGAATTGAATAATCCCTCCGTTGGTCTCCAGTAAGTCGAGAATGACGTTGACGCTGGCGTCGTGAAGACAATTGTTGGCCAACACAACCTCTTTTATACTGGGGTGAAGTGCAAGGCAGTAGGCAAGATGTTCCAGTTCCTCATGCTCCAACATGTTGTTGCTGAGGTTTAACCTGCTTATCGTTTTAATATTTTTGACGAGGTCCAAAACGGGGATTATACCCCTTCGGCCAACATAGTTCAGCGAGAGATCAACCTGCTCAAGTACGCGCCTCTGCCCCTGGCGCTCAAACTCCTCCCGGAGGAATTGAGAAAAGTGGCTGTTAACTTTACATCCCTTCCTGCGACAGTAGTACTGGTACAGGTCCTCAAGTGTCGTATGCATAACTCCAGTCTTGTGTCGCGTTCTAAAAGAGGAAAAAAGCTCCCGAAGTCTACCCCAACCCTTGATGGCGCCTGTAATTAAATTTATCCTTCCACTTACGCTTTGCCTGTGGTAAACCTTGTTCCCTTCGCGTGTGACTCCGACTTCCTACTATGAGACCCTCGGCCAATGCCTTCAATCATGCACAAGGAATACGGAAACATGGAGAGTAAGATTGTGAAAACCGAGCAAACGCACACAGCAAAAGCGAGGCAAGGGGTTGAACGATCCATGTACAAACAAATCACTAGTAGCTATTGAAACAGTTGCAACCGCTCCTCCATCTTTTTCTAGTGGGGGAATGAAAAAAAAAATAACGGTAATAAACGAATACAAATCCAGACCAGGGGAAGGTAACACCATTGGGAAAGCCAACAGTTACGCCATAACCCACACACCAACAACAGCAGTAGCTCAATCCGGATGGCAAACCGCTCGATGTCTTAATGCGGCAAGTCCTCTTGGGACACCAACCTCTTTTTCTCATCTTTCCTCACCCTCTCCTCCAACTTTCTCTGCCGTCTTGCCTCCCGTATCTCCGTCAGATCACCCCAACTGTAGATCGGAGCATTATCCCCGTGAATCATCATCCGTCTGTAGTGATGAAACCCACCAAACGAAAGGTACATAAGGCCCAGCACCGGATAGTACCAAGAAACACGACGAAACGTCATCATGGTGAGGCCGACCCCCAGGCTAACACCGTAACCAAGCAAATGCCCAGCGAGCGGTGAGGACGACTTGGTGATGATACTCGCGATCGCAAAGTATGCACTACCAATGCAGCAGAAAGGAATGGTAAGCATCGCCCTAGCGCGTACACCGTTGTACGACATAGTCATATACTTAGGGGTCATAAACTCCTCCGGGAAGCGTTGAGTAGTGTACATGAGAATAATGTTCGCAATGCCCATGTAGAGTGTGGGCTGGCTAAAAATTGTTGTGGATACAGATGACGTGTCAATGCTAGACTGAAAAACACGTACATCCTTTTTTCCAGATCCCGCTAAACCAGATGTACTCATTTCCCTTCCTTACACCCTTCGACCCCTTTCTCTTATCCACTTTCGCTGGTTGCCAAACTTATGGCACCAGATCTAGAACATGAGTGCATATAATAAAGCAGAAGTTGAAGTTGTGAACAAAGGGATGAAAAATGCAGAAAGCAGCAACTCTGCGCAGGCGTGGACGATCGTAAAGCAACACCGGGGAGCAGCATTAACATTCAATGGTCTAAGCCTACACAAACGCATGTTGAAATTAGGCCACCACTCACGCGCACGTAAACGTAGCAGGAGCTGCAAATAACGATGACCATGAGAACAAAATATCTCCACTCCCTTGATAATAATACTAAAACACGCGATACTCGAAATCTTGCCGAGCTGGTGGCGCCAACCGTGAGCCGTACTTTCTGTTGGATGCCCTCTCCCACTCAATGAAACCACTTCCTGAACCGATATCAATATTTGTTGCGCGAAGGCGCATTGGCTGCCTCGACTTGTTTGAGTGATCACGGGAACGTAGCCTAGACATGTAGAGTCGCTGATACTGTGGCTCAATAGGCCTCCAATAGTAGCGCATGTCCTTCACGTCCACCTGGCGACCAACACGTCGACGCCTCATTTTCCCGCCAAGTGCCACCCAGACCCTGGAAAATGGAGGCCCCATCTCCTTGAAGCGAAGCTGCCAAACCTGCATGCGATGCTGCGCCAGGTATTCAGTGGGCCGCAGCTGAATACGCCTCGCCTTGCGAGTGATCTCCTCACATCCCACTTTGGGAAAGCAGAGACGACTGTACCGCAGCATTGGTGGCTCTACTGGATAAATATCAAGGGAATACAAAGGGGTATTTTTCTCAGTTGTTTTGTTCCCCTATTATTGGCACTGGTGCTCGTTTTACCGCAGAAACGACAAATAGAAGCATATAATGCAGGTACGCACACACACGTGCAAACACAAATGTGTATACATTCAAGAAGTAAAAGGTTGACAGCGCTTAACTTAGTACCGCCAGATGAGTTACCTGACAAAACTTAAGTGACAGAGGTCCCCTTTCCCGCACAGCTGTCGGAGCTGAGGGCCTCTCCCGGTGGGTGAAGCTGTGGGGGAAAATCAATCACTAAGCGTTGCCCCGGTGCACGGCCTACAGCCCTTGACTGCTAAACGATTATCCAAAAAATTCGGGATTAGGGAGCCTTAAGATATAATCCTTTTGAGGGGGGCATTAGAAAGCATATGTTATTTTCGCAGACTCTTCAGAAATATATATATATATATATGAATCAACAAATCCCACACCGTACATCGTGTTACCTGGTGAAGCCGTCATGCTGAATAGGGAAGTCATCTATGTTGCCAAATGAAGAACACCAGCATGGGAAAGGGTCCACCACTCCATTCGGCCCTAGTGTGAAGTACGTTGTGATCGCAGTGTAGGGGATTTCAATCACCAAAGTAGCGCACATGCCTTCCTACACATTAGAACGTTGAAAACCTTCGGCATATGTCCCGGCAGCTATTCAAAAGGTGAAAAAAATAAGGATGACAAGGGGTGACGACATACGCCCCGATCGTTACCGGAGCACTCTTGTCACTCCTTCGTGGCACAGAATGAAATAAATGCATCCGCAAAGTACAGTAGGCAAAACAAAGGAAAAATCAAACAGAAAGTGGGCTTTCTGGCGATAAAAATATTTTTATAATGATTTTAAACACAGCTGCTACAACTGAGTACATAAAACTGTGGGTAAGAGTGAGGTTAAGCCACACCAAGTTAAGTTCATCTACAAGCTAATCAGCTTCCTTCCACCACGCGGCGCACCCCTTGAGACCTCTCCAAAAGCAGAAACAAACGACGAAGCCCTCCGCAACAAGAAACACAGGAGAATGACTGCAACGATCAAATAAGCGATTCGTGTTGGACTCTCCCTCCAATCAGTGGTTATACGTTGCACATAATTTCTCAACCGATCCATGAACGACACACCTTCATCAGAGGCGATGGAATGTGTGACGGGTTCAAGAGCTGCCTCTGTCACAGGGGCACGCTTATTGTGCTTCTTTAAGTTGCGCCTTTCGACTGTCTCCTGAAGCCGCTGTTTCTTCCTAATAACTATCCCGGCACTCTCCGACTCATATTGTATTAATGAAGCTAAAGCACCTTCACCCACAAGCAAACAAAGTTTCTCACGCCTTTCTTGTATCCAACCACTCGGCTCCCCACTCTCTGCCCGCAGCCTCACCAACAATGTCAACATGGTTATTACCACATCCTGCGTAACCTCTGCGTCCCGTATGGTGGTGGGTGAGTTTCCATTGGCCACGGCAGCGGAGACAGCACATTGCTCCTCTTTACTTAATGTAGTCACTCCTGTATTTACCATCCCCTTGTCGGGTTCTTCTTGATGTGTAGCGGAATTGTCTAGTACCCCTGTAATCCCATGTAACATCTCTTCACAACTGCACTGTAACCAGTCGGCAGCTTGAGACACATCGAATGGACGAATCGTCTCTGCAAACTTCAGCATAAGGGGAGGTGGTAGGGGGGTGGCTACGCCCTTACTTGTGAAGGCGTCGCGAACTACAGCGAAGAAGGACCGGAGACAACCAGCAGGACTTTCCTGCTGGTTGTAAAGAATGGCCACAGTTGGAAGCCCTCTTGAGCGATCCACCCGAGCACCAACACTGAAAAGCTGTAGACAGAGCTTCACGTCCTCGCAGAGTGAATCCACTGCAGCAGGCACTGCAGCCCATGGATCTGCAGAAGCTGGCTGGTACTTCTTCGTATCTGCCAGAACGGCAGGCAGTTTGGCCAAGCTGTCTTCCACAAGTTTGTGTGCCGCATACACAGCACCGACTCGATCCCCCGCTATCGCAAGAAGCCGGACCTCATCTGTCTTTGTTGCAAAAACAATATTATTCCCGCGTTCAACCATGTTATTATTCACGGCTCAACTACCAAGAGGAAGAGGACACAAAAGGGCATATGTTTGGGATATGACAAGTAGACGAGGCTCATACACCACATACCAAAGTTGTGTGAGGAAGGATATTTTGCACTCAGAGCTAAACAATGATGAAATAGAAAAGAAAAATACTGTGTGGTTCGGTATGATAATATCGTTTCTCAAATAGTAAGGTGAATTACGCGCAACACCGTAAAGGAATCTTGTGAAGAAGTGTGAAGAAAGTGAAATCAGAACATTTGACATGAGAACAAGGCAGTAAGCACTACATAGTACTATTTCCACATTCTTTGATGGGCATTGTTCCATTTAGATGCGTCGAAAGGGAGCGTGCAGACGCGACGAACACTAAAGTACGTATCGGAGAGCGTGACCGCTCGGCTCGAGTTAGTCATCTTTCTTCACTATGCTTTTGTAAACTCAAAAGAATTGCGGATATCTTTGCTTTTACAAGTTACTCCATACCATCAGCACCGTATGCCCACCAAACCTTTTTTTTCGCTCAGTAAATTACGCCGCACGAAAGCCTGCGCGTGGAAGAGGTCTGGGTATTGTAAAAACGTAGCATCCCGTCGCACACCGTCATGCAGTTCAATTTGAAACTCATTGACGTCAGTCTATATAGCATGGTGCAGATACCCCAGTATCATAATGGTAGTTCCAATTTTCACACACAGCCAAAGCAAAACAGCGCATGTGGCGCACAACACATTTCTTTTGATGTCAAATAAACTTAACTTCAAGCCAGCCAACAAGCCGGGTCCAACGCAGTTGTCACGACTTGTTGAAACATGAAAAGGTTTATGGAAGATATCGGTGGCGGGCGTTATATACCTATTGTAGTTTCCCTCTGAGACAGGAAAACTGCACTGTACATGTAGCACACCGCGTGTTAACAGGCGCACCACATTGGCAAAAGTCAAGCGCTCGACAGTCACAGCGCCGTCACTTTATTTTGACTTCATTTTTACAAAGCTCAGTCTCAAAGTATGCGACCCCCAAAAGTCAACCATACAAAGGAGTGGTCACATCACTTGTACGCGCATATTGCGATATATTCACATTTTCATATGTGTTTGGCTTTAGAGCCGAAACACCACCTTATAAAAGAGGCATATAAATACGTCGAACTCGGATTTTCCCAAAAATAAGCCTTCTTGTCATTGAGATTGTTTCCCTAACCCTCGCCACCTAGTCCACTGGTGCCACACTGAGCACCATCGATACCCATGCCCGAAATCCCCGTTTGAAATGCGACGTTCTGCCTCGGGTTCCAACACCTCTACGATTTTCTCTTCTCTTGAAGACTCTCACCTTGGTACTTCCCTTGGTAGCACGGTTTATTCAAAAACAATGCTACTGATTCGTGTTGTGAAGTTCTCCCTTCCACTCTGGCTTATGTCCTTTTCTTTTCCGTAGTCAACTCGAAAAACGAAGAACGGTTCCGCAGCTGCACACATCTTAAATCATTACGGCAATATCTGTAAAGAAAGGTACTCGTAAGTCTGCTTGAATCGCATGAAGTTCCCCGTAAGTTCCATTAGCGTAATTGACAACATGCCGCCCGTAGCAACAAATAAGCTCACCACCATCCAGCGCAACAACACTCAGTACGTAAGCCTGCTTGGGGACGGACCATGATTTCCCCATATCGGTTGAGAAGCTGACACCGGCAACATTGGCCCTAACTAACATACACACCCGAGAGCCCGGATGACGCATGAGAGCAACTGAAAGAGGCTGCGTGAGCCCAGATTTTATGTAAGGCACATAGTCAACACGTTCTGCCCACGATCCTAGAGCTCCTGGACAATCAACCGCATCACCGGGATAGGCAGCAACAAAAAGCAAAGCAGTGTAGTCGTATGGCAATATATCAGCCCCAACACCTGCCACAAACAGGACTCGGTATTGAACGTTACTGGAGGAAAAGGGAAACGAAATACTATCCATCCACTTTCCACCTAGGTCAAGTCCCAGACTATTTTGCCTGCTGTCCTGTTTTTCTGACACCCGAACGACAAATTTGTAGAAGTATGTCTTTTCCTTCTCTGGTACTTGAAGAAGTTCAGTTGTAGGTATCATCGCGCCTACCAACTCCTGAGGAAGCCGCGGAATTTCCTCACGCCTGAGAACAAGATCCAGAGGTTCAACGGCACGAATAACACCCAGCTTGTGAGGGATATCAACAAAAGCTTCACCCCCGTCACGGGAACAGTGCAAAAAGCCCTTGGTGGCCACATACAACTCACGCATGCCGACAACACCGATCAGGGGAAATGTTTTCATGCACCCGACAGCGCTGGAAAACCTCCGCAGTAAGCTGACGCCACCGAGCTCTACGCCACTGTAACCCTTTTGGACTATATCAACTTTAAAGAGTTGTTTCTTACAGAAAAACAGCAAAACACTCTCCGACAAAAATGAAACACCTCCTAATTCCCACCTATCGTTCTGACATCCCGCTACGTCCTCGAGGAAAGGGTTGAGTAACCCATTCGCCATCGTCGAAAATGTTAAGCCTCTGTCGATGGAAACAGCAAGGAACCCGCGCTTTCCACACACAGCTACCCTGTCGTACAGGGTACTAACGTGTGTGATTTCATTTCCTAGTTCTGTGTTTGATGAATCGTTGTCTCCACTCCCTGTGGATTCCTGTGTGTACGACATCTCAAGTGTGGCCATCCCTTCTATTGCATCGAGTTTGTCCTCTGGTGCCGGTTTAGTCTGCAACTGGTTGTTGTGAGCGTCCTTTATTCGGTATACGACACGCCACGTGCGACCTCGATCATGGCTACGTAACACGGAGCCTTTACCACCGCCCGCGAGCAGGAAGCGCACAGGCACCCCTACCATTACATACTTCAGCACCAAAATAATAGACGACAAGGAAAACTCAGCAGCATCTTTCCTAATCGACTTGTTTAAGGCAAACAACACAACAAGTACCCGACGTCGCGTTGCGGGCGCAGCGCGTTGGAGTAAGGCTGAAAAACTTGCCGTATCCTCCATCTTACCAAGTTGACTCAGGTGTCTATCCTATGTAGCTGTGAAGTTAAAAGAGATGTATGAAGTATGTAGAAACGGTGGTCATAGAGAGCGCAGTAAGCACCCCATGTAGCCAACTGAACGCAGTCAGGAGTGTGGAATGGAAAGAAATATTCAAGAAAGCAGGAAATAAAAGAGGATCATCACAACCAATGATAGTCCTAATAATGAGCAAATTTTACTTCCAGATGACATATCCGCAAGTAACTTGTCAACTTTTTCGTTAACAGACCGTAAGCGCATCTGGACGCCCTCAACGTCAACCTGAATGAGATTCAGGAGGGAGTCCTGTTGTTGCAACTCATCGTTAACGCTGGCTCCAGTTTCCTTAAGCTCTTGAAGACCGTATGAAAGCCTGTCAAGAATCATATCCTGCTGTGCCTGCTCATCCCTCTGCATTTGTTCTTGCCGCAAGTAAAATGTATCGTGGGGATCACCTGCACTTGGTGTCGGGTTCACACTTTTTGCCTCCCTTCCTCCGACTCGTGCTTCAGCAAAGTTTCGAAATGCACAAATCTCCTTCAAGTCAATTTCCAGCTCACGAACTACCGTCTGCCTTCGCACAACTTCGTTCACTGAAAGTACCTCTTCCCCAACCCTGCCATTTCTTTGTTCAATAACACGCAGTGCCTCGTTCAGTAGCTCTAGCTCCTCCTTTACAGAGTCCACAACGGCTCCGAGCGTCGTGACGGCCTCGCGGTCAATCAAGCCACTGCCCTGTATGGCTTCTTGCATGCTTTTAGCTTTGGCAACAAGCTCTCGCACATCGCTAACAGACTCATCAAAGGGGTCTTGTAGCGACGACATGCTTGCTCCATGAAATTTGAAGCAAATAATGATTTGAAACCAATTTGCATGTTAGAGAAGGAAATGTAAATTGCATAGTCAAAAGATAGCAAAAGTGTTTTTGTCAATACTATGGGAACTGTAAACTAGCTCCCCACTGTTATTAGTCAGACTAGAATCCAGTTGAACACCTCTCCGGGAGTGCCGTATATTTTATAAACCCGTCTAGTCGATTCTCAACTAGCTTAAGGTTGTGTTACAGGCAGGTCGTGAGTATTTTAAAAGATAAATATCAACATGTAGGTCTGAAGGAGGGAGTGTCGTTACGTAACAAAATACAAAAGTATCCCATGTGGAAATCGAGTACCCACAAACTTCATACGATCTGAAAATGAAGCTGCTCGTTGCCAAAAAAATACAGTAATTTTTTTCAAATAAACTTCCGCCTCAGACTCGGTATTAGGATCATACCTGCAGCAAAGTTAGTAGTATAAAACCCACCAGCACGCCAAGCACACAATGCGAAAGTAATATATCATCCAATACTGCTTGTACATTGACACCCTTTTCCTCCTCTGTCATTTACGCTGCTCCCCAGTAGCAAATGTGGACAGGACAAAGCAAGCAAGACTTCAGTGATTATACATTTACTCGTGGTGTAGTTTAAAACATAAAGATTTCATGTTAAAGGATTCTGTGATGCTTTCCATTCTTAAGCCCCAACGACTTTGAATAAACATGAACAGCATGCAAGTACCTCATCTGCACCCAGTCAGAAGGTGTGTCACTTACTAAGCGTGTAAGTAAAGCAAACAGGTGCTGTTATTCACTCTTCGGTAATACCCCCTACCTTATACAAAATTGAAATGGCAGGAGTGACGCGACTGGCAACTGATGATCCTATAACCGTCGTTGCGCCTCGGAACACTGCGAAGCAGCATCCCCAATGCTCCATCCCAATTCCTCTGCACAAATAAAATTATTTATTGCGAACCACAAAACTTCTGACAACAAAGAAAGGAGCTGATAAGAAAATGTGGTTACCGCAACCAGGCAAAATTGATTGACATCGCATCACTACATTTTTTCTTTCACTTGACCAGTCGAGTAAGCCTCCACGCGAGCAGCCACCTTGCTTTGCCCACACTTCTTCCCAATGCAAGATTGAATAGCAAGGTTGGCAAACCATGCAAGTTCGTATGGCAAAAGAAATCCCCTCCACAGGATCCATATCTGTAACAATCATGAAATATCAGGCCACTGTTGGACTAGCTAAACCCGCAGAAAATACAGCATCTGTTCCTGGTATGGTTATATAAAGGAATTGAGGTTAGGAAATATGACGCGGTGGTCCACTGTGTACTAACTTTAGGGTGACTTCGTACTACCCAAACAAAGTAATAAAGCTCTGAAACGTGATCAGAACATTTATCTATCCCCAGTCAATCCCCCTAGGATGTTAAACCAATGTGATTTTTCCTCTTTGTGTACCTGGTGAGCAAATTCTTCGACAAACCTGGCGAGCTCATCATTCACACCAAAACATCCGAGGAAGTGACATAGTGTGTCGGCAAACTCCGGTTTCGCTGTGTGGACAGGCAGGTGGCCTAACCGAGAGAAGCGCGAGCTCCATAAATTCACGTGTCTATCAAAGAAAAATGCCTGATGCTGACGGTGTGGTTCAAGGGGGTTAATACACCCTCTAGTACTAACTACGCACTCCGCCAATAATCGTTGGTTAAGCAAGGGGCCCTGGTACACACCCTCCCTAACCAAATTACCATCTTGGGGTATCACTGATTCCGGCATTAGACCACGATGAAATAAGATACCATCGACAACGAGAAACCCAAGTGAGCAACTACACAAGGCTTCTAGTGTAAGCCCCGAGGGGGGTATGGCCACAAACGCAGAAAACTCAACTGGAAGATCGTCTGGGGGGCAATTTTGGCGTCGGGTCTTTGCCTTACGTCGTGTCCCAAAAGTGCCCGCAGAATTCTTACCTCCCCCCAATGGGCGCAACCGATGGTTTGAGACGCTACAATGAACCAATACAGTAGCTTCAAAAACTTCGGCATACATTGTAAACTCCCGGGTGCCTAACTTGTGGTGCAAGTCAAAGCGGTGTGGCAACTGAAGCCTGTTTGTAACGCTGTCCGTATCACTCTTCACAATTTTCAACGCATCCTGAAGTACCCCCCTCTGTAAAATTTTCCCTCTCAGCATTTATACCTACTACAAATATTAGAACATGATAAGGAATAAATAGACAAAAAAAAGAAACAAATAGAACAAGTGAATTAATAAGTTGCACTTCCAGGTTATGCGGAAAGGAAACCTAATTCGTATATACGGTTGCTCTGATAAACTTTGTTACGAAGGTGGGAAGGAGTTACATAATAGATAAAAGTCAAAGTCATACGCGGAAAAACCAACACCTACCTAGTTGCTTAGAGAGAAAAATGCACTACGCGCCCAATTTTTGGTAGGACCAATCCTTGTTGTCTAAAGGGCATACATTCCGAGTCTTCAACCAACGTGATATGCAATGGTTATGAAACGCGTGATTACAAGCCCCCCATGCAACGTTACAATCTGTGGGAGAACCATTAGGATTCGCCTGGCACTCAATACAAAGATCCATAACATGATTACGGCAAATGGCACACGTCTCAACCTGCACATCCCATGACCACAGCGCAACAGCGTTCCAGCGCTTCAGGACAAAGCGTTTGTGTTCACATTGCTCTTGTGTCAGTGCAGCCTCTTCGCTAGCCCCCTCCTGCATATTCAGCAACTTTTACTTTGCTGAGCAGAAGGAAGGTGGTTTAGTGAGCACGATAAAACTTTCCTCTACCGCAATGTGATTTAAAATGACAATAGTAACATGAGCGAGAAAGAGCAGCGTTATACGAAGGTGTCATGTATGAATGAATTATGTACTAATAACAGATAATGTACTTATGTACCATAATGCGCCCCAAGTAGTATCAGACGCTGTAGTCCTGAGGAAATATTGTCTCCACCGCGCTATGCTAGGCAGAAGCTGCCATTTATGAATATTTTGTCCATTTTCTTCCCATTCTTTCTATTAACTATGCGATTACAGTGGTACTGTAGCTCATGGCCCTCAGCTTCTTTGAATCCAGCTAGCGCGAAAAGCTTCTTCGTAAAGTTAATCTCGAAAAACATCTGCAATGTTCCATCGCCTTTGCAGAAACTTAAATCGTTATATTTATTGTTTTTCTGCTTTATAAATCGGAAAAAATTGTGGTCTGGAAAAGCATAATCACGGAAAAGGAGAACACCATCCTTACACAGAGTGCTTCTTATCTCTTTCAGTGCATACACCATTGACTCCAATGAGGGTAACGAGGATAGAACAAATACCAAGATCGCTATATTTATACCTGAAGAGCATCCAGGTACCTTTTCAATTATGGTGTTTTTTAATCTGTCATGCTCTGTTCGTCGTTTTGTCAGCACAGGTTCCTCAAGGTGACTGGTACCCCCTCCACATATGTCATAAGTAAAGGCGTCCAGTCGATGTAACTCAACAAAATGCTTAGCGATCGGGTGCTCCAGCAACGTTGAAACAGCAGTGCTAGAAACGTCAAACCCTATGAAGTGGACTCCTTCTTTAAACTGTCTCATAATAGGCAGCAAAGTACTTCCAGTACCACATCCACATTCCACCACATATTTGCATTTCCCGTTTTGCTCTGAACATATTGTCTTTAGTAGTGGAAACGCCAGAATAATGTAATTTTTTAGAGGAAAGTGCCGTTTATTCACTGCGTAATGTGAATCCCATGAATGACAGCCGGTAGCAGAAGGAACCGGTGAGGCGTGAAATGGTTCTCTACTAATGCTAAGAAAACACCGCTCGTATATCTCAAAGTAATCCTGGACTATGTTACGCTCCTCAGTACTTAGTTCCGCTAGCTTTTCCTCTAGTGAGAAGTCATTGCCATGTAAATTAACAGCATCAGGGTCTACAAAGATGCCGCCCCCACGTGTTCGTATGGCTTTTTTCTCTTGGTCGTGAGGTAAAACCATGGTAAACTAATAATTCACCATAAGATATGTAGTAAGAAATCAATAACTAAATGTTAAAATGAAAAAAAATCGTCACACCATTAAATACAGCACTGAGCACTCACAATGGGAAGAAAGAAAAAATATGCAACACACTCATGTGTTTTCTTTTCCTTTTAGTATGCATCGCTCTAAGCAAAAAAGGCATCCATAGCAAATCACAAGTGTATCACGCTAAGTCACATGGCCATCTAAAAAAAGATCGGATAAGCACGTCTCGTAATAAACATCAGTTTAAAAGGATGAACAACACCACAGTCACCAATTTGTGTGGTTCCAAAGCGCTATGTAGGTGAGAGGTGCGGTAGAGAGACACAATTCTCCAATATCACCGCGAAGAAGCTTTTCACACTAGTTTGTCACTACAACTCAAGCCAGATAAAGCAGTCCCCCTCCTGAAAACACATTTAGCCTCCCCTCCACAAGCACGTTAAAGTCTTGACAACGACAGCGCATGATGAACGACAAATATTGTCATCAGTCCATATAATAAACACATCCACATAATAATAGTAAAGGGATCCCTATCTGTCCAATTTAATTTTAATATGTATATTACTTAATGCGTTAAACAATGCCCATACACATCAATTTACTCAAAGGCAGTACATGCACAGAAGATTGCGCAAATGTGCGCTGGGTTAACGAGGTGCAGCGACCCTCAGAGGGCCACGGTAAATACTCCCAAGCCAAAATTATATATTAGGATAGAACCATGACGACATTAAAGGGTACCAACGCAAACCTCACAGAAAAATAAAAGGAGAGACCATAAAAAAGCTGTGTAGGAAATAAGCCATCAGCCAACTTTATTTACGACACAAAATACCCCGGTTCTGCATAACTAAAGGAAGGGAAAAAAAGAAAGAAATGCCATTGAGCAGCCACGTTCGTATATCCCGGCGCTCAGCACAAGCACGCCATAAGCCTCTAGATTACTATGTGGTATATACCTCATTACACCCCACGTACATGGGTAATTGACATCCGAAACAAAACAAAATGACAGATATCCAAACAAATGGCGCGTACGAGATATATATACCATATGCTAAATGAGAAGCAAGCAAGTTTCGAAAGATACATCTCCTTCCTTTTGTTTTCATCACGCTTCTTTGTTTTGAGATATTAATCACGGCCTTCCTTATGAGCTTAGAGTGGCCACACTGGATCGTTGAGCTGGCACTTCCGGGTAATATTGCCTCATCAACCCATTCCAGGAGTTACGGGATGGCTCACCCAAATGCAGCGGAGATGGGGTTGGGTGCCAAATAGCTGTCATATTGGGCTGGACGAACGTCGTTGCATGCGCCGTGCAAAGCGCGACCCTGCCCTTCGGAAGTCCCGACACCAGGGGGTAAGAGCGGCATAGCGCGCGGAACATCGGGTGATGCCGGAGCTAATGAAGGAGGCGTTGGGTCCCCGCCAATATACCCAACTGCGCAGCAGCAGCGATACACACGCGCAGCCCCCAGTTACAGGGGCCAAGGGATGCTTACCAGCAGGTGGTGAACGTACTAAGGTTGACGGTCTGTGGGCGGCCTAGCGCACTGCCCAAGCCTATCGAGGTGGCACTGGAGTCCCACACCCTGGTGCATAGGGGCGGAGTCTGGCCACGGATAGCTGTGTGATGTGCAGTCGCTCCCGCTCAAACGCATTCTCATCCGTACTAAGTCCCTAACACCATTGATAGCATGGGTGCATGCAGGGAGGTGTGCAGAATCGGCCCCTAATCGCCCTCAAAATGCGCGGGAGCCGTGCCCATCATCTGAATAATAGGGGTGCCGTTGGCGCCACTACACAAGAATTTCGTACCTTCACCTTTACTGAAAAATGAAGCGCCCTCATGTTAGGTACTTTTTCAAGCCCATTTCAGTGGCGAAGGCACGCTACCGTCAGCACCTGGAAAGCACACAGCCGCGGGGAGCCACGTGTGAGTTTTCTGGGAAGAACCATCGAGCCAGGCATCCCACCGCCGAAATTCAGGCAGGAGGTTGGGTCACACAAGCCACATGGCAGGCGGACGCTACCGGCGAAATTACGTGGAAGACACGTAGGTGGTTTTTGAATAACTTCAACATCTCTCAAGGAATCAAGGAGTGGACAAAACAACCCCTAAGCCCGTTGACACGAAGACGCTATCGTTGGATACAATGTCAGCCCTTTTGAGAGCTCACCCTCACGTCAGAAAAGTAGAAATACTGGTACGTCATAATTTGCCATAAGAAAAACAAGGGACTCGGGTAGCATGCAGAAGAAATCGCGAGGCCTTCACCTCTCGCACGACTCTATGGACTCCTAAAAATGTCGTCCGATGAAATGGGAAGGGTCAAAAAAATCTTCCAACCTCATGCTGAAACATGCCCAGCTTCCAATCGCTCGATGTTAGCACGCATGCAAGCGCTTCTCATACCATAAATAGAGGGAAATAGGGGACCGGAATAAGCTAACGATACTGATCCAGCCACGCCATTCAAAAACGTGAGGGAAACGGTATTTCGCACGGCCTTCGTGTTAAGAGATCACTTTTGTCTGGTCCTCATTCTCCTCCCCTGAAAAGGCCGCCGTTGACAAAAGTGCGGCGTCAGTCACACTTTATTTCGCCTTGCGGAGTGCGAACTTGTGGATACTCGAGACTCACCTCCCAGGAAAGGACCACCTTCGCTGCCCCCAAAGAATCCCCGTGACCAAAGTAAGCTATTCATATGGTAGAACAGGGTAGGCAAACGCAAAGGCTAACGACACTCAACGACTGCTGTGCTTAGCAGCTGTGTCCTTAACCCCTCTCCAGGTCCTAGTTACGTTTCTAAACAGCAGCATGACATGCATTTTGCGAGTGTAGAATAAAGGTCCACTTCCCATATCTAGGCAAAATTTTCAGTGGGTTTTCGATGTTTTTCAAGAAAAATAAGAGTGTTATACTGTGTGTGGAAGAAAAAATTTTCGGTGTGAAAGTTTCATGCAATCCAGTCCTGATTTCCAACTGTACCTCCGACCCATTTGCATAATTATCGGATTAAGGAGAACAGTGGTAAATAAACATGTCCCAAAACCCTCTCAACACGGAATTGGGAAAACAACGTCGTTCTGTTGAACGTGGCCCCCTCATTACAGCCACCGCTGTTGGGCGAGGAATTGGAATAACCATAAGTTATCGAAGAGGGTTGGAAACTGAATAAAATCTACGGCGAGGCCAGCGGGTATGGTTGTAGGCTCAATAGGTAGCGGTAAGAGTTAGGGTTCCCTATCTCCTCTTAGGAAATTCGGTTGCTAAAAGTTTTAGGGCTAACGGCTAAAGGGGGAAAACCCTCATAGCAGTTAGGAAGGTTATGCTTTTCACCTTCACACTGACACGCTGGGAAGAATACTACAGGAGTTTGGCGATTATCACGCCAACCTGCTTTCAGTATGGTACGGAAGCCTGCACCAAGAATATGAAAACTGCGAAGGAATATTTATCTCAGGCGCCAACAAACTGCAAAGTAATTGATATGGGATTGGGCTAGGTCATATCAAAATAAGGAATGGCCAAGACGGTGCAAATTTGTACTGCAGACAAGGAGAAATTAACATGCCAAACCACCAATTTTTCTTACAGAGCGATCCACGCTTTTGGCACAGACGAACCTACTTCATCGCAAACAGAGGTAAAGCGATATGAACGCTATCGTATCCTAAAGTCAAGACACAAAAGCATCTTCCCCTCACGTCAACGAGTGAGGGCTTTGGCTCATTGGAACAATTAGAAATAGGACACACGAATTCCTTTTAAAATCCTAATGGTAACTCACAAATGCGCCGCTTACTTCTGCAAGAGGAAAGTTTTCGTCTTTGCACACATTAAGGGCATTAGCCGAAAAATCATAAAAGTTTTGCTCAAAGCGAGGGTCACAAGCGTGCGTGCCATTCCCGTGTTTTGAAGCGCAGATCCATTTCAATGTGTCCTTGGTGCCGTTCACTGTCAACGGGCGGCGTTGCGGTTCGGCCAGCGATGCGAGTGCCGAACTCCAACCTGCGATGGAAGAACTGATGCGGCGGCGAAAGTGCACCTCATACACAAAGCTCTTTTAAAAGCATAGCTCCGCTGTATAAACGTAGCATGCAGGCTGTAAATACAACACCAGCAGTGAGGATGGCATTAATACCACCATTTCACCGGACGGCGGCCCCGCGGTCAGGCGTATCGGAAGACAAAAGTGCGACGGAAGCGCCTCTTGGGGGGGCAAACTCCCCTCACTTGGAGAGGTGGTGCACATTTACGGCCTTTTCAACACCAAACGCTCCAAACACTCTTCATGACTGCCAGCGTTTGAGCAAATATTGCGCGGCACTTTTCTTCTTAAGAGTGATGCGTCTGATAACGGAGCTCCCGTTGATCAGCATGACCAGCAATGCCGACCCACGTCACCCTTCAGAGTAAACGAACTATCAAAGGCAGATGAAAACGAAGCTTCTGTGGGGCATCCAAAACTACGTGACTGGCGCTGTTTTTGTTGTTCCTTGAGGGGTCTGTGCTCAGTAGCTGATAGTGGAAATGTGACATCACGCTGTTTTAATATAGCCGATGATGGGCAACGCCTTAGTCTGAGTGATGAGCGCTTCGTTGTGGCGTCAGAAGCCCAGTACTCTGGGAATAGTTTCCCTTTTTATGGAGAATACAGTATTTGCTACAAAATAAAAGCACAGGCATCTCGACCACAGACAGAAGACATCTATGGAGGTGGAGCCGTGTCGTGCGCATCCGATGCTGTGCCCCAATAAAATTTGAGCGCGGCGTGATTCTGCCCGTCAGGATGTGAGTACGACACTCTGCGGTGCAGTAATCGCCAGGGAAAACTCATCGGAGTTTGTAAACCTGCCAAATGCCGCACGCTGAAGCGGTGGTTTCATGACTAAAGCGCCGAAACAGCCGGCGGAGGGGCTGCGCGCTGCACTGAACCGGACCGCCGCTCTTTGACAAGCCTGCGGGCGCGCTCACCCTACACTGCCGAAGCAGGTGGGTTTTAACCTCCGCCCAAGAGGGCTTTAGTAGGCTACACGTTGTTCCTCAAGGCTGCCCTGCATACCGCTGTGTCATGTGATGCTGTGTGCCTCAACGCCTTTCCTCCTCTCCGCTTTTGACGGTTAGCCGCGCCGCCGTTGAACCGTGTGGGAAAGGTGAAAAGATGGGTGATTCTGGTACTTTTTAGGAGGGTTGTTTTTTTTCTTCATTGTGCGGATTAACGACCGAAGTAGTCACCCAACACTAGCGAAGAGGAAGTGCATTGACGCACACCATGCCCCATAACGTGATAGTGTGGGACTCATACTTGGAGAAACAGTCAATACCCACTAAAACCCCCTTTGGGTGAAGATTACTTCCCGCCCACTTCGCCAGTGGATGGTGACCACGACTCGCACGTTGGTCTGGAGGGACGGTCTCCATTGGAACCCGCTACCCCTCCATGGTTGCTGTAGCGTTTCACCCTTTGATGTCACCTCTGGTCCTATGGCTGGCGGAATGTACACGACTTCGGTGGGTTCCCCTTGGACAGGGTACTAGACCGCGGAACACATAGTAGCCACATCTCAGCGGATCGACTTGCGCAGTTTCATACTTCTCCATAAAGGCATCAACTTCGTGCGCCCTGGCTCCATAGAAGCATCTCCCATGGTCGATATGCCAATGTTTTTACGTGGTAAAGCTTAGCTTCCCACTAACTCTAACTGAGTTTCATAGGTACTAGACCCTGGCGCCGCGATGAGGCGTTTACCACCTACATCAAGGAGTGGTGGTGGTTGAAGTAAAACAAAGTGTAAAAACTTTTGTACCGGCTTCTCATTACAGAGCTTTGGAGGTCCATCTTGTTGATCAGCTTGGCAGCCGGTTGGCCAACACCCACAATGGAGAAAAACCTCATGTGTGCGTTGCAGTGATGGAGTGTCAGTTCCAAACGTGTACTCCCTTTGTGAAATAGGATGGTTCCTGCTGAAACCTCGGTAGAAATTACAACCCATACAGCAGACCAGTGGACAATGGGTGGAACCTGCACGATGATTGAGAAAGAGTATCCGACGCTATCTGCTGCCCCTTCGTACCTATCAGGTCTTGGTTCCTTACCCCATGTCCTTCGGGGTGTTCCCTTCTTCACACATTTGCCTTCCAGTAGGGGTAGACTGGGCACGTTCTGCAGCGGGACTCTTCTGAGGTGTTGCGGCACTAAAGTCCTGAATTGTTTAAGTTGAATTTTCCCTTTGAACCTGAAGGACGAGGGTGTGGTTTGCTCGCGCAGCCACTCTTTTCGACGAGTATGGGTTCGTAGATTGGGTCCTTGTAGTGTGCATGGCTTGACTCATTCATTATCTCCTTGTTGTTGCGGGAGGTGGCTTCGCGTACCGTGCGGCCGGGTTTCAGTGTTGTTCAGCGGTTCTTTCGACGGGTCTAATCGGAATTACATACAAAGCCGACAAGGATTCATGTTCCCATCAGGGGCACTTGATCTGACTATGCGCAAAACGATCTGCCCATAAGGGCCGGCAGCTGGGGAATAAAGGCTAAACTCTAGGGATTAAAGAGGAAAATGAGGTGCTCATCATAGGATAGGGGTCGGAACTGATTACGCGTACGTTCTACCATAAGAAAAGACAATTCTTACTGTTTTTAACAACCTGTGCCACTAGGCCTCGCGTGGAGAGTTTTCCGTCGTTTAGTTTTACATGGGTAAGGTTGGAGGGTTATCATTGCGGGGCCTGGTGCCCCCGGAATTATGCCTTTCGCGGGAGGGTTTGAAATGATGAACTGTCAAGATGCAGCGTTGTGGTTGATGCACTCCAGCGTGTTTAGACTGGGGCCGAATCTTCAGCGAGTATTAACTATTCGCCCACCGGCCGTCTACTCCAGTGTGGTTGTCGTTGCTTGTGTGGTCGTGGATTTGGAATGTTAAGCTAGAACTCACCAAGGCCGCGTGGCCTTACAATATGGCATGAAGGTTGTAGTACGGAGGGCGTTATGTTTACCATCGTGGGCTGGACACGGATGCACGACGAGTTAGCGGTAGGAGCTCCACTGCTCCGTGGGAAGTACATGGAAGTCGTGTGGAGCGAATCGGGTCACTCAAAAGCGGCGTGGGTGGGTTTATTCCCACCCCATCTGGATTGAGACTACCATGAACTGAATCGATCATGGTGGAAGAATGGGATATGTTACGTAAAACAGTCTCGGCATGTTCATGTAGAGAAAGCTTGGCAGTGACTTTGGTGTTCTTGCTCTCGGTGATATTTTGTTTCCTTTTGATGACCCGCTCGAGTACCGCCCACTCTGTTTCATCATAGGAATTGTCCGCTGAGTCAAAATGTTGGGATGCACAATGTTTAATTCCCTGGTTGTTAGCGTCAGCTTGTTCACTGTCTTCCACCGTTTTTTTTTTTTTGCAATTCCCGGAGGTTGTGTAAATTGCACCTCAAGTTGCACTAGCTCACCTTTTGAGCAATGGGAAAGGAGACGAAACCTTCCCTCGAGCTGATCGTTCTACTACCATCGTCTGATTGACATCGCAGCGCTACACAGGGCTCAATTGTGTGTAATTTTTTTTTCGTGACTCTGTACACCCTATTTCAGCTACAGTGGCTAACGAATAAGTATAGCGAGTGTCCCTGAGTGATGATACACTTTATTAAATTGCTGAGATCGTTCCTGTTTCACCCACTATATAGATAATGAACGTGCGTAAAGATGTAGAACTCCGCACGCACCACCCTTCCACAAACGCAGCACGATGCACCCAGAGATGGGCTTGGTAAAATTGACATATAACGTTTCCTTTTGCAGCAGTGGGATGGTGCAAGAAATGCTTGTGAGGGCATGTTTAGACAAGTAACTATAAGTGTTTTGACAATGCTACTACAAGCTTTACACACCCCTAATGTAGAACAGATCGAAAGAAATAAGCAATCTACCGAAATGTATGGTACACCACGCTGAATGACGTTCATTGAAACTGAAGTTAATTAAATTTGTTATACTGTGATAAAAATATGACGTACTGGTGCGGGTGTATTTATTCGGGCACTTTTTTCCCCAAAAGAAAACCCATTACTGCTGCTGCGAAGTGGGTTCTACACATGCTTAACTGGAATGAGGTGTGCATTCTCACCGCTTTAATTATTGAGTGCTACATTACTCGTACCGTTGATAAGGTGTTACGGTTGTTAGATGCACCAGCCTCTTGCTACTATGAGAACGCTCCTCATTATAAAATAAACCCAAACACCGTCTTAATGATAAGGACACGATTTCCTCAATATCTCAATGTAGTGTTATTATTTACTATTTTCGTTGTAATACATACATCTTTGTTGCCGTTCATAATCAGCTACATCTCGTCCTGAGGTTGTGAACATAGTTGTCCGCACTGTGTCGCTCAGCATGACGTCTGCTGTGTAGCGTGTTTTAATAGTTACCTTGCGATTTATTTATTTTATATTGCTTGACCGTGTAATTAACATCATATAATCTTGTGAGATTAGCTAAATACCCACCCTTTTCCTTCTGTTTACATCCCTTCATATCTAATTAAAAGGAGGTGTGTGCAGTTTCGCTGCACCCAGTAACAGCTGCTCTTCAGTAGGTGGTAGGTCCCTCTGAGTTACGTACTATATTACGGCCGTTGCTGGAAATATGTCATAATAATTACATTTTTAGTAATCCCACCATTCAGGATTATATGGGCAAGTGGCTGCAAGTAGTGGTAGATATATGGGACGCTAGGTAAACTAAGTGATTACCTCCTGCGGATACGTTGGACGAGCAATAGTATTTAGCAGAAAAACTTGCGAGCCATACTCTCCTGAAGGTTGACTTGAGGCGTTTTTGGCGGAGTAAAAAAGATGAAGGTGTGTTATCTGATGGAGTTACACAGAAAATTGCCAACCGTGTTGATCGTCACAATGCTCATGACTATCTTATTGCTGCCACACAGTGTAATTTTTCGCGAACTTGCGTTGTTGAAAATGGCGCCAGGTTTCATCGGTCGGAGGCCCAAGCTGTTGTGGTACTACAGAAATATGCTATTAATACCTTGAAAGTTGGTGGGCATACGTGCAGCTTATATGACAGCGAGGGAAACAGAAGCATGAGTGGCGTAGAGAGAGAGGAATAATAATAATAAACTCACCGGTCTATTTTGTCCCCACCGCTTGCCTTAATCGGCCATCAAGTTTGGACTGCTGCACAAGAAAGATAAAATATCGAAGTTGCAGCTGGTGTGGTCACCCCTGTTAAAAGTAGATTGATATGCCATTGTGCTTATTACCGTTTTGTTGTCTATTGTAGTTCTGCCATCTCAGAAACGTGACTAATGGAACTCCATTGGATACCATACATGTATTAGCCGTGTTGCCATTCCGGTTTCCGGTGTGATGCACATATGCTCCCCGCGGGCAAAAAAAATTAGCTGTATTCTTATTGATACAGCTAGCTGCGCCAACCACCTGAATGTTACACCCGGCCCTCACTCTATGACATCTGCGAACGAGGTTAGAACAGGCGCACTGCTCAGTCCGTGATGGTGACAATGGTGTGCTTCTGCTGAATCGTTGTGGAACATGGTAAAACAAACTAATTGCGTTGAGCTGCGACATACCCTTTTATTCTCCTGCATCTACTGAGCACACAGGTGCGCTGCCAGTGGTGTTGCAAATTAGATGAATACTACATCTGTTGTAAGGACTAGATGGACGTCTGTACCTGTTTGAAGGAAGAATTGGCATTCATGAAGGGTCATTTGTCACCCGATTAGCAGGTTGTGAATTCTATTAAAAATAAGTTACCAGTGGGGCATAATGGGTTGCGTTCAACACACTAGAAAGCATCGCGGGGTTTTCTGCACGGTGTTATTCGTTTTGGTAGCCATGCTCCGTTGAGTAGTTTAGGTTGAATGTAGGAGCTTTGCACACAAGAGCCATTATTTTTTCACGAACATGGACCACCATTTTGCACACAAATCTTTATGTTTTGGCGCCGCCACGGGGTAGTTGGAAAACGGAGGAGACAGGTACCAGGAGCCTGTAGGCGTTGGTATGACACTACTGTATTATCTGTGTGTGGACAATTCGAACAGTGTAAAGTATCTGGGAGAAGGCAAATCAGGTTGGTTACTATAATCGTGAGATTTGGTGATATCTTCCCGTGTTTGCGTTGAATGAGTCAGGAGTGACACCCTGGGTGTGGAAATGTTTTTTTCTTTCATTAATCCAGTCCACCCGTAACAGCAAGGCTTTTGAAGTCGTAACTGCCCGCTGCAAAACATCTATATAAGTGCGTGGACTACTCAATAGCCTGCGAGCATATTTTAGTGAAGGCGCTTCGGGCATGAACGCATCTCTGCATGCATGTTTTCTTTCAAGTGTCTCTGACTGAAACGTCATGCTAGACACACAATCTATAGGAGCCTATTAGCCCCGTTTACATGCTTTCCGGGGAAGATTCCCGACGGAAGGATGTGTGTAGTCATGAGATATTCAATAGGGTGCAAGTCATAAACCCTACAGTAAGAACATCCGGCTCCAGCGATAGGGTTGTGGAGTCGCATGATATTGATTATTATTGTTATTAAATGCTTCACTTGGTAAACTAGCAGGTGTGTTCACCGATACAGCATGTGAGCTAAATCCCGCTGCACAACGTCAGGTGGCGCGGGTTGTAATAGGTTGCCACCGCTGATTCGGGAGACACATGAAAGGAGCTTCGCAGTAGCAACCCAGGTACTTCTAACCAGCCAAATAACAATGGAAATAGCGGGGCGTGGGAGAAAACGGTGGGCTTTCGGTGTCAGGGTTTTAAAAAAACATTTTACATGTTGACCCATCCCATATGGGGAAGAGCTCCATTATCGGTGAGCGAGGAACTTCCTCAATCGTTATCTAGGCACGCTAAAAGCTTGACTTAAGGCGGAATTGAAGTTGCTGGCATTTGATTTGTTTGGTTGTTTGGGAATACGGCCAAGGTCCCCACAGGACGTCGCAGGAGGATCGCGTGTCTTCAAAGTTTTTCTCATGATAAAAATTTTGTTTCGATGTGCTGGTAAGATCTCATGGCACAGACACAAGGTGTGTTCTGCCAGAGAAATGACAGTTTCTCTTTCGTTGAGTTAGTGCATGACATTTTACGTGAGCTGTAGTTAGAAGTGTAAAAGGAAAGGATCCACTTGTCCAGTCGTTGTGGTGTTGTGACTCTTAGTGCGCGCTTTTGGACCAACGAATGTTATGTGTTGCATTGTTTGTCTGTTGGCCTATATATGCTTGCGTAAGTCTGCGCAGTTGTTTAGAAATAAGGTTAGGTGATCACCACGTTGTACGCGTAAGGAAAAATGTATTTGAAATTGCTGTCCGCAATGTTTGGGACGTTATGACATTTTACCGTTATTTTACTTCATATTTTTTCTTGCTTTTGACGTATTCAATTTAACTTTAACTGGGGGAACGTCGTTAACCTGCAACAGGCGCGAAAGTCGCCATTTATCGAGAGACTACACAGAACAGGAGGAAATAGCCTCCTCTCCCACCTCTTGTGGCTGCTGGGGGGTATTTCCCTTGCGGACCAATGCTTGGAATAGCTTGCAGTTAATGTATGCTTTCTGCACGTTGGAATGGACCTATTAGTACAATGTAAACTTAATTTCCCGTGCGAAACCTTGCAGTGAGTGCAAAGGCCACTGAGCCGTGTAGGTGATGTTTAGTGTTCCTACACACTCTTTTTTTCCACCAACATACACGGCCATGTGCGGTGGGACGTGGTGTAGACTTTGCGTTCCATACGTCCCGTGAGATTGGAGCTTAAAAAATTCTTTCTAGTGTTGACATGCTTTTTGTGGGGCCACATTCAATGAGGTGTGAACGGTTGAAGCGAGAGGTGCGCGTAAGCTAAGGACACTTACCCCATCATTTTCTTTTTCTTCAAGGACGATTAAGGTCCGGCTGGTTACAAGTCAGTGGGTTGCCAGAGAACGAACACCAAAGGCATGGAAGCCCTCAAGTGTTCACAGGAAATTGACGGTGGGAACGGTGCGGTGGAGCCCGGTGCGCCGGAATCTGGGAAGCCGCCTGGGGAACACCAAGAAGGGGAGATGCACCACGTGGACGCCGCACCGAGCAAGGGTGGTGGCACAACCTTTGACACAGGACACCACGTGCCGTGCCGAAAAGACGTGCAAACGTCGCGCATCTTGCCAGTTGTGGAAGCCATGAGGGCCGTAGGCGAAAACCAATCGAAGGACGCCCGGAGGGAGGCCCCTCTCGTGAGTGCGTTGCCGATCGTGGTCTTGACGCACCGCTTTCGACCCCTCAACAGCGACAGTTCCAAAGAACAAAAAAAACGTAGTAGCCCTATCTGCTAAGGAAAATGCAATTTCGTGCGCGGGGGCAAAACAACCCACCTTGCAGGAGGTGCGGCCAACACGCCTTAATTTTTCCGAGCAGCCGCTCACAGCCCCGACAGGTGTGCAACAGGTGGAGCATCGCTCGGAACTCCGCGCCACCCATGCCCCGTCGGAGGAGGATGTACCGCAACCACATACCCCGACAAACCACAGGGAAGGAGAGGGAGGGCGGCGCCCTTTATGTACATTACCCGCGGTTGAAAACCGCAAGAGGCCTAGTGGTGGTTCGAGGGAAGAACATGCAAAGGAGAATCTAACACCAAGAGCATTCCCAGCCCCAGAGACCGGCGCGGGACATGTTTTCCCACTGGTAGGATCAAACAAGCAGAACTCCGCAACCTGATTGTTATCAACTCCCGGAGGGCATGGCGCAGTTATGAGTCCTTTCGGCTACGCCGTTACAATGGAAAATAGATTTATTGCTTCTGTGGCCCTGGAGCTCTGCTCGTAGTGCCGTTTTTCTTAATTCACTATAGTTGTTTTTCTTGTTGGGTATGGAGAAGGGTTAAAATAGTGCCTGGGAGGAGTTTTGTTTGAGATCAGGGGTAAGGCTATCAGCAACAGGGGCTATCTCCTGCCGCTTGGACTCCACAGAATAACGTTTGGGGTGCACGTCTGCTCGCTTTGACGCTGCCCACTCTTGCCCTAGCGATGGCGCGCATGCCCATGGGGTGTGGAAGGAAGGCGCTTTAGCAGCCTCTCCAGAGTGCCCATGACGCTTGGCGTTTTTTTTCTTTGCTCTGATTTGAACGGTGCTAACTTCGCCACCTCGCTCACGTCATGTGCGTGTGTATTGGTTGTAAAACTTTGAGGACTAACGGCGTACCCCTCTGGCCGCTGGGGGTCACCGGCGCTTTTCTTCGAGGAAGGTGGTGCAAGCCACTGCGTAAGTTCTGGGTTCAAAAAGCCGCGGGTACCTTTTGGGTTGCTTTGGCGTGCGACGGATCTGTGTGATGTGCCACTTTCCCGTCCTCCCAACCCGCATTGCAATATTTGCTCCACCCTTTCCTATTGCACTTCAAAAGGTCAAGGTGACTAGTCGTCGAGTGGGGTGGAAACCCCACGACCGACTTGTGTGCGCGCTGTGGCGTTAATGTGTTGTCGTACTTGCCGGAGGGAAACTTCCTTTGGGGTTGGGCTCCAGCGGCCCCTCCGCTTCCTCCGGGCACACATACATTTTTGGCGAGGGGTCAGTTGGTTGCTCTCACCCCCTGTTCGCCCTACTAGAGCGGCGCCGCGTCGTGTGGGTGCTGTGCTTTTGGGGTGTGGAAGGGAAGAGTCAAGGGAGGTGACATTGAGCACTACAAACGTTTACAGCGAGTTGCGCCACTCACGGCGGAGGAGCGAAGCAGGAATACGTAGGTGGCCGAAAGAAACGTGATCGTGTGGCGTGGCAGCGTTAAAGGAAAAGAATCTGGTACAAAGGTGTGGAGGGAAGGGGGCAGCAGTGGTGGCGCTGGGCGTGTGCGCTCATGTTAAAGTATCGCTAACAGCACACTTGCCTTCTTTCAGCACCGCTACACTCATGCACTTGCTTCGCCCTCCCGGCCCCGGAAGCTTATGCGTCCCGGTCGTGTGTCCCGCGCCGGCAATTTCGCTTGATTACGAACTAGTAAAAACACGCTGTTAAGCCGCAGCCCCATCATACTATTCATGCGTTTGCGGTGGTCCCTCCACACGAGCTTGGTGAGCTGTCGTGCGTTGCAAAGCCTGTCCCCACCTTGCGGATTGCTCCTTAGCTCACCTCTCGTTTGAGAAGCGCCTCGGCGGGGCCATTCAAACATTCCTATTGCTTGTTTGTCTTCCCCCGAACCTCCTCGGAACTCGGGTCGCGCCGGCGTCAAACAATGCGTACGCAGGTGGGCGGGAAACTGGCTGTCGGCCTGAGGCGCTTCTACGGAAGCAAGTTGAATCGAGGGGGAGCCAGTGTCATGCACGGGGACGTGTACCGGGTTAAGACCCGTATATGATTACCTTTCTCGACACGGAAGGTAACTGCGCTTCTGCCGAAGCGTGAGGCTTTCCCATTCCCGAGGTGCAAGTGCCATCCAAGCCGCATTTTCCACCGGGCCCAGCGACGCTTCCAACTGTTTTCGACCATTTCGCAAGAAGCACTGATAGGCAACAGGTTCGATCGCAGTCTCGCCCTCCGCACTTGTTGTTTTTTCGTCGCTCAACACACGGCTGGAGCCACAACTCTCCTTCGCATAGTCGGCGTAAGTTTCGTATCTCTCCTTCTTGGACGGTGGGAGTATCTCCCAGGCGGCGAGGAGGTCGGCAATGGCACTAAGGCGGGGAACGTCGAGTATGCACGATGGAAATGCATGAATCCTCGCCATGACGAACACCGCAAAACCACTGATCTGATCCATGGGAATATGGAGAGCCTCGAACACATCATGGGGTGGGAGTTTAAGATCCACGTGGCCCAGTGGGTCTGTGCTGACGAGGTGCTTCAACTGCTCGTGGGTGAAACGGAGGACGGTCTTTCGGAGCTTCTCCCGGCAGTGGTCTTCGACTATCATACACCTCCGCACTTTTGCTTCTTGGGCTGCGATTCGCTTTGCCCACCGGCGCTGTGTCTCGTTAATTGCACGAAGAAAAACTTCCAGCTCGTCCACCGCCTGGCGACACCTCGCCAGGGCCCGCGCGGAGCGCATGGCTACGTAACTTTTGGCAAGAAAAAAGGGGCACAAGGGTAGATCAAGTTTCAGGTGGGTGAACTCCTCTCTTACCAAGACTCTGCACGTCCACGTGCCGTTCTACAGTGGGCCGAGGTTTTGCCCTTTTGTCTGAACACTCGCGACGGCACCCCAGCGTTCCTGTTTCCGCGGCCTTTTACAGTCCTGCCGCTGGCAAGGGGCACGAGCAAAAAAGTGGGGCAATGCTGACCCAGCTCTTCTTCGACGCCTCGTTCCCTCTCGCCACGTGCTTCCCAAATGCTGGCGGCGGTGGCGGGGAAAGGCGATCGCTGGAAAGATGTAATTTCCGTCACGGTCTCGTTTCCGCACCACAGCGTAGACACTGGAAGAGTCCCTCTCTCGGTGTGGGTCCTTTTCACGCACCAGCGACATTAATGCCATGTCGGCCTCACCGATCCACTGCTCTGCACTCGGGAACCATGCCCGAACTAGGGTCCCGTCCCCAGCTGGGGCACGAAACGCTCTCCGTGTGTTAGTTTCTTTTTTGGGGTAGTGATACTCATTTTTAGGGCGGCGATGCCATTCGCCAAAACCCGAGCGTCGCGCTAAAGACAGCCGCTGACACGTGTCGGACTGCAGAGGGGTCGTGTAACGAACTACGTGGAAGGCATGCTCTTTCCCATCCCCAGCCAATAAAGAAAGAGTTGATCCGTCTTCCCTGGACAGCTTGTCCATCAGATTACTGAGGGCCTCGGTGGAAGGGCCGTCACCCTCCGGTGTGGTTGACTGATGTTCGCTCTTTACGACGTTGGCTTTGTAAACGGCCAACTCCCTGCCGAGCTCCGCGTGTAGCCCCTGAAAAAAAAGCAGAGATTGCTTGGTCGGCATGCGGGGTCCCATCTCTTTTATGGCCACACTCATGTACATACTGGCGCGGTGTGGGGGAAGTCTCTCAATCATCTTCATGCAACTCTGAAGAATGGCGCAAAAACCCGACGCCTCGGTCCTTGTGAAACGTCCCTGTTGCACCTTCTCCGTTTCCACCTGAGGCTCCAACGCCCCCTTTGCTTCCGTCCCGCCCTGAGCGCGAATGTTGGCCTCCCGGTCCTCGCCCCCGTCCTTCACTCCTTTCATGGCTTCCAACAACTTCTTGCACACCGGCTGCGTTATGTACTTCTTGTTCCCCCAGCGCTGGACTACACGCTCCACTTTCTCACGAAGCCCCACTTCTGCTTCAGCGTAACCAGCGAAGAGCGGGAGAGAGATGCGCCACAGCTCCTCCAACACGGGTGCCATGCATTCCTGGTCGTTCATAGCAGCCATGGCATCGATGAGACAAATAACGGGAAACGACGAGGCGATCTGGGAAGAGGTTAGTCGGTTTCCTATTGCCACTGCCATTCGCACGGCCTGGACACCCTCGCGGTGTGCTTCCTGAAGAGCCGCTATCACCCCGGTGATTTGCTCCTTTGATTGCTTCTGCAGTGCATCCAACCTCTCCTGAAGAACGTTCATCAATCTAAAAACCGATACGTGCTTCAAAGGGACCCAGACCTATACAGCAACAAAAATATATATAAAGGGAGAATGTGCACATCCAACCCGCGTGCGGCGCGCGGATCAACGTGGTAAGGTTAGGGATAAAAAGCCGCCGCCACGGCAGCATATGAAAGAATATCAGCCAACAGGGGGTCATGTAGCGCAATGAAAACACGTCTCACCAAGGCACCCCACGGAACCCTCGCGCAAATAGTTTCAGTGCGCTCGTGCGATTGGAGAAGTGCCGTTTTTTCCCGATCGAAGGAGGGTCCTACACCTCTTTCCCGCGCCGAGAAAAGCACTGGAAAGGCCGTTATTTCCCCGTGCATTGGTTCAATAATCCGACGTCTGGTAACACCGGAGATGTGACTGCTTGTTGGGAGGTCTGCGCACACCCATGAGAAGCGACACCGGTACACAACTTACCCAAGCCCACCTTGCCCTTGCGTGAGTGCAGCACATCCATTTTCTCCACCCAGCCCACCTCGCATAAAAAGAACACCCGGTAATTTAGATATGCCCTAAAAGCGGATGGCTGCCGTAATTGTGGTACAGACGCTACCGATAGTAACGTCGGCGGCACTTCCCTTAAAATGTTGTCCAGTGATATCCGTACACGAAATGGAAGAGGGACCAGAATTGTCGTCGGCACTCCCCCGGTGATGGGACGGATGCTAAACACACGTGCCCGCTAGGGGCACGACAGCGGACAGACACCACAATAACAGGAAGCAGCACTAAGTTAGCGGCACCTAACGTTGGGACCCACCGCCGTTACACAGGCGAATTACACCATTCTAGACTAATGCACACACTTGCAGCAAGCACTCATTTTCCTTACACCCGTTCCGCACAGCGGCCTCCAGACTCATCACTACGAAGCGTCGCGCACTCATTGCAAGGGGTAAGTATCATGATATCTTTTTCTGCGGAGCCCAATAAGTCCATCAACCCTAACTTGTAACGTTCCTTCACTTCTTCACCACACAACACGTAAATCTTTACACTACCGCGCGCTCCTAAGGAAGCGATTGCTGCCCCGATGGCGTGCTCCGGATCAAGGAAGCTCTGCAAAACCACGTCGTCTGACGACCATAGTGGGTTTTCGTGCCGTCTAAACACTCGCACGGAGTAGATCGAATCCGCCAAGCCCTTCGCCGCCAGCGTTTCGCCTATACTTGGCAGTTTGATGCTTGTGCCGTCGACAAAGACAATGGAAGGAGTCCGCTTGGGTGAAAGACGGATGTGGACGTCCACATCCACGTCAAAATGCTGCCGCACGCTGTCTTGCTCCAGGAAGCTTACCCAGCTTCCCTTTGGAGGACTCATACCCGCGGGCAGAAGGGGTGTAATAAGGGCAAAATCAGTGAAGACGGGCAGCTTTTCACGCCCCAATAGCCTCAACGCGTTGATAATACCTTCCACTTCCTTTGGTAGTTTTTCTTCGGCTGGCCGATAAATGGGTTCACCGGTCGATGCAGAACGCGATACTGCGATCAAATGGGAAAAACGCCGCTGTATCCACATGCCCAGCGGTTCGCCAAGGGAATCTACGCCGCATGAAAAGCGTGGCTCGAACTTTAAAATTCGAGAAACAAGGCCCTTTTCCACTATCCCTTCACGGGGTATTTCTGCTGCAATGCTCCGAATCACGGCCTCCCAGTTGCAGGGGTAAAGCGTTGCTCCACTGATGTAGTGCGCATCATTTAACTCGTTCAGCACCTTCCTCCAGTTTGAGGGGAATTCCTCCTGAGCACCGTCGGGGGATACTTGAAAACGATCCTTTACCTTAAGCTCAACATCGTCCAGTGGGATGCCACCAGTTGGCACACACTTAATTGTTTCCCGTAGGAACGACGCTAACCTTTCTGTGAGCAGTAGAGCAGTGGAACGCCACATTGTTGCTTCTGCTTGCTGTCTTTGCCCCCAAGATACTCTTTGGTTACACCTACGGATAAAAAAAGTTTGTAATGAACACGAACCAATTAAACGGGGAGTACAAAGGAAAAGGATACGAAAAGATGGCCAGCGCCCACCCTGGTCTGAAGGAAACATTAGAAGAACCATTTGTCACCCAACTACGGGTAGCACTCTGTCCAACTAGGACAGAAGCCAAAATTAACAACGAGAAAAGTCGCCTGCCTTTGCGTTGCATTTATCTTTCCCTTATAAGCTGTGTCACCTCTTATATTTAATACTTATTAATCCGCTACTGTTCTTTTTTTTTTTTTAGATAACCCTGTATAACCCGAGGGAAAACCACTTCCCTTATTTGCTAGGTTTCGTAGGGTTAAGTTCCTTTAAAGAAAACTTCCACAGTCGTTTTCGCACCTCGTGCGAATGCGTCGCTGGATATTCGAACGTGACAACTTCGGGGCTATCGCCCTCAGCGACGTTACTTACATTAGAAAATAGATCTCCAATGTTCTTCTTCAGTACTTCCAGAGCAGTGGGTACAGCGGCATCGGGGTTTGAGTATCTGAATGGATTTTTCACGGTAAGTGAGAACGCAATTTTGGCCTGCAGATTAGGGGCCTCTCGCTTGATCTTCAATGATTTATTAGGCGGGGCACCACCGTCTTCCTCCCCACTGCTAGCTATATACTTCTTGAAGGTAATATGAGCGTTCTTTTCGATGGCTTCCATCGATGTTTTCTCGCGTTCATCGTGTAGCTGCAAGCACTTTCCCACGCGAGATGCACGCGCTGTGCGACCTGCCCTGTGAACGAAGGTCTCCACGGCCATATTGTGCTCAGGAAGTGAAAGCATAAGTACCATGTGCACGTCAGCAAAGTCCAACCCACGGGCAGCAACATCTGTGCAAAGGATCAACGATGTCGTGTTGGTGTTGAAGTTTTCCAATGCCTTAATCCTCCCCACCTCATCTTCGGATGGGTTCAGTATACTGAAGGAAAACTCTAACTTACTCCTCGAAAGTGCTGTCTCAAGATTCTGTACCTGTCCCTTGGTGCCAAACACCACAGTGCGACCAAAGTTTTCCTCTGTAATCAGCTTCAGTGCCGTTTCCACACGGTTCTTGTAAGGGCAAAACATCGAGAAACACTCTAGCTTCTCTGGCAGTTTAGCAGTCCCCACTGTTACAAGTTGATAATAGTACTTCTTTATGCCAAGAAAACCGGCTTTCACCACCCAGTTAGGGACTGTCGCACCACAGAGCACATAGTGGTGGGTACGGTAGTCTGTCAGCAGCCCTTTCACAAGAGAGCCATTCGCCTTACGTATGAAGTTTAGCAGATTTCGCATGCGGCGCCCAGTCTGGGAGAAGCGCGGACCAAGAGTCAGGTCCACTTCATCTACGACGATGGCTTGCACATTCGAAGCGCTAATTGCAGGCGAGCTTGCCTCCTCACTGTCACTATCATCTCCGTCATCAAGAGTTTCGTCGTCATACGTTTCTTCACTTTCTTGGTTGGTGTGGCTGTATTCTTCACGCGTCCGCTTCACACCTTTGTGAGACTTGCCACATCGCCTCCCGCGAATTGCCATGTCCAGGGATGCAACCGTGCCGATTAGGATATCGCAGCTCTGACACTCCAGGGTGTCAAATCCAGCAATGAGCACGTTCAGTTTGGGGTATATCTTCTGGATAACTCCCTTCGTTTGCGCGGCCAATTCGTTACTGAAAAGGAATATGAGAAGAAAGGGGCCCTTTGATGCAGATGGGGCACGCGTATTCATAATGAAGTGCCGTTCAATGATGGGGAGGGCGTACGCTAACGTCTTGCCGCTTCCTGTGCGGCTGTGAAGTATAACATCACGACGATTGAAGATACCCCGATAACACTGCGCCTGGCACGGTAGAAGGGCATTAAATCCCATCTTCTTGACCAAGGTCTTGGCAGTCGCCGGCGTCATCAGGGGGGCCTTCTTACGCTCAGGTTGTCCACCCACGTCTGCCTGCCCGTGGCGTTGCTCAGCACTATCAAGCGGGAATTCTTTTTGCAGCCGGTCGAATGAGAGGTCAATTGCTTCATCCGGGTGAAACACCACTGTTCCCGCCTTTTTCGTTTTACTCCTTTGCGGTCGATCTGAGCTTTCCCAGCTATAGATGTTCATATGCAGCGGTGGAAGTAGGGTTGTGGAATCGCTTTGGCAGCTAGTTTGGATGAAGGAAGAATAATTAACGGTGTTAAGGGGGAGGTGTTACAGCTACAGCATAACTATATTGGCCCCATTTTACAGCGTATGTACAAGAAACAAAAGGAAAGGAGTGATATAACTGTATATGTAGTGCATCAATTACTCTATGATGTAAATCTCTTTGACTTCACCTTCCCCCAAGTCAAGAACCTTCATTCCGCCGCTGCAGTCGGTCGGATACTCGTCACCAGAAAGGGAGGTCGTGCGGGATGAGAGCGTGATTACTGTTGCCTTATCTGTCTCGTCTCGCTCGCGCTTCCTTACTTTTTCTCGAGTGAAAAATGTGTTCAGACTCGTCTGCTGACTTCGTCCAGTCCTCCCCCTACCTTTAAGCTTTTTAAACGAGCTGATAGTTAGCGCAACTGCATTCACCATAACCCCTGACTGACTGGCAAAAGTTTTGTAACACAATGCATGGCCGTTGTGACCAGGTTTCTGGGGATACAATCTCTGGAAGTGGGAACGTTTTGTTCACCACACCGCTTGGCTGATCAAGTCCACGATTACCCAACTTTATATTGAATGTATGCCCTCTCACGTCATACAAGCAGCAAAACTCCTCGTACCGAGAAGAGAGCTCACTGGCCAAAACCACAACCCACCTTTTCACACCATCCGTTGTGAGTGATGGTGGATTAAAGGCTTTGGACGCTATCAAGCTTTTTGAAATCGATCGTTCGGCTATTTTTCCTTCGTCGTAACCCCTTAGTCTACGGTACGCATATTCAGCATCACAATCATTCACGAAGAAGGACCGCATGACTGGTAAGGAAAATAACCACGTTTCCTGGCACATTTCTTTACAACCACAGGCTTTGTGAACAATTTCACCAAACTTTCCACCAAAACCACGAATTTTTCTGAATGGCATATCCCACATGGCCGACGCAACGCAGTCTGGGAACAATAACGTCTGCTGATTTGGCTTGTGGCGGGCAGAGATACTCTTTGCAAGGAGTTTATTGTGTGCTATACCCGCGGAGCAGTCAAAACGTAGTTCATCGTAAATTCGCTGCCGGATCTTGGAAACAACATGTGAAGCTGCAGCGAGAAGCACTATGCTCTCGGTTGTGGATTGGGGGTGCAGCGATGGATCAAACACGTCCATGAATGTCTTCCCATAACCCTTGAGCCATGCTGAAATCTCCTCTTGCCGATTGGGTATGATAACTGTAAGGGGGTCCACAATATCCTCCAGTCTACACTCACCTCCAGGTTGATGTAAGTCCGTAGACGCTTGCAACTGCTGAGCAGCCCTGGTCACGTCGAGGAAAGCCTCATCCACACTGCCTTTTTCTACATCAACTCCATCAAACTCACCCAAAATACGAAATATTTTTCTACTCGCTTCCCTGTATGGCTCCAGTGCAACCTTATGCGTTTGTTTCCTAGGATTTTCATGGTAGTGATACTCAACCTCCCCAGCAGCATACGTCGCAACATGCGAAAACTTTACATGGGGACATTTTTGTCGCGCTTCCTCCAGCGTATCGAAGCGACCGATCCCAAACTTACGGGCGGGATAGTTTACCGCGATAAGGTTACCCCACTGGGAGAGTACATATGGCTCCGTCCGACAATCTATACCTAATCTCACAGCTTCTACCTGAGCGTAGAAGCAATCCATGTCTAAATGAGCGATACAGCGCATTACTACAATTTCCACATCACCCGTTAATATTCAATACAACAAACAGGATGGAGGTAAATACAAGAATGAGTGGTACATAGCAGAATATTTTCTAAGTTAAACACTGCTGTATATGATATAATGAAATCAGGGGTCCACAGAGTCGTGATATACGCAAGGACTCTTACACTTTCGTTGCGTGTCATCGAACTGGCAGCGGTGACATCCACAACGCATGTACTTAGGAGTGCGTGTAAATACAACGTATAATATGGGGAAAGAAAACGTTACACCTGCCGTTGTACAGGGGCACCCACCACCTTTTATTCGCTTGTGTGCACCTGCGAATATTTAAGATACGGCATCTGATCAATGGAAGTGTGTGTGTGTGTGCAGGATAAAATCAGTATATACAACGAGGTGGCTCAATGTGCTGTATGTCCTTTTTCCACCTCCAACTGCTTATATCGCCGAAAAATTCCATCGTTACATGCTACTAACCTCAGTTGACGAAGCACATCTGATATTATATTATTAGGCGGTTGCACATCCATAAAAGCACTCAGTATTTGAGGATTGCACTGTGTCCCTTGAGCGATGACGTGACGAAGAACCCACAAGGCCTCAACCCAATCGTCAGAGTGCTTTATCAGCGCTGACGTTGTTGATGTGCTAGCTGGATTACGTTCACTTATTAATTGAAGCAACGGACAACCTTGATCTCCTTACGGTGTATCAGAATACACTGAATAGCACGTCGCTGAAATTCCTCGTTGCTAATACGCTCGAAAAGGTAAATAGACGATTCCCAGTCTCCCGCGCGTTGGCACGCCCTGGCAAAGGCGCTCAACTGAAGCTCTTCAATGATATATCCATTGGCCAAAAGAGCGGCGATCGATGCCTTGGATGTGCTATCTAGACGCTTGGACGCTCTGTGGATCTTCATGACCCTTCGTAACTGCGACAAGGGAGTAGTACATCTGGAAAGGATGTCATGCTTCTTGCGCGCCGATATGTCAGCTGACTGTGACACAAATAAGCCAGCCTCCCAGCTGTGACGAGAAGCCAACCATAGGCCAAGTCCACCGTTTACATTTAAATGACAGAGAGCATGTCTCCAGTTATAAGCGCAGCAAGTACCAATCATTTTCGCCAGTACCGTTGAGCTGCCGTCCACCAACCTACATCCGCTAAGAAGTGATAGTGGTAGCCTCCATGAGCATTCTTCCCCGCGCGTTGCTGCTTTTGCGAGGTTCATGATTTCCAATACGCTGATTTCACCACCTGTCCCCATGATATTTAGAATTCTGACTAGCTGAACCGGAGTTTTACTGGGCACTTGTACCATACCGGTACATATCCGAGGCCCGTCACACCTTTTTTCATCACTTGCGTTACCAATATACATCTTGCTAACATTGTCAATAACTAGGCCAATGTGGCGCTGCGTGAAACGGTTTCCGGATGTTTGTGCGTCCTTCAATAGATTTACAAGCTCTGTCACGCTTTGCCTCTGTGGGTGGCTCAGAAAGCTAAAAAATTGCGTTGCTTGCACCCAGCTAGCCCATTTAACTGCTGATAAGAACAACCGATTTTGCCTCTTCGCGTCGCTTGTGGTGAGCTTAAGAGATTTAACAATGAGACTGTTGAACACTTCAGCTGGTATGTGAGAACACTTGGAGGACCTATATACGAAACTGTCGATAGTATCATCATCGTAGAGAAAGTCACTAACTCTGATCAACCTTAAAGCAAAGATCCATTGTTTATCCAGAGTGGCATTCGCTAACTGAATTCGCGCCATGTCCATACTTGTATCTGCTTCGTAATTACTGCTACGTAGAGATAATATACCCCGAACCCATCGTCCACTGCGTGCACATTCCGCAACAAAAGACGCTACAACCGACATTTCGTAGACACCATCATGTGGAGATATTCAAGTGTATCTGTTCAGAAGCAAAGGAAGAATAAGATACAAAAGTTTCATAGCAGAACGTGTAGCAATAAAGCGCCGTAGCACATAAACCCCCTAAGAACAATAAATACGTGAGGAGTTTAGTTGACAATCATAAGTTATATCAGGAGTAACAAGATGGTTATGCTAGTTTGCCCAACCAAAATAGAGCATGATAACTAACATCCCAGTTACAGTTCCACCAAGGTCCTAGAAAGCCTCGCGGCGATTGAATTTAGAACTTCAAGCGTTGGGCTGTTCTCTTCAGCCACATCACCCAGCGGGACACCTTCTTCGCAGGAGTTCATGAGTTTTGGGTCGAGAGGTATTTCCCCCCACAGTGGAATGCCAAACTCTTCACTTAGCCTTTTGCCAGCGCCTCGCGAATTTGTGCGTGGAAAAATAAAAGAGCTACCACCACAGTGTGGACACACGAAACTACTCATATTCTCAACAATCCCTAACACTTTCACCTTTGCTTTCTCACAAAAGTTCACCTCTCGTCTTACATCAGCTTCGGCAACCAGCTGTGGAGTTGTGACCAAAACAGCTCCACTGACACCACCACATTGCTGAAGAAGGGATGCAATCGTGATATGCTCATCAGATGTTCCTGGCGGCGTGTCGATCAGCATGACATCAACGTCACTCCATATCACATCTTTTAGAAACATCTTGATAACACCATTCTTTCGAGATCCACGGAAAAGAACAGCATCATTTTTATTCTCGAGAAAGTAGTGCATTGACATCATAGTCACTGATTCATCAATCAAAACTGGTTCGATCCCGGTAGCACTGTGGTGGGCATCTTCTCCACGAGCACCAGTGAGACGTGGAATGGAAGGGCCGCATATGTCAAGGTCCACAACACCGACATTTAGATCACACTTTCCAAGAGCAAAAGCTAACTCTTTTGTCAACGTGCTCTTGCCAACACCCCCTTTCCCACTGACGATAAGCACTTTGTGTTTTACACCCGAGAGCCGCTGCTTTATCAATTCGATATCAGGGTCTGGTCCCTTTGGTGCACTAGCACATATAGCGGCATTGGGACACCCTCGACAGGAAGGTGCAATCCCAGCTTCTGCGTTATCGGGCCCAATACAGTTCTCGTTCACTGTACTCATTTACTTGTTTGTGGCTGGTCGATCCATATATTTAGTTGAAACAGGCAAGGTTAGATAAATTCATTTGTATAAGATCGACAAGTTACTTTGGAAAACAAGTCATTTAAAAGGACACAAATAACATCAAGCGGTATGCCGGTAAGTAGGACATCTTTATATGAAAGGAAGAAAAAACCGGCAACTCACGGCGGAACTATATTCGGGCAGTGTTTGTCTATTTGTTCAATTACTGAGCGAAACGCTCGTTGAACATTTACCCCAGGTAGTGGTTTACACTCTTCATCTTGTGGAACTAGAAGTTGTGGTGAATCCTCGAACAACCAGCCACTGAGTGGCATACGTTGAATCGGAATAATCGTGTTTAAAGGAATTCTTTTACCACAAAGAATACTGGTTTCATACGCCCACAGTTTAGCAACATTGCGCAATGTATAGCCGCCCCCACCGACTACTAGCATTGGCAACCCCAATTTTCTCACTTCTTCAACACACTTTCCGTGTCCCCAAGAGGAAAGGTTGAAGTGTCCTAAACGATCTCCTGACAGTGAGTCAGCACCGCATTGCAATACAACTATTTCAGGGGCAAATCTTCCCACAATAGACGCAAGTGCACGCTCAAAAACGGTGGTATAGAAAAAGTCATCAATGCCGTCCCACAGAGCTAGATTCATAGTGTAGTATCGTCCTTTTTCAATACCAATGTCACGCGGGTGACCGGTGCCTGGGAAGAAAGACTCACCAAATTTGTGCAGAGAGAGTGTAAACACTCTATTACTGTTACAAAAAGCCTCATCAACGCCATCTCCATGGTGCATGTCAAGATCAACGTACAAAACTCTGTTATAGCACTTCAGTAGCTCAACTATAGCAATAACAATGTCGTTCACATAACAGAAACCAGAACATTCACCACATTTTGCATGGTGCATGCCACCACCCCAGTGAATAGCAATATCTACGCTTCCACTGTTCAGCAATATTGCTGCCATGAGAGAACCACTGACGATTGACAGAGAATGCTCAACAATTCCTTCTACTGGGGGACAATCGCCAGAAAATGAAACTTTCGAGACTTCAGTATTCCACAACCAGCTGCGGTTGTTATGCAGTCCAAGATTTAAGATGTAATCTTCTGCATGGTAAGTCAGAAGTTCATTGATGCTGATAGGAGGCGGAACAACAGTGCGACAAAAGCGTTGTAAGCCAAGTACTGAGATGAGTTCCATTGTCGCCAGAAGTCTGTACGGCTTCATCGCATGTTGTGGAACTAATGCGGAAAGTGTGCAATCTGCAGAGTAACAGGATGTGTCAATAAGAGCAACGCCTCGACCAACACCATCTTCATTCATATTATAAGGTGACTATGTATGATAGGGTAATTAGCTAGGAAGTTAGAGGGTACATAACGAAAAACATCAACTGGTAGCTATATTCAGGCAATCATTAAAATATAGGTGCAAAAAAGAATTGATCCGGGTTAGGTACAAAATTTATAATGCGAAGAATAAAATGATTATTAGGAGTGAAGGCAGCACGAGAAAATAGTACTACAGATAAAGTGGCCAAACAGTTATAGGAGGTTACAAGTATTCACAAGTACACATCCCGCCCCAGGTCATGTGACACTGCAACTCCATGACGAACGTGTTAAAAAGATGATGCACAAATAATTTTAAAAAAAGCTGTACAGAAGAAGGATTTCGTACACCTCCCTGCATGCACCCATGCTATCAATGGTGTTAGGGACTTAGTACGGATGAGAGTGCGTTTGAGCGGGAGCGACTGCACATCACACAGCTATCCGTGGCCAGACTCCGCCCCTATGCACCAGGGTGTGGGACTCCAGTGCCACCTCGATAGGCTTGGGCAGTGCGCTAGGCCGCCCACAGACCGCCAACCTTAGTACGTTCACCACCTGCTGGTAAGCATCCCTTGGCCCCTGTAACTGGGGGCTGCGCGTGTGTATCGCTGCTGCTGCGCAGTTGGGTATATTGGCGGGGACCCGACGCCTCCTTCATTAGCTCCGGCATCACCCGATGTTCCGCGCGCTATGCTGCTCTTACCCCTGGTGTCGGGACTTCCGAAGGGCAGGGTCGCGCTTTGCACGGCGCATGCAACGACGTTCGTCCAGCCCAATATGACAGATATTTGGCACCCAACCCCATCTCCGCTGCATTTGGGTGAGCCATCCCGTAACTCCTGGAATGGGTTGATGAGGCAATATTACCCGGAAGTGCCAGCTCAACGATCCAGTGTGGCCACTCTAAGCTCATAAGGAAGGCCGTGATTAATATCTCAAAACAAAGAAGCGTGATGAAAACAAAAGGAAGGAGATGTATCTTTCGAAACTTGCTTGCTTCTCATTACAGAGCTTTGGAGGTCCATCTTGTTGATCAGCTTGGCAGCCGGTTGGCCAACACCCACAATGGAGAAAAACCTCATGTGTGCGTTGCAGTGATGGAGTGTCAGTTCCAAACGTGTACTCCCTTTGTGAAATAGGATGGTCCTGCTGAAACCTCGGTAGAAATTACAACCCATACAGCAGACCAGTGGACAATGGGTGGAACCTGCACGATGATTGAGAAAGAGTATCCGACGCTATCTGCTGCCCCTTCGTACCTATCAGGTCTTGGTTCCTTACCCCATGTCCTTCGGGGTGTTCCCTTCTTCACACATTTGCCTTCCAGTAGGGGTAGACTGGGCACGTTCTGCAGCGGGACTCTTCTGAGGTGTTGTGGCACTAAAGTCCTGACTTTCCCTGCAGTAATTATCGTACTATCTCTGAATGAAGTCCTTTTCCGTTTGATAGTGCTGCGAACTGCTGCACTGCTGCCAGATCCTTGCCGTCATACGCGTTCTACTCTGTCAAGTGTGTCGGTATGGTGAGCACTTGCGCCTGTTGCTGAAGGAATGGTAACACAAAAATATATTTCCAAAGTCCGTTGCTTTACTGAAACTGATGTAGCCTTTAGGTTGCTCAGCTAAATTATCTAAAGAGATTAAAGAGCCTTTAGTTTCCAGCACCAACTTTCTGCTATGGGACGTTTGCCGTGGGGACATGAACTTATACGCGCGAGTGGTTTAGTGTGCTTCATTCCCTTGTGTGTCTTATGTGGTTTATTGCGAGTGCCAAACTTCTAAGGGAACAACAATGTCTAAGTTCAATTATGCGCGTGCACCTCACCAACCGTTAGTCACTCCCAGACTCAACAATCGTCACGCATCAGAGCAACTGGTCCATCCACCGAACAGGGGAAACTCTCTGGCTTCCTTCCGACTTTTGACAGAGTACGAATTATTGGCTCGCAAATCTTTCAGTTAGTCATGGGCCTCCAAGCATTATGGACACAGTCCCCTGCTTTTTACATGCAAAACAAATACCTGTCGCCTTCACGTTGCCGATGGCAGGCTACACGCGAACGAGCCGCGCCGCGGGAAGGGGCCTTCTCTTTTCGTGGAGTTAACGGGGAACTCTCCCACTCTTTGGGTGCAGCAATGCTACATCGTGTTAACGTCACTTGGGAATGTCCGGGGCGTCCCAATAACACTACCTATGCCGACGCGAAACCGTATCCAAAGACCGGGTGGAAAAATGTGCGCGACCCATGAAAAGGGTTGGTTTCACTTGCCACGGATTTCGCGGCCCACCGTCACCATGGTGTATCCCCTTCATTGTGGTGAATGAGTCTTTCAGGAAACGCTGCCGCCTCACAGCATTGTGTAAAGCGGGGGTGTGCCCTCCAAAAGGTTGCGATACTGAAGCCCTATTGAGTTTCATCTCGCTGAACCTCTACGCTACGCGGGGAATGTGTTTCATCTGCGTCGATCCCACGACATCCTTTCTGCAATGGCGCGCTGCCGACGGTAAGAAGACGGCCTTATCTTCACGTGGGAATCGAGATGGTGGTGACCCTAAACAGACTTTTCATGAACCTCAGACGCGGCTTAGAGGCTATAAACACCAGTTTGAGGGTCTGGAAGGCGGACGTAGAGGCTGTAAAATCACGTCACGTGACGGCAGGCCAGAACAGTTGAAAAAAATCGAATGGGGCGAACGGCCTTCGCACGAATGGGCCCCGGAGCTGGTGGGGCCCTTCGGCGTGTGCAGTGTGGCGCCTGGAAGGGGTCAGAGGCCTGTTAGCGGTGGGGATTCATGGGAGTTTTCTTTAATCGTGGAAGGCAGAAAGTCTCATTGGGTCAGAAAAGGACAACTACAGCAATCGACTCCGCCAGGCGTGGCTTTTATTGAGGAATGCTGCTTGCGGCCCCACGTTAGGTGTGCAACCTGGACGGGGATAAATATTTTCCTTTTTGCGCTTCGCGCCCTTAGGGTTATGTAAGGTGCTGGTTGTTTCACCTAAACGAAGAACCGTCACGCGCCATCGGCCTCGCTCGCTCGTCCCTGCGTGCGGTGCAACGTGTAAGGAGAGGCAACAGAAGGAAGATCGGGATTTTGCAAGGAGCGGGTTCGCTCCTCCTTTAACGATGCTTCCAAGTTCGGCAGCCACATTGGCACAGGGCATCTCTGTCCACAGATGAGGCCCGTTATCTTTCGCGCTCTCGGGTGAGGCCTCAACCGCTGGTAGCTCTTAGAAACAAAGAAAGCGCCCCACGGCGTACAGGTTGAGTCTGGGGTCATCGACTTGGCCTTGTTGGTGTTTCGGGCATGTATCATTCGCTGTTCTTACATGCCTGGTTGCGTGTGATGCATGTTGCGATGGGAAGGAAGATCAGTAGCGATGCTTTAGCGCACGAGGGCCGGTGTCGTGGCGGAACGTGCGAGGGCATGTGCGTGGAGCGAAGGAGAAGTGTGTAAATATTTCCTTTGGATAATTGAAAAAGTGCTGAAGCATGGTGTAAACAGCAAACGTTTTCTTGTTAACATTGTCGGGGAAAATATCAGGAGGAGAAGAGTGAGGCGGATGCGATGGTGTGTCTTGCCAACCAAATTTTCTTCAGTTTTTCCGCCTGAGGAAGGCTACTCTAAAAGTATTCTGCGAGAGACTCCCTGCCTTGTGTTCCTTCCGCCTCGCGTAAAGTGGAATGTGCCTAATCTATGGCCTTCACCTTCACGAGTGTGCATGCTTTTCCCGGTTGGTGTCTTTTCAGGTGTACTGTTCCGCTCATCTCGTATATGTTTTTTTTATTGGCCACGAAGGAAGACACCTTTGTTTGGCAGAGTTCTTAACCCAATAGTTAAGATTTGGGCTCTTATATCCTTTGGTGTGTGTGGACGGGAGGACCCTCATGATTCAGAGGTTTTTTCTGCTTCGCTTCCGGGTTTTCGGCAGCATCCGTTGGCATTGTATGCTACTGTTTTCAATGTTTTGTGGTGTGACACATAAATTAGGGCGTAGATGTAGGAACCTGGTATATTTTTTTGGGTATTTTTGTGCTTCTAGGTGACATTTTGATGGCATGATGTGGATGATTTCCTCTCCCTCACTGCGCGGTGCTTGGTTCTGCTGCGTTTGACTTTTCTAAGTGATCTTGTTTTCTTCATCGGCACCGCGTCTGCTTCGGGCGCCCTTTCCATGTTGGTGTGTTACTGTTCTTCTATTTTCACCGCAATCGGCGATCTGCACGTGTGACCCTGACGGCATGCTCCCATCAGCGGGTTGTTCCCTTGTAGTGTGCCACTGGAACCTATTGATATGGTTGGCTTTGTGGGGTCTTAGGGTGTCGGTGGGCACCGTTTTCCAATGGACTTGGCGCCGTGTCCGATTCGACCGACCAGGTGCTAATTCCCTATTTTATGTTTGCACGTCGTGACCTTATATGTGGGCTGCGTCAAAGTGTTTATTTCAAAACAGGGCCCGCCTCAACTTCCTCCTGCTTGCTTCGAGGGGGTCGGGGCACGGGTGGTGTCTTTTAAATTTCTTTCTCTTCTAGCTCTGAAAGTCTCCGCCGAGCTCAAAAGATGGTGGGGGTGCCCCATCTTGTGTTCTTACCTTGCTTATGTCTATTTTCTTATTTCATTTGGCTCTTGGCGAAGAGGTTGGTGGGTTGTTCCCCTGTGAGCTTGGGCTATTCGTTCCCCGGTTGAAAACTTACCCATTTATGGGAATGTCGACCCTGCTTTATGAATCGGCGATTGAACTCACTTCCTTGTTCACTGTTTGCGGGATATGAAGGGTCTTTGACATGTGAGATGTCTCGTGATAGTGGGCCGCCGTGTGTGAAGAGCGCCTTTGGCAGTGCTTGCCCTAGATGGTGTGGCCTGTATTTACACCTCACGTTTTCCTATTGCTTACGCTTTGCATGCATGTTGCCTTTGGGCTGTGGTTGGTGCCCTTACACATAGTGCAACTTGAGCCTACCCGTGGAAGCTGCGTGGCATCGGGTCTCGTCTGTTGATGTGCGGTTACTGCGTTGCGTTAACATGTTGCTGGAGGAATGACAACGTTTTTTGGTATTTTCCCTTCCGCAGGTTCTAAGTGCCGCCTCAATAGCATAACACGTTTAGTTGGGGAGCGTGGAGTTTGCTCGATGGATAAAAGGGAGCGTTTGTTTTGTTTGTTATCTGAGGTAACCGTATACTCATGGTGTTTTTCTTGACGTGCTTATACTTACGCATATCTGTGTTGTTTAAATTAGCTCTTTTTCTTCAACCATATTTAATTAGTGGAGATATGTTTCGGCGCAAACTGTACCACTTATCATCGACCTCCCCTTTTGTGGGTTTTACCCCTAAGAGGATGATAGCCCAAGATCCCCAGGAGCATCGTAGGGAGTCAGAGTTACGTCAACGAGTGTTGAAAAGTTACGGAGGTCTTCATCTTCCGGAATTTTCTGGCTATAATTATGGGCATTTCTCTACAGGGGGACCAACGACTAGTGCCGCTATCCGTGCAAAAGGTATTGCAACAGACAACACTTTGCATACGGGGGCTTCTATCCCCAAAGGACAGAGGGTGGACTGGCTTATGTTTTTTACCGGTGTAGCACTTTTATATGTTTCAACAAAAATGTTAATTGAGCGACTGTCGGGTGGTACCGTAGGAAATTTAGTCCTTCCTTCATGGGTCGCGAGTATTGATGAGCAGGCAAATCACCTTCTCTTTGTTGTTCAGTATGATAAGGTGAATCGCGAAAGGGTCAAGGAGGAATATGCCGCTGACCGCAAAATCAATCCATTCATCACTTTTTTCCAGTGGCTTGTGATTAGGCATCCGGAATATGGGCACGGTTCTCAGTTTTACCGGGATGTAGCACTTAACTACTTGAGCCAAGCACTGTCGAGTGGTAACCAGCAGACACTCCTGGCCCTTGCCACCAATACAAGAGATGCCTTATCACGAAAGAACGAGAGTCCTGCTAAGCGTATCGATTATTTTATTAGCAAGATGGGTATTTCCTCGACACCGTTGCCGTTATCGCCAGGAGCCGTGATTCCTACGTATTCCCACTCTTCCATGTCACCAAATCCCTTGCGTGTATTTGGTACGGAGAATGAGACGATCCAAACTGTACTTGATGTTACTCCTTCTGGGAGCCATGGTTCTGTTCCTTTTCGGTAGTTATGGGTCACGCGTCGATATTGAGTGAGAACTTGAGAATATAGGGGAGAAAAAAAATCTACTTGATCTAAACACACGTGCGGATGGCATTGGCTTCATAAGTTTTATTGACCTAAATGTTAAGGGAAAAACCCTATATGCATAACCGCTACTATCATTTTCTAAAATTAAAGTTTTTGGGCAAGTTCTAGTTTAGGGTATTCGGAAGAATGCGGTACACACATGTTCACAATGTGATTACTAAACCCCATGGAGTGTTGCGATTCTTTTGCTGTGTCAGTGAAGGGTTTACCCTCAAAAAGCGTTTGAGGTTACCGTGTCCCACTGTGATGACCAATATGAGGGGATGAAGATGCCTACCTGCTTCATCAATGCCAGGATTGGGTAAGGAGCCACCGCGAAGTCTTTTCCGGCTTTATAATGTCCTTTTCTACACTGGGTATTCTGTTCTGGGGAGCTTAAACCGTTATGCTGTTTAACTACAGAAGGCATTTATTTATTTTTACTAATCCACGGGCTGCATGGTCGTCAATGGTTCTTTGCTTGGTTATATATATATATATACACTTATGCGTATATTAGCGAAGTTTAACGCTTTGCAGAAATATGGAACAAACCATTGATGTCTCTCCATCACCTTGGCTGTATCCAACTGGAAAAGGTTAACTCACGTACACCTATTGGGCGAGCTGAACCTTCCCATACAATTAACTCATTATTGCTTCTTCTACACTGTAAAAGGTGATACAAAAGGTAAACGGGGTTCTTTGGATATGTACGGCTGAAATGATAGCTTAATGTATTATTTTTATGGCTGGAATTTTCGTTGGATTAAAACAGAAGGAAGCGACATGTTCATATAAAGTATGTCTTGTTATGCATACGCCCTCTAGTAATGTACCGGCTTTTGTCTTAAACAGCATGCGTATGAATTAACACCATAGCTCTCTCCTTTAAATGTTATGAAGGTAATGGATGTTGTTGTACGTGTGCCTTTTCCACTTTTGTACAAGTGACGAATAAAATGTTTTTGCTTACTTCTGTATATTATTTTCCTAGATAAACTATTGACGTTCGGATACCAGTAGGTACTCCTTTGATAATGTGGGTGTTAGCATCATTCCACATATTTGAACGTCTCTTTAATGCAACTTCCTGGATCGTTATTATCGTTCTCTATTGTTCTCGGAAGGTTTTTCCTTCGCCGTTCTGAACTGAGCGGCGGTGCAATTTATTTGGTGGTTACCTGTTGTTTTTTCAATAAGAAAATGCACCGTTTCGTTGCTATTGTCGTTGAAAAAACATATGAAACCCCCTTCTTCTACATAAGCTTTGCTGTGCATTTCATTTGTGTGTAGGTGCGACTTGTCTTTGGGTGGTACTAATTGAAATGTTGCCCCCCTTCTCTTTTACTGTCATCAGAATGAAAGGTTTGGTTTCAACGATGTAGTTTTTCTTCGCCTGTCGTGATATTTAAAGCCACTTCCCTCCCTTACCTCTGCAGTCCTGTTATAGGCTTCCTTTCACGCTTGGTTGTTCCATATCATTTGTGTTCAGACGTTATTAATTTCAGTAAGCTACACATATTCTGCTTTGTGGAGTGAATGTGTATCCTGTTGTCATGTGTTTGATTTTTTTAAATTTTATTTTTCTTTCTTCCCATTTCGCTACTCATTTGTTGTTACTATTTTTATAAAAAGGATCGTTACCCTTGTTTTACATAAGGAGGCGATGTGAGTGAAATTTAGCATGTAGAGTGTCTTCAGTAATAACTATTTCCTTATACGTTGAAACGTTTTTGCAAGGGACTTGTGGGAGGTCGTGATGAGGGCAGGTTTTTACACTTTGGTGTCTTTTAACGTATTACTAATGGGGCCCGATCACACCTTCCAATTAACCTGTACCATCTCAACAAACCGTAACAGTTTCCTTGCTTTTGTTGTCAATTGACAATGAAAATGAAGTAAAATGGCTTAAGAAATTCAAGTTAAGACAAGGCCATAACCAGTCAATTGGCACTCGTATATATTTGTGTTGTGTTGCATGGGACATCTGCGCATCAAGGAAGCATATATTTTGCTTCACCTTGTGTTACTACAGGTGGTAACGCCCCCCGTAGTTGTTGGTTTTTGGCCTGTCTTTATGATTCCTAAAAATTCTCTTTCCCGCCCAAGTCTTTATGGGCTGTCGGGCGGGGCCTTGTCATGTGCAAGGCTTACTTTCTCTCCCCTCTGATACTTTCGTGTTTCTGATAGATGTACACAGAATAAGAGGACAAACAAAGCAACATACACCAGATGAATATGACCAACATACTCATTAAGTGGTGTTTTTTTTCTTCATTCCTTTCCTAGTTATGGTTTCTAACGGGTAAGTGAAGAATGTTCAGTGTATTGATGGAAATAACTCTGTATATTACTTTTATTACCTATTTCTTTTCTTATTCTTTTCATCACGTTGACACAAAAACAAAAACGGAATAGCGCAGTATTATCGCCTCTTATTATGCCTCCTAAAAAGCGACAAGATGAGGAGAGGTCTAAATTGACTCGTATTGCCGTCGTGAACAACGATCGGTGTAAACCGTCAAAGTGCAGTCTGGAATGTACCAAATGTTGTCCGGTTAATCTACAAGGGAAGCTTTGCATTGTGGCCGACAAAAAGTCCACAATTTCCGTTATATCCGAAGAATTATGTATTGGATGTGGATTATGCGTAAAGAAATGCCCTTACGGAGCCATTAAGATTATAAACCTTCCGTCTAACCTCAGTAAAGACACGGTTCATCGTTATGGCCCTAATAGCTTCAAGCTCCATCGACTCCCATTGCCCCGTCCGGGGCAAGTATTGGGCCTTGTTGGAGCAAACGGTACGGGAAAGTCAACTGCATTGTCTATTCTCAAAGGTAAAACGAAGCCAAATCTCGGTCGTTACAAGGATGGTCCAGATTGGGAAGAAATACTAAAATACTTCCGGGGATCTGAGCACCAGGCATATTTTCAACACATGCTGGAGGAAAAACTGCGTGTCCTTCTTAAACCACAATATGTAGATCAGGTTCCTAAAGTAACAAAGGGACGAGTGGGTGACCTACTAAGTAACGCCGATGAGCGAGGAATGAAGGACTTTTACATGAAAGAGCTCGATATAGAAGCAGTTGCTGATCGCGAACTTGAAAAGCTTTCCGGTGGTGAATTACAGCGCTTTACTATCGCTGCTCTTTGTGTGCAGAAGGCCTCCGTGTACATGTTCGACGAGCCATCTAGCTATTTGGACGTCCGCCAGCGCTTAATGGCTGCTAAAGCAATACGTTCGTTACTGAAAGACGATAATTATGTTATTGTTGTAGAGCATGACCTCTCGTTGTGGATTACATGTCTGATTTCGTATGTGTACTGTACGGTGTTCCAGGTATTTATGGAGTTGTGACGATGCCATACGGAGTTCGGGAGGGTATCAATATATTTTTAGACGGTTTTGTCCCAACCGAGAATTTAAGATTCCGTGAAGAGGGTTTGTCTTTCCGGATTACAGATGATCTGGATGAGGTCACTAAGCGCAGCTCTCAACACAATTATCCATCGATGGTGAAAAATTTGGGAGGTTTTACCTTGAAGGTAGAGTCAGGATCGTTTTCCGACTCCGAAATTATCGTTCTACTGGGCGAAAATGGATGCGGCAAGACTACATTTATTCGTATGCTTGCAGGTCATGTTAAGCCAGACAATGGTGTGGAAGTACCACAGCTTTGCATAAGCTACAAACCACAGAAGATTGCGCCAAAGTTTCAGGGTACCGTGAAGGATCTACTTCAATCGAAGATTTATGATGCATTCTCAAATCCCCAGTTTCAAACGGATGTCCTGAAGCCGATGACGATAGAAGAACTCTATGACCAAGAGGTACAAAACCTTTCTGGAGGTCAGCTACAGCGTGTTGGATTATGTCTCGCCCTTGGTACGCCTGCAAATATATACCTGATAGATGAGCCTAGTGCTTACCTAGACTCTGATCAGCGTATAATTGCCGCTCGTGTTATAAAGAGATATATTATGCACTCAAAAAGAACTGCGTTCGTTGTGGAGCACGACTTTATAATGGCAACGTACTTGGCGGATCGTGTTATCGTTTACGATGGTACCCCGGCCGTGAACTGTAGAGCAGGTGCTCCCTGTGGTCTCTTAGAAGGGATGAACAAATTCCTAAAAGGTCTCGACATTACGTTCCGGCGCGATCCCTCAAACTTCCGACCTCGCATTAACAAATTTGACTCTGTTAAGGACCGTGAGCAAAAGAGTTCGGGGAACTACTTCTATATGGCAGATGAGGTGCAAAGCCAGAAGCGACCACAACGCGAGCTGAAATTGACAGTGATGACGACTGATTTTCGAGTAAGTATATGACCGAGTGAGAATAACAACGACTTGAGATACTTTTTTCTTCCCTGCTGTTGCACTCTGTTTTTTTTTCTTTATCAGCCGCCTGGAGGGTATGTGATATGTTGCAACGAGGCCTGTCTAGGGAACAGTAGGAGATAAATTAATGGGGCCTTGCACCGAACAAATAGGCAACATCCAAAATGTAAGAAAGGGAGGGTGTACGTAACCGTGTATTCGTGCATGCTTCTTTGCTTCACATATTATCCTCCGATGCGGGTTCGATTGAATCTTAACATTAATAGTGTGTCTTAAATTGATTTATGAAGGTTAAGTAGCATAACGACATACTTAATTTTTAATGTAACGTGATGCGGACAAAGTTGGGAGGGCTGAAGGAAAGGAAAGGTAGAGCGATGTTTGAACTCGTCGTGATAACCATTCCTTTTATTACCTTGCTTCCACAGATGGCAGGTCAATTACTATCACTACTTGTCCTAATCTCCGGTCGATATCACCCTAACATGTTCTTCCTCATGGCTAACACTTTGTCCATTTCCTTTTCTTCAGAAACATATTAGATGTGTAGTTCATGCTATCGAAAGTAATTCAGTAGACTTGTGTTAGGTGTGAAAAGGCTGTCATTTGAGGACAGAACAATCACGCAATAGAGTGTAAAAATTTAAGCGGCTTCGGGGGCCTGTCGACGGTTCCTTAGTTTACTCTTCATGTGATATCTTCACAACGCTTTGGCTACTGCGGGAATTTCTGCGTGTAACCCTATATATATATATATATTTTTTTTTATATTATATATATAACATTTATTTAACCCTTTGTGGATTCTTTTTCACCGTAGTTTATTTTTCTTTCTATTTATTCCCTATTCTTTTTTAATCATATATATATATATATTAAAGGTGAAGTAGGTTTGTTTTCTAGGGCTCGTTGCCTGGCATGCAAGAGCTCATCGCTGTTCGGGTGAAGGATGGTATTTTTGTGGGAAATGCAATAGCCGCACATGATCGCGAATTCATTTCTCTTAATAAAATAACTCATATCATTAACTGTGCGGGTGGCGAATTGTCCGATCTTTTCATGAATGACGGTGTGAAATATCTGACATTTCCCTGGAAAGATCCCGTGGGTTCGGTTTGCACAGCGGTCATGTTCGATAGCGCCGAAGAGAATATCAAACGCACAGTAAAGTTTATAGACGAGGCGCTGGATGCTGGGGACTGTGTGTTGGTACATAGCCAGTTCGGATTGTCACGTAGCCCGGCCTTGGTAGCGGCTTACATGGTTGTCAAGTATGGGTGGAAACTGGAAAGCGCCATTTCCTTTTTGGAGATGGCGCACAAAGATATGTCTATAAAGCCACACTTTATGCGTCAACTTCGAATGTTTGCCAAACGTAACACTATAGAACACGACATCTTTGATGTCGATGTCGACGATTCACATTTCGGGCTGGACAATGTTCAATGGATGCTTCGTAACACGCTGCTTAATGGGTTGACTTCTTCTCTTCAACGCCAAAATGAGTTATATAAATTGTGCGCAAGCAAGGTGGATATTGGGCAGCCTGTTACGACACCTGAGGTACGCGGAGTAACGGCGCGATGCAGGAAAAACAAGCGTCTTGTCTTTGTCGACACTAAGCGAGGGACCGATGTCGAATCAGGGACTGATACGCCTGTTGTTTGTGTTCAGTCAGTACGACAAACTGAGCCTGGTAATCACTTTCTTGGCTATCACGGCTCTGTTGCGCTGGATGAACGCCGACGCAGCAGCAGTATAATGCGCCACAGCGTTTCCCCCTGTGGCCGTAGCATAGAGTCCGATCCTAGTACGAACCCGCATGGGCGCCAGGAACTTACACTTCGTTGCGACTCGAAAAGTGGACGCAGCTGCTCAGGTGTTGATGGTGCCACATCATCACAAGCTGCTCGCACAGCAAGTGGTTATTCCACGCTGGACGGCAGTCATGCTGGTGGTGAGTACCACACTCATGTACCATCGCCAAATACAGTCCATGCTCCTGTACGGTCCCCATTTGCCACCCTCACCTCTGGCCACAAGTACCGCAAAGGATCTCCTCTACCTGCTGTTGCGTGCAATAATTCGCCTCTCCGGTCAGCACAACGAACCTCGTCGGCGTTGGTGTCGGAAGGAAAGAGCCTGCAGTTGAGGACTGCGTCTTACACAGGGCCAGCTGGGTTCCACCGCAGCGGTGTAACGCGATCTGGCAGCCCAAGTTCACTTGGGGCCCACTCCAGCACATTTCTTGCATCCTCAACTCGTCTTTCAACGTACAGAAATATTGCGCCGCATCGGTCAGCCCATAGCAGTAACGTTCAACCAGCCTGGAGCACTGGGAAGGCGGTGCTATCTACTTCAAGGATTCATAGCTCCGTTTTACGTAGCAGCCCGCTTAACAATCGTCCGAGTTCTCCTGCAGAAAGACCTTACTCGGCTCCTAGACGAGTGTCGTCGCCTACGCCAGCTTCGATGGATGCTCGTGCCAGTCGCTCTGTGATTGCTGTAAGTAACGGGTCCAAAGGAGGGAACGTCGGCCTGCTTCGGCGACAGTTACCGGCGGCCATATCTTCGGGCAGGAGCTAGCTGTGAATTAGCTGTACAGAGGTAATCCTTGTCCCAAACACTGTTTTGAGAATTTGGGAAAATTTGTAGAAACCAACGCACTTCGAGCAGTGTTTTGCTGGATATACGATGAACGTTTTCTATTCCGCTTTCGTGGTGGGGGAAAAGGAATGTGCCAAAGCGAGGCTCACTGACTGCCTCCTAAAATTACCTGACTAGTTTTGGTGCCTGCAGCCCGTACTGTGCCACAAATACTAATATTCTTGCGAGGTGTGATGCACGCGTTTAAGTTTGAGGGTACCCCCGGTGGTGAGCGACATGTGGATGGCTAGGAAGATTTATGTAATGAGGAACATGTGGGTCTGAGAAGGGAAGGTCGTGACGAACGACAGCAAGGCGAGGTAAGGGAGGGACGTCATGGGTAATTCCTGCGTTGCTTATGATAGTGTTTGGAAGAGGGTTAGTGGTGTAAAGATTAACTGCGCTTGGTAAGCACACATTAGTGGCGTATGTAGCTTCGCGGTGTGCCTTTCTTTATTGGCTTATTCCGATCCGAGTATGAAGAGGGGACGCGAAGGGATGGGAGGAAAGAAGAAAAGGGTGCTCAGACACCCCTATGTTGTTTAAATACCTATGTTAAAGGCCTATGGAGAGGGTGGGTGGGCGTATATATATATTTATATTAGTAGTGAGAGAGAATATAATTGATGAGTGGGCACACTTGCTTGAGAAGGAAGAACAAATAGTCAACTGCAATAGAGAGCGACCGATGTTTGGTGAATTTGAGCGGTGACTGGCTCCGTTCTTTCTTCATTTGCATGAGTTAAACCAGATGAGGTGGAGCAGTGCAAGCACGGCCTTCAACGTGAATTCATCGTTGGTGAACAGTGTACGGCCTCCTTCCTAGAGATACACTCTGGACTTCCGTGTTTTTTTACATTCTTTTTTTTTTTTCCGGCACCTACACTGTGCGCTACAGTCGATAGTTTGAGGTGGTTGATGCCGTTGGGAAGATGTGGTGGTCCCCTTTTTAGGTCCTGCAACTAGTGAGGGTTTTGTCTTAGTTGCTATTGTTGTTCTGTCTTGTATGTTACCAGAGACACGATGGGTTGCTTAGCCACAAGTTTTACTCACCACGGTGATGTTGCTATGTGACAAAGAATAAATGAAATTTGGGGGGAGAGAGACGGTTCCACATCGAGGGAGAGAATAGAACAAAAGAAGAGGAAGAGAAAGGGAGAAACACGAGGAGAGGGATGGACTCCCTCGTTATGCGGCAACAACAGAGATATTCCATGCTTCTTCCCCATGTGTCATTGCTGTTTCGTGCGTTTAAGGTCGCCTTGGGCGGTACCTCTTTCCCATCGTTTTTTTGGACGGTATATGGACCTGCGATTACCGTGTTCTTATATTTTTTTTATTCACCCTTCCAATTTCTTCCTCATCTGCCCGATATTTTGTTCTGACGGCTTCCTAATAATCATGATTTACTGCGCACCTATGCTGTTGGTGTGCCTACCCGGTGTTTTGTGCACTCTCGTTTTTCTTCCCTTCTTACAAGCTTCTCTTTGCTTTTCTTTTGTTGTTGTTGCTTGTCGCAGTTGCTCCTGTGAGCCTCATGGCCAGTTTCTGCTCTTCCCCTTCCTTGTTGTTTGCTCTTTTATCAAAGTCCTTCTTAGTGGTGCAGGTGAGGGGGATGCCCAAGGGACATGTCATTTACGACGACGACGGCGAAATATTTGAGGAGGATGTTACCGTGGGCCGCGGTGTTCCGCGTGATGAGGTGGGGCAGATGGAGTGGAAGCCCTTGACACCTGAGCCACCCACCGCTGAGATGAAGTCACTGGCCGAGAGAGTGCTCGCGAGCTTACGTAAAGAGGAATGACAACCGGTAGGAATTTCTCACTGCACAGTTTGCTTCCACCCATGCAGGCCTAAGGTACTGATTTTTTTCTTCTCCCGTAATCCCTCCTTCAATGGCCTCCATCGACAATAGCGGTTTATGAGGTTGGGGCTGTTCTCGCTTGCGTTACTGCGATTGTCATCTTGAGTCTTTTGCTCTACCGTGTAACTATAGGGAAGCCTAGTTTAAAGTCAAGAGCGGGTTGGGTATCCTTCTCTCCGTGGAACGCACTAGACGGGCTACACGTGAATCGAAGGAGCTGCAACAACCTTTGAAGCAGAACCTCATGTCTTATAGTCTCCGTAAGCTGAAGCTTCTCGTGGATGATCCTAATGGAGTGCTACCTTTGAACCTGAACGTTGCAAAACTATTCTGTGCAGCGGAAGACGATGGGGAAGTGGGGGAGCTTTGTACCCTCATGAGACGCGATGTGCACTACGCCAATTTTTGGGGTGTTGTGAGAGGCGAGGCCGCCGCCCTTGCTGTCCTGAAGCGGGAGCAGTCGGCGCTTCGACTAACATGGTCTACCCCAATAAGCACCAACACATCCAACACCTTTGAGCGGCGGGGCTATATTCACTTTACTTCTGATGGTGTAGCATCGATTCCATTCATCGGGAGTTGGTTGACAAAATTTTCCCAACGACTGGTACGGGAGTCGTTGGTAGTGAGAGATGGGAAGGTGGTGTTTCGTGACCTTAGTTTTCAGTGGGCTCTTGGTGTCCATTGACAAACTGCCCTATTGAGAAACGGGCAGTGTTGTTTCTGTCCTGCTTCTGCGATGTCACCGTGCTCATGCATGTACGGGGTGGTGGGTTGTATGAGGTAGCCAGATGGGCGCGATGTGGCATCAGTTTAAAAACTGATACATCGCTCGGTGTCTTCATTCTGGATTTTAGGTTTGATGACTGTTTCCGGTGGGATGACTTGATGCAGCCGCTATTATGTCCCAACATTATTTATCCGCCTCTGCGACGGTGACGGTAGCTGTACTCTTTTGTGTTCGGGAGAGCTTGATATCTGGAATGATTGATGAAAAGGGATGGTGATTATGGGCTGCCTTAGAGCCAACTATAAGTAGTCGCTCGTTTGTTCTTGCAGTGCAATCCGTTGGATGCGGGATATGTTTGTCAGGTTTTCGATATCTTGTATCTTAAATTTTGGCTCAGTTTACACTAATGTTTTCCCACAAGTAGGTGCATTTGTGTGTGGTTTATTCATGTTCCTTTACTTGCCGTGTGCACGATGGGTTGGTCCCTACGGTGGCCATGCACAACCTGCACATGTGTGGGCATTTTTTCGCGTGTTGTCTACTGTTTTTATTATCTTTGATGAAACTCTCACACATACAACGCAGGCGTCTGTGCTCATCTACACTTGGATGGACCGACTCCTCGTTCCTGTTTTTCCTTCGATTAGACCTTTGGTGACATGAAACACACAACACAACACTACCACACGAAATGCGTCAAGGTGTTTCCTCGCCTGGAGTCAATTGCCCGTGAAGTGGAGGAGGTATATGGCCAGGAAGATGTGCGCATAGTGACACCGCTTGCTCCTCGTTACGTCGAGGCGCTATCGGCATCTGTTCCACAGCTAGATGGTGTGTCGGACGTTGATTCCTTCTTGTTACGGATGTTAACTGATCCAGAGAATAGGGAGTTGGGGTTTTCTGTTCTTTTCTCACCCGAGTTAATCGATGAATCGTGCCAAAAGGGTTTGTTTCCGCTCGCGTGTAAGGTCTTACATGAGTACATCTACGCCCCGAAGCTTCATGTACAGAGGTGTCTCGTGTGGCTTAAACCAGAGGTATGTGGACTTTCTTTGAGTGATAGTGGCGAGGGCACGCTAAATATTGAGAAGTTTCACGTTTCGAAGAAATACTTGCGGGGGCGCTGTGACAAGGCGCGCGGGGTTTCCTTTGATGTGTTTGTTAACCGTGAAGAAGATGTTGTTCCAATACTCTCGCTCATACATGCGCAACACGGAGAGAATTGGTTCTGTCGCAGTATGCGTGCCTGCTTTGTGTACATGTTTATGAACAGCGGACGGTACCGTACAAAGGTTGTTTTTACAGCGGTTCGCCGTCACCGATATGACGTTGATAGTGGGACAGAGAAATCCAGTGCGCCCCCATCCCTGGCTGACCGCACCGATGGGGAATGTGTTGCGGAGGGAGACCTTGTTGCGGCCGAGGTTGGGTTCCTTGTCGGCGATATTTATAGCTCAGCGACAGGTGCTTACTGTGCGAGCGGTGCAGGTACGGCTCAGTTGGCTGTTGTTGCTGAGATTATGAGGGCTGTGGGGTGTTCGGTGTGGGACTTGGGTATGAATTTGCCATACAAGAAAGAAGTGCTTGGATGCGTGTCACTTCCACGAGCTCAGTGGCTGCAGCTGGTGTCAGAGCGTGCGAATGACAGGTCGGTTTCTGAAGCAATTGATGGACAGCTTCGGGAAAGGTATAGCTCTGGCGTTTCCCTCAGGAGCTTGCTTAAGTGACACCTGTACATTTATTGTGGGTGAGGGACATCGGGATGCACCAAACATCGGTTCACCGATAGGCGGTGGTGTTTTTTTCCTCCCTCCTTACTGTGACGGGCGAAGGATAAAGCTTGATAAGTGCATGCATACACGTATATGCTTTCATGCCCTGTGTTGGCGCGCACCTTTTAACCCCTCTGAACTTGCTTCTCTTCTTGGGTGATGTGGGCCTCGAGCTGCAGGGAGAAATTTCTGCATTTGGGTCGTATTTCTGCGCTCGCACACCATTTCCCGTGTTCACAAATTGTCCCCTCTTTCTATTAAGTGTTGGTTTGCCGTGTCATTACTCCTACGTGCGTTTCCCGTACATGGACTTACACATACGTTCTGTTTCATTATCTCCATTTTTTTTTTTTTGACTCATTTCTTTTTCTTTTTGTGGCTTATTGTTGTTCATTACACTTTAAAGCAACATGGCTGCCACGAAGCAAGAGGCTCCTGCGAAGCAGGCCCCCGCTCCGCGTACGGGTATCATCGCCGGGTTCAATAAAGGCCACAAGACCACCCGTCGCGCCCGCCTCCCGTCGTCCAATGACCGCTACGCGCTACCGCACAAGAAGCTGCGTGCTGTGAAGGCAATTATTAATGACCTTGTTGGCTTTTCGCCCATGGAAAAGCGTGTCCAGGAGCTTCTTCGTGTTGGTAAGGACAAGCGCGCACTGAAGTTTTGTAAGAAGCGCCTTGGTAGCATCAAGGCAGCGAAGAAGAGACGCGCCAAGGTGGAAGAGTCTCTCCGTCAACAGACCAAGAAGAAGTAGTGAGAATGTGCGCCACCTTCTGAAGAGATACCGTTGTCACAGATGCTGAAACCGTGGGATAGGCGTTGTTGCTTTGTGCGCTACTGTGTCTTTTTTTATTTATTTAATGTTTATTTCTCACACGTAAACAGTAAGTTGTGAAGAATGGGAAATATGTCAAATATTTCACGATTTTAGCTCCGCGCCTAGGGTTGGTGGTGCTGTTTGCAGTGCCCCATGCGCTCGTGCTTCCCTGTGGCCTCTACGCCTTGCCGTTAAGTTAGCGCTGATTGATTTACCTGCAGTGCTGTCTATCCAGCTTGCTGCCTTCTTTTTTTCTATGCGTGTATTCGATGACGGCTGTAGGTAAGAGAGAAGGACACCCGGAGGTTCATGTAGTTTAGGGGACGTGTAGCATCAACATCCTTGTCTTCTCCACTGTTAGGAAACTATTACCGTTTGGTGGGCCCGACCACAGTGGGCCACTGCAAGGATCGTTTCCGTGGAGTGCGTGGGCGGGCTTGCCTGTATCCCTTCGGGTGGAGGGCGATTGGATGGACTCCCACTTCCTGACTCACCGCCCCTGCTAGTGGTGCCAGCACTGGCTGTGCCGAGCCATTAGAACACTTCGGCTGTTATAACTGCTCTGGTATTGTACGTTTGTTGCCGTTGCTGCCCCTTGTCTCGTGGACAGACGTGGCTCCACAAGATGTTGTAGTATTGACACGTATCGCCAACAGTGGTGCATTTAAACTTCTTTGTTCATTTTATTTCACACTAAGGAGCGTTCTTTAACATTACCTGGGAGGATTTCTCCTGGATTCTGTGTCAATTTACTCGCCTTCCTTTGCCATTTACAAATACAGTAATCGCTAGAGGAGCATAGGATAAGTAAAAAGGGAACGAAAGGAAAAGTTCAGGGCCTCGTATGAAAACTTCTGTTTCCACTCTGCCAAGCGAGAAGGTGCTGTTGGACCGGGACTCCCTCACTGAGGCGGAGAAGTGGCGGTACGTAGTTGACAATACGTTGAAGAAGGGGAGTCTCGGGTTTCTCGCCGGGGCAGCCTTTTCACTCGTTGTCTTTCGGTCAGTGGCTGCCCGTGCAGCAACCACTGCATTTGGCTGTGGTTTTGGCATTGGCAAGTCGTACGTCGATACGCGATATGTCCTTGGGCACGATGTGTCCGCAGAAAGTGTGTGGACAGCGGAGGTACTGCAGAAGGATGGTCATAGGGCGGTAGGAATAGCTGACGGCGAGTCAGGAAGTGGGTAGAGTGTAAACATGATGGGACTTTTGGTGGAAGACGTGTGTTGCAACCCTCTTTGCCCCTTTGCCGCGCTGTTGGTGTTTTTCCCATAATTGTTGTCTGCTTACTCCTTGGTTGTTTTGTGCGGCACGCTTATGTAACTCTATGTTGGACGTGTGTCACCATAGTTATTTCCACATTTCAAGCAAGTGCTTTTTAACTCTGTTTCAGTGCGTGTCGAGAGATGCCCGAAGCCTTGGGTGGTAACTCGCTCAACTATTCCCTCTCGGGTGTTGTGCTTGCGCCTTTTTCCATCACTTCAGCATACCACTTGATGTTCTACAGGGCTTTGTTATTTATTTTTTCTTCCCATTCCTCCATACCCTTCAGCTGTGTTATGTCGGAATTGTGTGGCCTCGTACGTGCATTTGCAATGGAAGGCACTTCTTACCTGTTTATGTGCTCCCCGTTTCTTGTCGTCTATTTTACGTTTACTGTGAGCTTATAGTGTGTGCATTAGTACTTACAGGCCTAGCGAGGGTAAAATAATCCTATTCGAGAAGAGATAATTTACAGCAAACAACAATGATGCGCCGCCTTGCAGTTCAGTCATCGGTCCGCCGTGCTGCATTCGCCGTTAAGGCTGCACCAATGGTGCCAACGAAGGCAGTTGCTCCGATGTGCAACGCTGTTGCCATTCGTCAGGCCTCCACAGTGGCCATCTCAGTTCAAGGCCTTCACTACGTTGGCACCGGCCTCGCCGCTATCGCTCTCGCTGGTGTTGGCCTCGGGATCGGAACGATCTTCGGCAATCTTTTGGTGGCTTGCGCCCGTCAGCCCAATCTGACGAAGATGCTCTTTAACTACGCCATTCTTGGATTTGCTCTCACGGAGGCTATCGGCTTGTTTGCCCTCATGCTTGCATTCCTCATGCTCTTCTCTTAGAGTCCTTCGCTTCGCCACTGTACGCTTTTGTGGGGCTTCGAGGGGGAGGAGGGCCTGGCTGTCCGACCTTCGTCCGCTGATTGTGTGTATGTGAGCACGTGAGTGTAAATGTTAACGTGATATCGTTGTTCGTGTGCATGGTAGGTAATAGTTGTGGGGCCTATAATGCTGCTCAGCGGCAAATGGCATGTGCATTAATGCTTACCGAAGGCGGATTGACTTGATAGAACGGAAGTAGCAAGGAGGAGAGGAATCACATGCCGCATGATGTTGCAACCTTTATAGTCATTTAAGAAGAAAAAGAGATTATTGGGTGTGAAGAAAAGAAGAACATTTTTTTTTTCATTTGTGACATAATGGGCAGGGAATGCTTAAGAGGGAAAGGAAAACATAAGGATTGATATCGATGGATAAAAATGTAACGATGAAAGGAAAACTGTGGTAGCAGTACGAGGCCAACTCGTTTAGTGACGTTGTCGCCTGGTGTGCAGTTAGGCCTGGCGCAGTGCGGTGTTATACGGACTGGGTCTTAGGGCTGACACTGCAGTCGGGAAGGGTTAGGGAGTGGCGTGTCAAAGTGGGGTTAGGGAAGAGAAGATGCGGTAGAAAGTGTGTGGAAGAGGAAACGCAACGAAAAGAAAAAAGGATGAGGAAAGGCGCTGAACACAGCGCGTCTTGTGACGCACGTACGGGAGCGGCTGCAACCGTACTCGGGACAGCACATGGTTCTCAGTGCCTCAACCTTTCTCTCTTTTTCCTTTCTTTCTCCTCCCAGCATTGCGCGGACCCGCAAGGTGTTACGTTGGACTGCTGAGAATATGGTAGGAAGTACGGATGATACATGTGTTTTTGGCACTCCCGCAGGTATTTATTTATAATATTTGACGCTCTGTATCTCCGTTGAGCAGTATGAGTAAGGGGCACCTACGGCCCCTTACTGTACTGTTTCAAGTTTCTGTGTTGGTTGTTGAACCCTGGACCTTATTTCTATGCCTACGCGCATAGGTTTCCATGTAATACACCGTTGGGAGAATTAACAGGCAAACTCTTTTTTCTCCGTTGTGATCGGCTGCCTCTATTTTTTTCTTTTTGTTTTTTCTACCTCACTCTTTTCTTCTACAGAGTGAGTGTTAGGGTGGTGATATCCAAGTGGTGACGTGTTGGGTTCTATATCACCCTTTAGGGCATTATTATAGGAACCACTGTGCTGTGTTCAAACAAAATAACAGCGCGGTAGGATCAGGAGGGAAAACGTGCAGCGACACGAGGAAGTGGTAGGGAAGGAGTTGAACACACTTGAAAAGTAGAAGGCATTATTACAGTTCGGTTTTCTACATTTCGGTAATGGCCCTTCGTTTGTCAGCAAGCAAGCGGATTGCTTACAAGGATACATTTCTTGACTTCTATGGACAACGGCCGCCGGCGAGAGTGCAATTGGCTGATGCACCTGAAGCAAATGGCGAATGTCCGGAGCGGATAACTTCGTGGAGCGCATTCCCATCCACCAAGAAGCCCCGCCGGCAGCTGGAGAAGGGATTCAGTGGGCACGGCAGACAGAGCAGGGCAGGCGAGCACGTGGCCGTGGCATTTAACCAACCGATACAGACGCGTTCATTGGATATAGCGTTCCATGTGGCTGTGTTCCGGTGCGACACGTGGTCACTGCAGTGGACTGCACGCGCAAGTTCTGCTAAGGACACGGATCGTGTTACTTGTGTTCAATGTCTCAGCTCCAATATCGTCGCTTTTCTTATGGAGTCGAATGGGGATGAGAGTGGAGATGTGGAATTGTATATTGCTACAAAATACGAGCTCCAGGAGGATGTCAGACACAACGACTGTAAGTGGAAATCATTTATGACAGACGCTTCCGCGGTTGTCACAGGGTTCAGGGAGGAGGGTGTCTCCAGCATCCAAGCATTGTCGGAGACCTCACTTCTTGTGCTCACGGGCGCCGGCCGCCTTCTGCGTGTTAATGTACTTTTTTGACTTCAGTGGAGCTGACAACCGAGGAAGTAGCTTTTCTAGGGATGGTAGGGAAGTACCTTCCTGCAAAACATGATGCACCCAAGCTGGTGGTTTCTTGTGGTGTCGCCGATAACGATGCTGACGCTACCAATGGTGGTAATCAGACGTACATTTGCATTTTAAATGGACGTGGTTCGAAATGTTATGTTCTGAACTTAGCGAACCCCTTTGTTGACGGAGAAGTACAGCATATTACTTTTCCCAAGGGAACTGTTGTCGAGCGAATTGAATCTGCTGGGCCTTACATGTTGGTAGCAACACTTTTCAATAAAGAAAGCAAGTCGTACGCTCTACAGTTTTCTTGCTTGGTTCCGCAGGGTGCGTCTTCTGACCACTCTTTTACTATCGCCTCCTTTGACTTGGTCCACCTGAAACCTATCATGTTCCGCTGGGCACGATGTACAATTCCAAAACGGGAACGCACATTATTGTAGCACGGTGGCTTCATGGCAATGAGGAGGCCCCAGGCAACGATGACACGAGTGAAGGGCAATGGTGGAGGCGGATGGTGTACGCGGAACTCCCTCTGGGAAGTGGTCCTTACTCGACTGAGGATCTTCACGGGACTGTTTGGAACCTACTTCCAGAGCCATTCCGACCCGCTGCACCGGTTTTGGGTACATCGACTCAGGGTGTTGTAGACGATACGGGTGATGGTGATGCTGCTGAGGCAGAGTATGTGCAGGAGCTCTCATTGCTCAGCAAAGGAACCTCGGGCGGGTTGTGGGCACCCCTCCGCCTGCATTATGCCTTGGCAACTCCCTCTACTACGCCGAAGACTTCTTCAGGCCAGAGAAACCAGATATTGGTAACCGTGTTTGCGATTGAGACAGCCCCACCGATTCATTCGCGTTTGGCAAAGCAATGGCATAACGGTGCGGTGGGGCTGCTACACTTGCTCCGCTGCACCGTTACGTGTGAAGAGGGTCACAACCAGCTGAGGCACGTTGCGGCGGGACTTCCCCCGTTTGCCGTTCCATGGAACCCACGACACCTACGGCAAGCGCTGCGGCGCTTATGCCCGGTTACTCTCGGTACGCTTTTTTCTTCAGTAGCCGGCGCACTTCGTCGTTCTGCCCATCCAGAGGCCGCACGGGATCTGTTCTTTGGTGCGGCTGCAACAGCTGTAGTGGATGTAGCGATGCACATTATAACTCTGTCACGAAAGGTTGGGGCGCAATTGCACTGCGAAGATGTGGAGACCGTGGTGCTCTTGTTGCGCGCTTCTCGTGAATTAGGGCACACAATTTCTAAACACGCGGTTCGCAGCCAGCTCTTAATGGAGTGTATGGTTAAGGATCGGATGGCTGCACGCATTTTCAATGGGTCTAGCGCCTATACAAACGCAGGCATCGAGTCTGGCGGTGATGAGATGCAGACCGAAGAGTCAAGAAAGGGGGGGATTATGTTTTTCGGGGGAACAAGCGAAATGCGGGTGGAGCGGCTTCTCAGCAGCCGGTACGCAGTCAACGACTGGTCACAACGGCTGCTGTTAAGGAAAAGCCGTGATGCTGCTGTCGTGGCGCGCTCTCGCAAATATTTGAGCGAGGTGGTGCCCTTTCTGCAGCATAATCAGCAGCAACAGGTTTATGGACTGTTACTACCGCAACAGGAAGGGAGCAAAGATGGTGGCAGCAACGAGGGCAATGAGTGTCGGGCATGCAGGGAAAAAGTCATAGTAGATGCATTGTTGCCTGACTGGGTTTTTGTTGGTCACCGTCCGCACAAAAATGCCGGTTTCGCAGAGTACGAGGGTGTGCTGCTTCAGGATGGTGTGGATTCCAACTAGGGATTTCTTAACAAGTCCTCCACGTGCCTTCTAATGTAGGAGTACCAAGAATTAACTGGCCTTTTGCTGGGCCTTGGGAGCTATGCTTGTAGCCGCCTGCTCAGGTCCCATTGACTTTCACTCCTTTTCGATCAGTGAGCACATTTTTCAGCGGTCCCCACCGTGATCCGCGGCTGATGACGTGTTTGAGCTAAACGCGCTGTAGTTGTCAATAAAGGTTTAGCATCAGGGGATTGGGTGTACCACACTTTGTTGTACAAGGGCCCCATTTTCACATTATGCAGTTGAATGGAGTTGTTTGAACTTTTGGTGTTCATTGGTCGTAGCTTTTGGGTGAGGAGGAATGCGTTGACGGAGGGGTTGCCTTAGTTCACTGCTTTCGTTCTTTTGGAGATACTCCCATGTGAGAGGTGGTCTGTGTGCGGGGTGTTCAGCTCCGAACACATGACGATGTGATGCGATTTCTTTTTATGCATATACTTGCCATCCCGTGCACATGACTACCGTCATAGCGGTGGGGAGCTTTTTTTCATCGCGGTTACTACTGTCTTGATCGGTGTATTGTGTCCCAATTTCTTGGAGTGGGGTGGATCCGGCGTTTCATTTGACGTTTCATTCGGGCTGAGGGTGACCGGTTGGACAACGTTGCAATTTGTGCAGATGGTTGAGTGTTCTATTGTGGCAGTGTTCGTTGAACGTTTTGTGTTCGTTTTTGTCGCTGTTTTTTTTCTTTTTATCTCGCTCCACTTCCCCTGCTTTTGTGTGCCTGAGTGTACTTTGGCAGGGTTTTCCCTAACCACGGGTAAATGCGTAAAGAAAAGTTAATTAATTATTCATCGGGAATAGTAATAATAAAGAGGCGAATTAAGCGAGAGGTACGATGCGGATTGGAAGGCGAAATGGTCGCTATGGGCGTCCGTACTGTTGAGTCTTTCCGTTTCCTTTGCTCCTGCACTTCTTTCGTGCTCCGGTGCAAGAAGCAGAGCAAGAGGAGTCCCCTCAGTGCAGTGTATAACACCACAATGATTCTGCTTCCATCACTTTTTGCATACCAAGTTTTTCCTTGAAGTGCACGTACTCTGCCTTTATCTTCCTCTGATTCCCCTTCCAAAAGATCAGAAGTGAAACGAAAGTGGTGATTTTATTGTTTGTATTTGTTGCCCTTGTTGCTGTGGTCTCGTGGAACTGAACCAGGGCAGACGGGAAGGTGATAAGGAAGCATAACCAATATAAAATAAGAACAGGGTAGCGTGAAAGGGGTCGAATTTAGTCGTTAACCAGCGAAGCAGCAGCGGAACCACCTCATCCAATAGTGCTCGCAGGAATAGTCTCGTGCACGTTGAGAGAAGGCCGCGCAACTACAGAAAAATAAAGATGACGGATGTGGACCAGTGGAAATGTGCGAGTTTTAAGCAAGAGGAGGATCACAGCAAGGAAACAGATGATCTGCTTGAACGCATCAACGCCACATCCATTCCTGTGCTTCTGCGCAGCACCACCAAGAGCCTGGATGATTTTGTGAACGAACTGCTTGCTCTCGAGAAGGTGGCGCGCTTGGGTGGCGATACGCTTTCTGCAAAACGTCTTGTAGTCGAGGTGTTGCGTATATATCGTGCTCAGGGTGGCCACAAGAAGATGCTTGACACACTGGAAACCCTCATGCGCAAGCGTGGGCAGTCCAAACAGTCGCAAAGTGCCATGATAGCAGAATGTGGAGTTCTTCTTGCAGAAGGCGATCTGTCGCCTGAGCAACGCCGCGGTGTGCTGGAGCGGGTGGTCTACCTCACGGAAAGTCGAATCCACGTAGAACTTGAGCACGTGCGGTTTGCCATTGACCTGGCAAAGTTGATGGAGGACAGCGGGGAAAAGCGTGCAGCATGCGACCTATTAAATGGATTGCACGTAGAGACAATAACGAACATGCCGCGCGTGGAGAAATTGGATGCACTCAACCGTCTGATTCGCTTGTGCCTTGAGCTCCAGGATTATGAACTTGCGCGACTTGTGTCACGCCGAATTAACCATCGGGGACTTTCGAGGCCTGGTACTTTGCAGGCGAAGTTGAAGTACTTTGAGCTGATGCGAGAGTACTTCGCGCATCGTCGTTCCTACTTTCACGTGGCGCGCTGCTGGCATGAGACGTATCTCTCTGAGCCGAGCGAGGAGGCTCGTGTTGCTGCGCTCAGCAGCATGGCGGTGCACTACCTAATCGCTGAACACTCATCGGCAAGTGAGCTTGAGGAACAAGCGGAATGTGCGGCTTTCTCCCCCTCCACTAAGTTTGCCGACCGTAGGGCCGCTATTGAAGGTATCAACACCAGCCTTCAAAAGCAGCTGGAGGAGAACCCACAGCTGCTATTCCTCCTGAAGAAGTTCACGAGCGTTGGGCTTATACGCGAACGAGTTACCCGTGATGTGGAGATGCTCTGCGCAAACCACCCTCAGCTCGCAGCATTCCCTGATCGTCAGCAACTGCTGCGCAGCCGCTGTAGCGAACACGACATTTTGGTCATCGCCCGCTTTTACCGCCGGCTGCGGCTCGAACGCCTGGCTGAGTTGGTGGGACTTACACCACAGCACACAGAGGAATTCCTCATGGCAATGGTTGCTCTGCGCACGCTGTACGCGAAAATAGATCGTGTTGATGGGTTGGTTGTCTTTGAGGCGAACAAGAACGCCAGCGAAGTTGTAATGGCGTGGGACGATGCGGTAGAGCGGAGTGTAGCGCTGCTAGACAAGGTGTCGCATCTCATTGTGAAGGAGCGGATGCTTTACAACATGAGGAAGGCAGGGGAACAGTAAACGGACTTGTGTCATATTGTTTGTGACACAAATTGTAGAAGAACGTATGGGAATGAGGGAGACAAAGACAGGAGTGATGGGAGAAGTTTATGGGTGGGATTCATGTGTCGCATATCCTGGATGTTGTGTGCTGGCGAGGCAGAGTGGAGCGGTACGGTGGGGCAGGAGGAGGGCTCTAAGTAAAAAAAGAACTTCTGTGCACAAAAGATGGTGGTTTACCGGGTCTGCATCGACAAAACATTCCAATCTTGACAAACTGTTTTCTCACCGTTGGTGTCATGTTGACTATGCTGTCAACAGATAGCCTCACGTGTTATTTAGGTGTGTGGTTAGCAGAACACTGAACTTCGTCGAGGTGAAGTGGGTGTATGTGGTGCTGCGCAGCAAGTGACTTTTTTTTTTCTTTAGTCCTACCACTTGTGTGGCCTCGGTTTTACTCCTGTGGTTCTCGGTAGCTGCATTATTATTACTACCACTACTTCCTTTGTGTATTTTCTATTTGATCCCAGTCTCGCTTTCTTGTGTACGCGTCATTGGGGCATCTGTTGCCTCGTTGCCCCGTCGCTCTGGGTTTATTTTTCATCGTTTGCATTCGCTTTGATCTTTTTGTTTAACTAGACAGTGTTTCGGAGGACAGTACCGCGGTTGCCCAGCATATTAGCAGTTTCGGGTGAAGCAGGAAAGAGTGCAGCCGATACAGATAAGAGGAAAGTGATAAGCGTGCCCGTGCTTGTTTGTGTAAAGGTTAGGGGAGTCTCAATAATATTGCTTTGGTTCGCTACTGGCTTTGCTGGTGTGCACACAGACGCACACACACACACACACGCCTTCCATCACAAGGAGGAAGAGAAAAGTAAATTAGTACCAGTAGTGAGAAGGCGGCCCACATTTTACCGACGCCTCATCTAGCGAAAGTATCATATAAGGAGTTTGAACAACATCGGAAGGCGATCGAAGTCATTTCATTGATTCGACAGTGCACGTACCCGAGGACCCTCTGCGTGCCACATTTTGCTCTTCTGCAAGCCGTTGGACCGTAAGAAAGAGGAAGTTGGGAGGATAAAGCGACAGGAAAGGGAAGTAAAGGCGTGAATAAAACGAGATCAGACGGAGGTGTGGAACTGCACCATAGCTGGAGCGATTCCCCTGGGCAGTTTTATATATTCATAGCTGGTGCCGGTGACGTAGGAAGGAGGGAAGGCAGCAGCAGCAGCAGCAGGAAGTAAAGGATAAAACAACAAAAACAAAGAAATCATAAAGGAGAGTCGAAAGGAGGAAAGAAATAATAAAAACGGAGGGGAATTGGATAAACCCTTAAGGCAACACAAAGTCGCAGCAAAACGGCCGACAAGACGATAAAGGATCAGCAGGCGAATTTAAGGGAACTGTACAACGCACAAGGTGACTTTCGGAGGGAAGGTAAGACCTCAGGTGGCAGGGTTACGTTGCTGAGGACATATAATTATCAACACCATCAAAGGGGAGACACGAATCTAATCAACCGAAGCGTAATAACAATAATAAAAGAAAGGACAAGAGCGGCAAAAAGTCTTGTTCGTGGCGCAGCGGTATGTCGATCGTGAACCGCAATGATGCAGATGGGGAACGTGTGTTGTCGACGTGGTGTGTTAGTGAAGAGGAAATACCCATTTCTACCACTGCATCGCTTAACTTTAACATCAATCCTGTTGTTGCCCCGCCATCCGCAGGGTTGACGGACCACTTAACGCCTATGGGAAACTGGATGCTTTGCAATGATGTGGCAGCATCCTCAGGGGACCGTTGCTGTGAAAAAACAAGCAGTAACGACGGTACTGAGTCTGCCGCAGGCAGTGGGGAGCGCTATATTTGGGTCTCGACCCCCTTACGCGGAAGTTACGTGTTCCTGTCTCGCTTCTGGTTCCCACACAGGCAACCGCAACAACAGGGACAGTACCATCGTTGTGTATGTCCTTCCTCGAGGGCCGCTGCCGGCACCAATGGTGTCGACAGGCCCACGTTCCAATGCACGCTCTACCGAGGCTTCGGCATGAGGCCTTGCACGCACCGACGTGCTGTAGGCTGCATATGGATCCCCATGATACGTCAGTACTGACAGACCGCTTCAAGTTCATTCGTGTCCTGGGCAGTGAGGGCGGCTTTAGTAAATCTGACGTGAACGGTGGGGCGTGTGACCTGATTCCCACGGACCGCGTTGCACAGACGGTGGGACTTTTGAGGTTTATAGCGAACTGCTCTCACTCCCCAAAAGAAAAGGGGCGACAACAGGAGAAGCAATCGTCAGCATCCCCTGGGGAGAATGGTAACGGTTCTGAGTCCGCCGAGGCGGGGCGATCACCATATGTTGGCAGGCCTGCTAACTATGTTACAAACGATGCGAAGTTAGACCAGAGTATGGTGCTGGATCTTCCTGCCAAGCTTGTGTGCAGGCTGCACCTTTCACACCGCTGTCGCTACCTAGAGGACTGTAACAATATTCATATTTGCCGTGAATATGAACTCCATCTGCAGCCGCCGCCGCACTTGACAGCCGCTCTCAGCTCTGTCATGCCCACTACGACTACGATTACAATTGGGGATAGGAACTATTCATCGACGATGATTTCCCTCGGGGATGTCACGGACGAAGTGTTCCGCATCATTTGCGATCAACAGAGACAGTGTGCTTTGACGAGTGTCCCAGCGGCGGGGTCAGCGATGCCACCACCCTCATTGCATTCGCATGCCAGTCCGATGATTTTTGATGGTAGTCGCCCGGTTGATGTGGCGGAACGCGTTACATCGCCCCTAAGTCTGGATGATACAAGCCCACGAACGCTGTTTTGCAACAGCATGGGTTCGGCCATGCCCGCCGCGCATGGTGGCGCTGTGTATGTTCCCGCGACAGATGTTTCGCCCCCTCAGGGCAGCTCGCCCGTCTTGGCTGCAACAGCGTCAAGCCCTCAATGCATTTCGCGGGTTCTGCGTATCTATGATGTAAGACCCAAAAGTGCTGCATCCTCCGGTCAAGGCAAGAGCGGCAGCTATCGTAGTCCAGGTACTTTGATTAATGGGAGCGCTGGTAACAGTCCCTTGATGAACGGTTGGAAAGGTACTTCAGTTAATAACAGTTACAACAGTGTTGGGAGTAGTCATTCGCACCACGGTAATCCAAGCAACGAAAGCAATGACGGTAACGGGCACTGCGGCGTCACAGGTGGATCGCGGCCCGATGGCATGCAATTGGGAGAGCAAAGAAGCAGTGCTAACAGCAATAACAACAAGCGCAGTGACTGTGGCAATAATGGCCCCAATCACCATCGTCGTCATCACAAGCAGCAAAGGCAGCAACATGCGCAGTCCCAGCAACAATCCCCGCTTATACAGTTGGGCGGCAACGCGTGTTCTCACAGGTCTCCATAACCCATAATGGGCGATATAGCATTCCATGGGAGGGGCGGTAGGCTCATTTGGCAGTGTGTGTAGGTGGCGAATAAGAACTCCTTCTTTCCACACCTTTTCTTTTCCTTACAACACATATCCCGCGACAAGGAAAGGGAGTTGACGGGTGTTGGGGAGTTGGGGACGTGACGAAGAAGGAGATGACAGAAGGTCGATGTATAAACCAATGAGAAGGAATGATGTCTTGGTAAAGGATAACGCTTTTTTTTTGAATGTATTTTTGAGCTGTGGGAAAGGATAAGGAGTAGCAGATGTGCGGGAAAGAGAGAAAGAGAGGGAAAGATGAAGGGTTGGGAAGAATTTAGCAGATGATTCCGCCGGCCGCAGCGCATATGATTCCCGGGCCCAATGCGCCATTGGTGGTGCGTGTAGCTGCCTTACTGATGATGGTGCATTATATTTCTTTGTGATCCCTTTAGGTCTCGCCGCTGCACTTGTTCCTCAGATTTCCTCCTCTCCCATTTTTCACTGTTTCCATTTTCTCTCTTTCAATATATATATATATATATATTCTTTTTACTTCTCTACCCCCTTTCTCCTGCTTAGTTCTTTATTTCTTTGCCTTTACCAGTCTCACTTCCACAATCAGAGTGTCCTCGGCACTTCCGTAAAGGCGAATGGAAGGGATTCTTTTTCATTTTGTTTCACCGCTTTTTTCATATCTAGTGTTCAGTTTATTTATTTACTTATATTTATTTATATATTTTTTTTCTTCTTGCTCCCTCACCATCTCGAAGCGAATTTAACTAGGTGGGGGAGGGTTAGGATGATTAGGAAAGGCTTTAAAACAATACGGGGATTCAGAAAAAAAGAAAAAAAAACCAACGATTGTGCAGCGCAAAAGGAAGATGAATAAACATTTTTTTATATATTGTTTAGAGTCCTCTTTACCGTTCTATTTTTTCTTTTTTTTTTACGCGTTCTTTTCCGAAACTTCTGTGTTTCTCTCTCTCTCTCCTCTTCCCTACATTTATTTAGGAAGCACAAGGGAAGATGAGGAAGTTGCGTGGCTGGCGGCAATATTTAGCTGCGGCACGAGCGATGTGAGTTTATTGGGACCCTCCGACTTAGTTTTTCCCTGACACTCGTTCATTACGTTCGGCCGACCTTCCTTCAGTATCGAAGAAGGCTTTGGCGGCGTGAAGCGAGCAGTTGATGCGTAAGAGATACGTATGGGTACGAGGAGGGTTCATGGCGTCTCGCTTTCAGGTAGCCCTGATTGCTTCTGTGCCTCGGTTGCCCAATCTTCCTCATCTTTTGAGCTGGAGCATTTTGTGTCCGTCTCCGGATGAACTTCGGGTGACTTCCCCTTCGTGTTTGCATTTTTGACCCTGGGCCATGTATATGTAAGGTGGGACAAACAGGAACAACAACAACAAAATGTTGGCGCACTGTTCTGGTGCGCGCAGGTGATCATTTGCACACCATGTGTGGCTTTGTGTTATTTCCGCTTACTGCTTTCCTGGTACAACCACTACTGTTACTGCTGCCACTGCTTCTTTCGATGTCACCATGCCGGCGCTTCCCAATTTACTTTCCGGGCATATCTTATTTTCTGTATCTTGTCACATTGGTACCACTTTCGTGGTCAACATGGATTTCCTTCCATTTTGATTGAATTTTTTTTTATATGGAACGTGGCACTAAAAGTAGTTGAATTGAACGCATACACCATCTACATGCGTGTTTTTCTACACATGTGTGGAGATGTTTCGACTCGAAGGATATTTATCACTACTCGCAGATGTTAGCGCCACCTTAAGTCCGCAGTATCTCCATCCCATTTCTGCTGCTTCACACCAGCGATCTTCCTGTGTACCCGCACGCCGCTATGAATACATTTTGCTGTTGATCAACTTTCCCACTTTTAACATGGTCCCCCCGATTTTTGGGTGTTTTTTTCTTCTGTGCTGCTGTTAAAAACACCTTTTTTTTTTATTTTGCCGCAACTTTGACCGTTTACTTTTCTTTTCAATCCACTTCTCCATCTGCTTCTTCTCTGCTTCTTGCGTTGCGTACCTCATTTGAATATTGGAGGTGACGATCGGCCACTTTGACGGGTGGGTTGAGGTGCTGTGGCGCTGATTGGCATTAGCAATCCAAAAAAAGTGGATCACGAAGTGTCAAGGTGCTCTGCACACCGAAAGAGCCTGGACACAGGTTTACGCAGGATTCTCATCTATCATTTTGTTTCCTCAGTAATTTGAGTGCATTGTTATTCATTTTTGTCCACAAATGAGTGAAATAGCCGTGCCTGAGCCTGAGGTGGCGAGAGAATTTGGTGACTTACTCAATGAGTTTGAGCGGGACACAAAGTATTGGTCACAACGGTTGGTGCTCGCGGCGGGTATAAATGACGGTGCGGCGGCTTCCAGGACCGTGGGAGTTACGCAGCACGCCGTTGCACAGCCTCCGTCGGATGTGACCTGTGTTCGGGATGTTGCGCTGGACGTTTGGGCAACGCTTGGGTTCTTTGAAGTTCCGCCTCTGGAGGATGAGGGGTGTCCCTGCATCAGTCGCAGCGACGACAAGGCGTCATTACCACCGGCAGTGGGTGTAGCGGGCAAAGACTTGGAGGCATGTGACGCTGAGGTATTTAACTTTGTCTCCGCTCTTGAAGAGTGCTATGCACGGCTTGTGGAGGGGGAACATGTGGCTCCCCGGTTGGGTTGCTGTCAGCTTCTCAACGGCGTCTGGCGTGTATTGTTTAATGCTGTCTTTTATTGTGCAACGGCACCTTGCGGTGTAGCGTCGCCCACGGGACAAGACGTTACTACACCGTGTTTTCATCCTTTGAGATCGTATGAGCACAGCTGCGACGAGCGCCCAAAGGTTGGGGAGGAGGAGGAGTTTCCCGTGCGTCTTCAGTGGCACTCGAACTATTATAAAGTCGGTGTGGACCAAAAGGACCCAAATCGTCGAAAATGGCGTGGGAGTTCTGTGGAGGCAGCCGACCCCCTGAAGGATCACTGCCCTCCTGTTTCTCATGATTCAAATAGCAAAGGGATGCGAGGCTCTGTGCCACTAGAGAGTTTGGGGTCGAGAATAAAAACATCTCCAGAAGCAGAAGAGTTCGTACGCAGCTCACACCGCTCCAGATTATCTAATAAACACACCAATGCTGACCAGCCCCTCTTTTCCAGCGTCTTGGACTACCCGGTGCCCATAGAGTCATGGAGGTTTATATTACACAAACTGGCGGCATTGGGCTATAAACGTGACGATTTTTACGTTCAAACCCCAATGCACTCCTCCCTCCACGAACTCCTGCTGGCTTTGTTGTGGTTGACAAAGGAGTTCCAACTAGCTTCGGCAGCTGAGCACGTAAGAATGCAGTTAACGTACCCGTTTTTGCTCCGGCAGTGCTCCGCCGAAAGTAACTGTGAAGATGCCGCAGCTTTACCATGGGCGGCTGAAACAAGGGCATCTGCCTTGAGTGGTTGCACCCAAACAATGGAAGGAGGTTGCTCCACAAGAAGGCAGGCAGCTGACACACTCAACCAAATCCGTAGTGAACGACTTTTACGGTCCTTCCCTGGTGCCGTGCCATGGCCTCCCGTCTCTTTTATGGAGCAGGGGGACATCGCGTACCGGATGCAGCAGCTCCAACGGCATCCACTGGCGACGACTGAAAGGGAAGATTTAGGTACGACTCCAGCAGGTCTGCCAGATCTCTCGCGTCAGTTGCTTTCAATACGGCGCCTCTTGGAGCTCTCTGTAGACCGACTCGAGCGTACTCTTCACCAGCGGGTCGAGCAAAGCGCCTTGCTGGGATCGCACTCGGACCTCGACGTACAGTTATGCCACCCTGCCATGCACGAAGCTTACAAACAGATGTGCCGTGGCCTACGACATATGTGTGGATTAAAGGAAAGGTTACAACATATAATGGGACAACTTTCAAGGTTTGGTTCTCTAGTGGCATGGACAATACGTAATGCTGAATGTTGCAGCCATGGCTGCTGCAACTACAATGAACATCGCAACAGACGTGAGGTGACTGAGGCAATGGAGAGCGATGAGGCGCTGATGCGTGACGCGCTGGCCGAGGCTTCGGAGCTATCACTGCGGAATGTATTGTGCAACTTCCGTGCAACCCGGCGGCTTGAGCAGTTGCGCGACATGGTTGTCTTTCTAAGGCGTAAAGCCTTGCTCAACAACGGCCGGGCCCCACAGGATGACGTGGTGCTGCCGGCCAAGGTGAAACACAACATAAGAACCCGCTACTCACTCAGGTCGGCACTCAGCGCTGAACTCTTGTCGTTGAAAAAGGATTACGTAATACCGAAGGGGGTTAGTGTTAGTGGTCGCATAAAGCTTCCGAAATCAAGAAGGGTGTTGCTTAGGTCGTTTGATTTGGTGACAAGTTTTTCGTGCCCCCATGGAAAGACGGAAAGCGCGAACACTGACAGCATCTGCCGTAATGTTGCTGGTAGCGGTTGCGTTCCCGTTCTGACTGATTTCATAAATCGAGCGCAGGCGGCGGTGGTGGGCCCACCGGCTGGCAGTGCAACGACCTCCGCACGACTGGAGGCAAAGCGGCTGCAGGGGGTCAGCTCTTCGATATTAGAGGGGTGTGGCACTTCCGAAGAGATGTGCCGTATGCTTGAGAGCACCCTGCGGTCACTGCGCCACCACGGCGTACGCATTGTACCGTGCATTGGCGGGCAGTGACCACCTCACCAGACGCGTTTCCATATAACGGTGACCATAGATGTCATAGTGCAATTCCTTTTTTTTTCGTTACCATATTTATTATACACTATTATTATTATTGTTTAAATTTTGCAGTGTTCTCCTACGCTCTGCGGTCCGCTGGGCTTCCCGGAGATTGGCTGTGAGGTGAGTTATGTCAAACAATCTCTTCTTCCCCTTCTTCTTTCTGTTTGTTTGTTGCTCAGTGTTGCACGACTGTGGAAGGGTTAGGAGGATAAGAGAAAAAGGAATTACAAAACGACTGGACGCACACACGCAAATTTATCTTTGCTTTGCGCTGTTGAGTTGTTCGTCTACTTCCCTCCGCTTTCACCTGGTAAGTAATATACTATATTGACGGAGACCGCGTTCACTTATCAACAAATCTGTAAGTAAATATTTTTATTTGCGCATATAGAATAATATATAAGTTGAGAGGCACCGTGGTTGGATGCGATCTTCAACCCCTAGTTATAAAGTTGTCCTGCTTGGGGAAGGGCGAGTGGGGAAAACTTCTCTTGTCACCCGCTTCGTTAACGACAGCTTCGACCCGCAGCAGCGTAGCACCACACAGGCCAGCATGTACAGCAGCGTCAATGTTCCACTCCTCAACAGTGACAAAACAGTAAACCTCAACGTGTGGGACACTGCTGGGCAAGAGCGTTTTCACGCACTGGGCCCCATTTACTACCGCAGCGCAAATGGGGCTATTCTCGTTTATGATGTGACCGACGGTGATACGCTTGAAAAGGTACGTCTGTGGATTCGTGAGCTTCGCGCCGTGGTAGGGGACCAGATTCAGCTCGTGGTGTGTGCGAACAAGTCTGATTTAGAACAGGAGCGGGAGGTAAGCGAGGAGAAGGGGCGTAAGTTTGCAAAGTCCCACGGGGCTCAGCACTTCTCGACGAGCGCGCGGACGGGAATGAATGTAGCGGAGGCGTTTCAGACGCTTGCCACAGCAATAGCATCAACAGGAGGTGGCGGAAGCGGCGGCAGCAACATCACTAGTGCTAGCGGTGCCGGTGGTGGCGTTGTTTTCGAGTCGGAAGACTCAAGCACCTGGGCGCCTAAGCGGCTTAAACGACGGGGGCTGCTGCGAATTGAGGACGAGGAGTGTTCGGACCTTACAACGACTGATGCGGGCCCACAGGGAACCGTTAACTTGAGAGACTGCCCGGAGAATCCACCACCTAAATCACGTCGCGGTGGATGCTGCTCTTGACGTATTTTGTGCGGCGATGTACCGTCCGTCATTGTTTGCTCCGTACGTACCGGTGGTTTGTGAAAGAAGGAAGAGAGTGAAAGAAAGGGAGGGAATAAGGGTTGGGGAGCATGTCGTCTTTGCATCGGTGGAGACTGAGGGATGCAAGTGAGAAGTTTACAAGGGAAACTTTTATGACTGCTGTTTTGTTTTGCTTCAAATATTCTACAACCAAACACTGAGTTATGCTTCTTGAGTGCTTGTACAACTGCACAAGGTTCCCGTGCTTCAGGTATAAATTCTCAATGCCCTTTTTTCCCTTCTTGAAGAACCTTCGGTCCCTGTTGTGCTTCCTTCTACTTTACCCCAACTTTCTGCTTCCTTTCCCCTTTCTTCTCGCTTTATTTATTGGGTCTGATTTGTGCTGGTACTTCCGTCTGTTGGGTGTTCAATAGGAGAAGTAAGGGGAAGGAGCTGTGAGGTTAATAAACGAAAGTTTTCATTTTCTTTAATAAGGCCAAAAGGGGATAGGCAGGGAAGAACGAGGACCAGAAGCTGCTAAGGAACTGCTAGTTTCTCTCCATTTTTCTTCCCTAGTGCGAGCACTAACCGCTGTGTTCCCGATCCAGGCGCACGACTGAGCACCTGGTAAGGGATACAAAGAGCGTAAAATACGGCGAGAAGCGATATAAGAGGAAAGGGGATATATAAAAATATTTAACTGCGAGAAAATTGTTGAGTGAAAAGGAAAGAACAGCAGACTGTTTGAGCGTAAGTAGAAGACAAAGGTATATATATATATATAAGGGGACAGAGAGGAGGAGAGAGTAATATAAGCAACTGCAGTTGCAACTTGAGGCGGTGTGACCCTGCTAGCACGGAAAGCAGGCACACACACGGAGAATAATAGGCATTGTAATAACAGTGACAGTGACGAGTTTTCCCCCTCTCAAACACCTCGTTGTAGGGAATGCTGTACGATCACACTACCGACATCGGTAGCTCACGGGGTGCTGCGGTACGCTACCTCGTAGCAGCTGTCACGAAGAACTCCCTGCAGACGACTCTGCAGGCGTTGGAGAAGATAGCGGGGCAGTCAGTGGAGCTTCACCGCTTTGTTATATGCGCTGCCATCTCTGCGATGTGGAAGTCCCCTAACTCGGAAGAGAGGGCGCTGCTTGCCTCCAAGCTCGTGGTAGCCGCCCTTGAGAAAAGTAATGCTCTTACACTTGTCTCGGTGGCTGTGGATGAGTCCCCTACGGCTGTAACGAAGGAGTCATTGGTGTCGCTCATGACACGTGAATTGAAGCTCACTCCCCCCCAGCAGTTGCAATTCGCGATGGGGCTCCTGGTTGGCAGCAAAAAGGGTAAAGAGGCGGCAACACTGTTTCTCAGTGATTTCAGTGTTTCACTGTGTGCTCTGAAGGATGACTTTGGGAGTCTTTGGTACTACAGTATTCTTGCCCGGCAGGCAGGCAATATTCAGGCCCTGGAAGCAGATCTTTTTGCCGCAGCCATGGGAGCCGCCGGAAATACGAGCAACGGAGTGACTGTGTTCCCCCATAACGGGGCTGCTGATACACATGTTAGTTTATCAAAGACTATTGGTGAGTTGGGCACGGCCTGCGTAGCTACGCAAGCGGACTGTCGTGAGCTTCTCAGTCTATTTCCCCGACCCATCACCGAGTGTGACGTGGCGGATGTGCTTGGGTTTTTCGCCTCACAAGGAAGTGCGCCAACGGACACGAATACATACAGCGCCCTCATGGCCTCAGCCGGTCGTGAGTCGACAAAGGTTCAACACAACGCTACAATTTCGCCCATTCCGCTGCTCGAGCTGCTTCAGGAGCGTGTACCAGGTAAGATGGATTGGGATGCCATCCTTCGCATGCTTGATAAGCCTGACGAAGAACCGTTTAAGCAGAAGCATGTCTCCATTGTGTTTGACGCTTACTATAAGTTCAAGGGTGCCGGAGCGCCAGGTGTTTATCCTCCAATTACACTGTTCCTGGGACGGTGGAGCAACGTTGGACGACAGCGTAGCCTGCTTGAATATGTACTTAAACATCCTGAAAAGGTTTCGATGCAGGGATTGCCACAGGACTTAATGGTCCCGGCTGAGGTGTTGGAGGCGGAGGTAGCGGACGGCAGCCCAAATTCTACGACTTCAACCTCTGCTGCAGCGGGAGGCCCTACGGGGCGTGTAGGGGAGTCGGAGATATGGAGACACTTCCCATTTGTCGAGGCAGCAGTTCATGTGGCTAGCCGTGATCGTACCTTTGATCTGGAGACGCTTCGCCCAGCTGCCCAGCGTTACCCGCTTCTCCTGCTTTACTCCCTATTCTTTGGGACTTTCGCTGGAACGGTGAAGAACTTTAGCACGGCGAAGCTTATATTGAGTGAGTACCGGTTTCCCCTTGAGCGCGTGGGTGCCGTCATACTCCCGGAGGCAGAGCGACGTGGAAAACTGAATGCTGTCATCTCAGTGCTTTCTGAGCTAACCATTATAGATGCCAGCCGCACCATCGAGGTGATGGAGGTAGTACTAAAATGGAAGAGTGCTGTAAAGGCATTTCTCACGTCTGGCGGGAACCCACGATTGGTTGCGGCTATTGCCATGTGCATGGACGAGTCGGGTGAGAATGGTGGTGTCGGTGGGGGTGAGACGTGGATTAGTAGAGCACTCGAAGGAAAGCTGCATTTTCGCGCAAACGCGGCAGAGAATCGCTTTGCCGTAGCGACTTCTATTGTTGAGGTAGCGGAACAGCTTTTAGAGAAACAGAAGTATGTGTCAAAGGCTACTGCAGCACTCAACACGTTCCTAGCTTCTTCACTGAAGGACTTACTTCGAGACGTTGCTGAGCAGGCGCGGATCCTACTTGCCTCGTCAGACTCCCTTTTTCCGGCTGAGATAGAGAACGAAGCAACTGAGTTCTACAAGCGCATGTACACCGTAGGAGATCCCACAAATTCTGCCGCCCTTGCCTTCATTGAACAATTGCTGAAGAGTAACATAAGCCGTGACAAGCAGCTTTGTGCCTGTATCGTGAGCATTATGTTCGAGGAGTGCAATGCTATTGGTTGCTATCCACACAAAGAGCTTCAGCTATTTGCCACACTCTACGGGCAGATGATAGCTCGCGAGTTACTACCACCAAGCCAGCAGCAGCGTGCATGGAGTCTTTTGTTGCCTGTTATCGTGAAGCCAACAGACCACCAGATGGAGGAATATGGCATCATTGCCTTAGAGCAGATTAAGCCTAGGCTGGCGGAGTGGCCACAGTATGGACGGGCGCTGCGCCATGTGAAGGATCTCGATATTAAAATACCTGGTATCATGGCAGCGATTAACCGTGGTATCAAGGAGGAAGAAGCGACACGACAGGCACAAAACCGAGCCCAAGGCCAGGATAAAACTACGCAACAGCAGAAGGAGGTGGAGACGTTGCTCTCTGACCCAGCAGTAGTGGAGCTTAGCACGGAGAAGCGTGACAGTACGATGGTGAATGATCAACAAAAGGATCGAACGGCAGCAACACTGCACCAGCACGACATTGGAACGCTCCTGTCGAAGAAGAACATCACTGCACCTCCCCGTGTGATCCAGGAGCAGATCAACTTTCTCATTGGCAATACAGATATGCATAATATCGCCAACAACGCACGTGAGCTGGCGAAACAGTTGCGACCAGAGTACTACGAGTACTTCGCAGAGTATCTTGTTGTGAAGCGCGCCGCGTTGGAGCCAAACTATCACGCCATTTACTTGGATCTTGTTGATAATCTACAGTCCAAGCAGCTGGAGAAGGCCATCCGCAGCGCCACTGTTTCCTCTATCAAGCTGTTGCTTAAGTCGGACAAGATCCGCGGAGATCCCGGTGAGCGCTCTCTGTTGAAGAACCTTGGCTGTTGGCTGGGCCTTCTGACACTGGCGAAAAGCATTCCCATCACGGCCCAGGAGTTATGCTTCAAGGACCTCATCATTTTCGGCCTGCGTGACGGAAAACTCATGGCTGTAGTCTCGTGCGTGGCACGTGTGCTGCACCATTGCATGAGCTCACGCTTCTTCTGTCCGCCCAACCCCTGGACAATGCGGCAGCTGTGTTTGCTGTGGGAAATGTATAATTTGAAGAACCTACGCGTGACACTCCGCTTTGAGGTCGAGGTTCTCTGCAAGCATATGAACGTCAAATTGGAGGAAATTGAACAGTACTATAGCATGCATCCCATTCGCTCTAGGACACAGCTGAGCATAACAGATGTGTACAGGGGGATCAACATTCATCAGAGCGGGGACTTCCGTGTTGATAAAAACGAACATCAGGATATCCTGCAACAACAGCAGCAGCACAAGCAAATGCAACCACTGCCCCAGGGTACTCAGTCACAATTACCGACGCAGATTCCACGCACGACCCGTCCTCTTCAGCCCACTGCCGAGCCGTTTAAGCCAAAGGACGCCATGGTTGCCCCAGGTGCCACGAATACCTATGAGACCACAATGCCAAATCGGCCACCAATTCTTATCACACCCGATACAGTGCGTGTAAGTGAGGAAGAGATTAACCTGTTTGGTGAGCGACTCCCCACCTACAAGACATTTCTAGCGAAAGCACTTGAAAATGTTACGGCGGACCTCAAGGCAATCGTGCAACGGTCTTACACAATAGCCACTGCCACTGCCTACAATATCGTCGTCAAGGATTTTCTCTTTGATCGCGACGCGCACGCGATGCTAAGGGCTGCGGATTCAATGGCCCGCTCACTTGCTGCCAACTTATGCACAGTAGCCATTCGTGATGCACTAATAGAACCATTTAACCATCAGGTTGGTGCCCTTATGAGCCGATTGATTAGTGATAGTGGTCCCAACGCCGCCGAGTGCCGCGAGCGCTTTCAGGCACTAGTACGTGAAAATAATATGGAGCTCTGCGGACGTGCATTAGAGTCTCAGGCTGCAGAAGAGGCAGCGAAACGTGTGCGGGAGAAGGTGCTGCAAGTGGTTTCCAATAAGCAAGAATGCATTGCTGCGGGCGATTTCCCACGTGTACCAAAGGATCAGTACGAAATGCGGGAGCTGCTTATGCATATGGGTGAAATATTGCGCCCACCGCACAACCTGCCTCCACTTCAGCGCGCGGTCTATGAAGAGTTCAACAACAGCGTACCGGTGGTTGAGCTGCTCATGGCGTACCTGCGCACCTTGGAGGATGCTACAGTCCAACACTACACAGTTGAGGGCGCTGTGGTTCTCTCACTTACAAGCGCAGAGTTCACCAATGGCAATTTTGGAGAGAGCCACAGTATTATTCGTACCAGAGTAATTGGCATTTCCAACATTGTCAACGCTGAGACAGCCATTTATTGTGTGGGCCCTATGTTGCGTAAGTTGTTTGTGCTTGCTGGCGCCATGAAGCATGCCGATGCCGCCGCTGCGAACCGCGATGTTACGGGTATTCGACACAAAAAGGTGTGCAACCTTCTCAACGAAGTATACCTTTTCGTGCTGCAAACGTGTTATGAACGTGGCGGGGAGCCTGTGCGAGGGGAGCTTACACAGTTGTATCTGCAGACCGAACAGCGGTGGCACTACACCGACCTTGCAGTCAACCTCCTCCGCATCAAGGTGCTAAACGTGACCAGGCTTGATGAGGCTCTTTCCAAAGCGCTGCAAACCAATACCCCTGAACGGCAGATTGTGGTTGAGTTCGCAGGTTCAACACTATCCAAGGTTATCGTTAACGAGAAACTTGTCAGTGCAAGGGAGCTGAAGGAGACAGTGGCACGACTGGAGGCCATCGCACATGCGCAAGGAAATCAACCTTCCCGTCAACAGCAAGGCCAAGCGAAGCAGCAGCGGCCGCAGCAAACTCAGCCGTCCCATGGGGGTCTGCAGGACTCAAGTGGGACAAACCCACAGTCGGCCACGGGCGGCTCCGCTTCCTCTAATCCGATGCGGGTTTACCCCGCCCTCTCTAACCTGGTGGAACAACACGTTAGGAAGCTTGTTGTACCTACCCTTTCGCAACACAGTGTAGAGGATGTAGAGAAAATTCGCCGTCTGTACGATGAGTGGCTAGTCATCAACTCACGAAAGACGCGCAACGTGCCAAACGAGTCTAACCAGGCGAGTACTGCCGGGGGTGGTTTGTCCCAAGAGGGTGCAGCGGCAACTTCTCCAATTTCCGCTGCCACCTCGGGCGCCACGTCTGGGGCGAACACGGGAAGCAAGCAAACCCCGCAGTATGATTACATGGTGACACTGCGCAAGAATGGACAGTTTGAGAACCAGCAACTTTGGACGTTCCTCTTCACAGCGTTCCGTTTTTGTGTTGAACACTACGCCACCAAGGCGCTGGAATTAGAGCGTGCCAACCCGGTGATGCTCTACCAGTCCTTAACAGTCGAGTGGAAGCCGGGGAACGCACCCCCGCACCGTTATCCCTACGATGACAAGCTTTTTACGTATGTGGACGCCTTCTCGGACTTGGCTATGGTGCTGCTGTACTGCTGTTCGCTGAGAAACGAGTCACGCCAGCTTATCTCGCTGTTGAAGTGCATCCTAGATGCATTCTACCGGTCGCTCGTTGATCATCATCAGGCTGTTCTCGTGCGCCTGCAACAATCTCAGCGCGCCGGCCATCTAGCCAGTGCCTCACCGGAGCTACCTGCTGATGTTGCTTTTGTGCCAGTCTTCCAGCAGCAACCTTACGTGCGCTTCTTCAGCAACCTCTTCACTACGCTTGCCCGTGCTGATTCTCCAAATCGCGAGACCATGGACCAAATTACGCGCGTTTTCGCCGACACGTTGCACCGTCTGTCGCCACTCAAATACCCTGCATTTGCATTTGGGTGGCTGGAGCTTGTTAGCCACCGCATATTCCTTAATCGTTGCCTCCGATCTTCCTCGACGTGGCAGCACTACGTTCCACTACTGGTACAGGGCCTGGAATTTATTGAGTACTTTACGCGCGACGCAAACATATCCAAGAACATTTTGGTATTCTACAAGGCATTCTTCAAACTGATGCTTGTGCTCACGCACGATTATTCGCGGTTCCTCATCACGTACCACTACCAGCTTTGTGACGCGATTCCACCGTACTGTGTGCAGTTGCTGAATACCGTTCTGTGTTCCTTCCCTTCTGGTGTCAAGCTGCCTGAGTTCTTCGTTCGCGTGCCTGATGATGGTCCAGAGATGCGGAAGCACCTCACCACTGATAACCAGGTGAAGTGCATCTCAGAGACCTTCCAGCAACATAACTTTGACGGAAATATGCTATTGGAAAGACTACAAAACGAACGACCGATAGACGAGGCGTACATGCAGACTGTGGTGGACAAACTGCAGTCGTTGCACAACTGGAGGTTAATGAATGCCCTTGTGCTGCATGTTTGCATTTCGTACCTGAACGTGAATGAGCTCGCAGTGAAGCCCGATTTTGCAGACTCCAATGCAATGCGTTTCTACCGTTACCTTGCCAGCTCGCTAGACCACAAGCACCGCTACTATTTTATATGCTCTTGCGCCAATCACCTGCGCTACCCGAATTGTCAAACAAATTTCTTCGTGAAGGTCATATCGAACCTCTTTCTTCCACACCGCTCGATACAGAACCCTATGATTCAGCAATGCATCCAGGAACAGATCACACGTGTGGCAGTAGAAAAGACGCTGATCATTCAGCCACACCCGTGGGGTGTGCTCAGTACGTTCATGGAGCTCATGCGCGCACCAGAGTATGGCTTTTGGGAGAAAAGTTTCATCAGCGGCACCTCATTTCTGGAGAGTATGTTCACGAAGTTACGGCGCTCTGTGGAGTCGAGAAATGCCCAACAACAGGCCGGGAGTGCCACATCAGGAGGAGCGGCCCAAGCGAAGAAATAAACTAACGAGCACTGCGGGAACTCTGGCCTTTTGTTTGTATTTGTGTATATCCTGCTCCTTCACTTTTTCTTTCCAACAGAGGGGCCGACGGGTAGGAATGCGGGAAGAGGTTGTGAAGAATCACTGAACAGTCGCCTTACCACATGGCGCGCTGTGGTATGGCAATCGTCCGCGATAATTGAGCAAATGGATGTGTTTGTGTGTGTGTTGGGGGTTAGGGTTGGGGTGCAGGAGAGTGAAACTCAAATAGCGCCCACTGATCCTCTTTTTATAATTATATTTGTGATTATATATATATATATATTAGGCACTCGTGTTGCCTCGTTTTGTGTTAGTGTCACGTGAAATTGTGTGCAATTCGTTTAACTGTTTTTCTTTTTTTTATCCCTTTCCATTTTTCTTCAGCACGGTTACGCTGATATGGAGAGAATAAGATGTATTTGGAAGAGAGAGAGGTTGTTTGCTGACTAGCTTTAATAGAAACGAAAAACGAAGAAATAGTGCCATGTACCGCAATTTTCCTCCCCTTTCCCTTGTCTCACTTTCTGCCTTTTTTTTTTCCACATTCTTTTAGTTTTTTTTTCTTCTTACCAATGGTGCTCGTGTGTATTTATATTTAATATACATCCGGTAAAGGGATTGCGGAAGGGTAGAATCGATGACTAGTGAGATGAGATGGTTTGAGCGGAGGAAGTGTGTGTGTGTGTTTGTGTGTAATAAGTGGGAGGGAGGACGGCGTGTGTTTTTGGTAATTTATGAGTGGATGTTCCTGCTTCTTTTTTTCCCTCCTTTGTGAGGCGGAAATAATTTTTTCTTTGTTTCTCCTCTCTTTAAGAAGAGTTATGGGTCGTGCAGGAGGTAAATAGGGGTGTGTTGTCAATTGGACGTCATTGGCCTTGCTCACAGCTAATGGCGTCACGAAACGACTGGCGATAACGATTATCTTTCTTATCTAAATTGTGGTTTGTTTTTCGCAATGCGTGTTGGTGAAGGGAGAGCGCCTTGCCTCACACCGCATTGCATATCAAGTAGTTCGCCACATTGTTACGGTTGTTTATATACTCAATGCTCACCGTTGTGAACACGTTTGATACCTCATGAGAGGCGTAAGTGAAGGGAAGGAGTAGGGCAAGCAACGTTAAGAAGAAGGAGAAAAAAAACTATTTTAGGAATAAAGAAAGAAAAGAGTAAAGGAGCGTAGCTTAATGCTTGTGTCATGTGAGAGGTTCCACATGCTAAAATATATCATATATGTTTATATTTATTTTCTGATGCTCTCATGCATCCTTCATCGCGTGCTTTCATTACTATTGGGGCATTACTGTGGCTTGTTGCAACATTTTTTCTTATTCTCTTGTGCCATATATTCGCTTCACTATTTCATTAAACCCCCCATTTCTTACTTGACTCTCTCGCCACTCCCGTTACGTGCGTGCATGTATGTGTGCAGAAGAAGTTTATTTGCAAGAAGCAGGCAAACAAGGGAGCTTACAATAACAGCATCAAGGAAAGATATAGAAGGGATCTCTCTCAAAGGAAAAAGAAAGGATAATATCACGGGAAAGGACCCTGACCCCGTCTGAAGACACACTTGCGTAGACAGTGCAAAAGTAGTTGAGAGTAAGGCACTGCGGTTTGCTAAAGGACTCGCTGTTACTTGATTAAGTCAGCAAAACAAATATTTTTTCTTTGAAGGTTAAAATATTTTGTTGACTTGTGTTACGCAGTGAGTGATTAGCCAAGAAAAAAGGTGAACTACAGCGATTATCAAGAATACTTCTGCCCAACATCCTTAAAAGGATTCGGAGGCTGAACTTACCGTGTAGCCCACATTGTCATAAGGTGAGCAAAGAAGGATGAGTCTGAGGCTGCTTTCTGAGAAGGCCAATGTACAGACCCTCAAGGCCCTACTGTGCTGCTACTACGCAAAGAGACCTGTAGATGTGGTGCTCTCCGGCTCGTACTCCAACCCCGTGCTCCACCATCCTGCTTTCAAACAGCCCATCATCTCTGCAAACGAAATGGCCCGAGTGATTCTTTGCTCCTTCCCCAACATTGGTAAGGGTGAGACAGCGGAGGCAGGGCCTCCTGTGCCTGATGTTGAAGTGCCACAAAACAATTTGTCACTTGCTCAGGAGACGTGGTTGGAATGGGAGGCAGTCACATTCACGCGCGCCGTGCAGCCGCTCTACACCCAGCGTCGTGTGACGCCAGAGTCGCTGGCGGTGTTCTCGTACCTTGATGAAAAGATTGGCGAGAACAGTGGCCGCTGTGTGTGTTCATTATCTTCGGAAGGTGATGAATCCACGAGTCCCGACGTCGTCGCGCGCACATTTCTCGTGGATGCAATCGTTTGGTGTGCGGTCCTGCCTGCTCTATGCGACAGCGGCGTGCTTCGGGACTCGGAAAAGCAAAAATTGCCGCACCTTGTGAAGTGGTTCCAATCTTTTCAGTCAAAGCGAAAGGCATTGATTGATAATGCTTTCGAAACTCTCGCCGTTCAGGAGGTTGCAGATTTTCTACGCTGCCCGCGTGTGTATGCAGTGTCGCCAAAGGTAAACAAGGTGTTTTTCGTTACGACACCCATCTACTACGTGAATGCAGCACCCCATATTGGTCATGTTTATAGCACACTGATTGCCGATGTCATTGCGAGGTACCATCACGTGAAGGGGGAGCGCGTGTTTGCGATGACGGGCACTGATGAGCATGGACAGAAAGTGGCCGAGGCAGCTAAGCAAAAGGGAGTTGCGCCTGCTGACTTCACGACCAGCGTGTCCGAGGAGTTCAGAGAGTGTTTCACTCAGATGGGTTACAAAATGGACTACTTCATTCGCACAACGAACGCAAGCCACAGAGAAGTTGTGTCTGAACTATGGAAAATACTTGAAGATAAGGGCGATATCTACCTTGGTCGCTATGAGGGATGGTATTCTATCAGTGATGAGTCGTTCCTAACCCCGCAGAACATAACTGACGGGGTCGATAAGGATGGAAAACCTTGCAAAATCAGTCTTGAGAGCGGCCATGTCGTAACGTGGGTTGCGGAGGATAATTACATGTTCCGCCTTAGCGCTTTCCGTGACCGCCTACTGGACTGGTACAACGAAAACCCCGGGTGCATCGTACCAGAATTCCGTCGACGGGAGGTAATACGAACCGTGGAAAAGGGTTTGCATGATTTGAGTGTTTCACGGAGGAAGGAGACTCTGCACAATTGGGCGATACCCGTCCCGGGAAACTCGGACCATTGCATCTATGTCTGGCTTGATGCTTTAACCAACTACTTAACCGGCTCACGCGTCTGCCTTGATGAAGCCGGGAATGAGGTGAAGTGTGTTGCTGACTTTAATGAGCTACAACGTTTCCCTGCTGATGTCCACGTTATCGGGAAGGATATCTTGAAGTTCCACGCGATTTATTGGCCGGCATTTCTGATGTCAGCGGGGCTTCCACTCCCAAAGAAGATTGTTGCCCACGGATGGTGGACAAAAGATCGCAAGAAGATCAGCAAGTCTCTTGGTAACGCCTTTGATCCTGTGGAAAAGGCACAAGAGTTTGGCTTTGACGCGCTCAAATACTTCCTTCTTCGGGAGTCAGGCTTCTCCGATGATGGCGACTACAGCGATAAGAATATGATTGCTCGTCTCAATGGGGAACTCGCCGACACGCTTGGAAACCTTGTCATGCGGTGTACCTCTTCAAAGATCAACGTTAATCGTGAGTGGCCCCACCCTGCGCCCTACACGGAGGAGGACGACGCCCTCATTCAGCTCATTAAGGACTTACCTGGTAATGCGGATCACTACTACATGATTCCTGATATCCAGAAGGCTATCATGGCGGTGTTTGACGTACTACGTGCTATCAATACGTATGTCACGGATATGGCACCCTGGAAGCTCGTCAAAGCTAACCCCGAGCGACTTCGCACCGTTTTGTTCATCACTCTGGAGGGGGTGCGACTCACGACGCTTCTCCTGTCGCCGGTGCTCCCACAAAAGTCGGCTGTTATCTTCAACATGTTGGGCGTTCCCGAAGCCTGTCGCATGGGGGTGGAAAGCTTCGAGTTCGGCATTGTTCCTCCAGGAACGCCACTTGGAGCTGCGGTGGAGGGTGAGGTGCTCTTCGCTAAGCATACCGCTGAGGGCGCGAAGATTGCTTAGCGAAGCGCACCTGACCCGAGTGTGCGTCGTGATTGTGAGTGTGTCTGCCTGTGTATTTCTCCGACCTTCAATCCAAACGCCCGTTACCATCCCAACCACTATCGTCTGAGACTTGTGAGTTTCTCTTCTTGTTTATTTTCCTTCTTCTTTTCCCGATTAACCCTTCTTACCGGATTTACTTCAAATGGACAGCGACTCTCATGCCTTATTTTGCCCTCCTCTCGTCCGCACATTCATTTTTGTACGTGCGTGTGGTGGTGTTACAAATACAACCGTGGATGGGCGAGGCGTAGTAGGAGAAAGAGGGAGACAAAGCAGTTTGGTACTGGGTTTGAAGTTTCAACACTGGATTGCTGTACTAGTCGGTGTCTTTTTTTTCTTTTTTTTGAAAAAAGGAAGGGGGTACAACAGAAGTGGAAATAGTGACTAAAGGAGTATAACACGACTGTACCAAAGAAAAAGGTATATAAATAGTTCAGCAACAATTTATTATCTTACCTGCTGTAGCGCTTGGTTTCTGGTTTCCACTGAGGTTTCGTATTGGATTCCATTTTCTTTCTCTTTCTTTTTTCTCCCTTATCCCTGACTGCTGTTGATATCGTTGTTTTCTTTATATGTAAACCGTTGAAGCAGGTTCAAGAGTATCGTTTAGCTTCAATCGGATGCGGCGGGAACGTTGCACTCGCTAGTGGAAGGGAAAAGAGTACCTACGAAGTGTTTGTTCTGTATCCGCTGCGTAAAAGATTCTTTCCATTTAGTCCCTCTATTTTTCGAGGAACTAGGTGCCGCTTTTGTTACGGGAGTATACTGAAAAGAAAAGGACTTGAAGTCCCGTGTTCCTTGCACTGGTGCAAATGTGTTGGCCCATTATCACGATGATTTCTCTTGCCTGGTGACTGTCGCGTCCGAACCCACTCGACAACACACGCCCGCCTCGCCAAGATCCCTGACATCCCGTGTTGTATCCTATGACACTTTTTTAAAATTCCTGATTTGGTAAGAGGGAGTTTCTGCTTATTTGTGACGTACATTCTTCCTTTGTTCCCACTACTTTTATCATTAAATAAAAAAAAAAATCATCTTTTGTTGTAATAGTCTACTCACTCTCCCGTGCTGGGAGCCGTGTTCCTGTTTTTTCTTCTTCTTTTTATGGTCTCGTTTACGGAGGTCAACGCCTCCTCTCTCCTTCGTTTTCCCTATACGTTTGCTCGTTTGTTGGGGTCCTTCATCAACTTACCTTTTTTTCCTTCATTTTCTTCTACTGTGACACGCTTACTTTTTACCACTTGCTGTGCTCTTCTTGGTGTGTCACAGCAGTAGTGAAAGGGGAGGGTGGTGTATTTGTTTTACACCTTTCTTTGAAAGCAGCTGTTATCTTTGTTGTAGCCGTTACCGTCGTTTTTGTGTTTGTTGTTGTTAGTAGAAGTTGTGTACGTTAAAAAGGAAGTTTAGCTAGTCGGGGGAGGCGGTTAAGTGGGAATGAAAAAAGGTGGGCCAAACCGCAATAACGACCGGCAGGGTCGCAACCAGGGGCCTCAGGGGTCTCAAATAGCCCCTGCCGGACCCTCCATGGTCTACCAGCATCAACACCATCAGCATCACCAGCACCAGCACCATCATGTTCATCATCATTCCCATCAGTACCATCAACACCAACACCAGCACCACCAGCACCAGCACCAGCATCATCAGCACCAGCACCAACACCACCAGCACCAGCACCAGCACCAGCACCAGCACCAGCAGCATCAACATCAACACCACGGTGGTGTTTACGGTAGCCCTTATGATAATATGCGCCAGCAGCAGATGCCGCCCCACGGGTTTGGACAAAGTGTTGCTACAAGCGGGTGGAACGGACCTCCGCAACAGGCGCCTATGTACAATCAGGGATACAACCAAATGCCCCCGGGGGGTTCCGGTGGATATGGTGACATGGGTGGAATGTACCCTGACATGCACGGTGGCCAATACCCTGCGTCCCATTCACACATGGGAAGTGGATCAGGCATGCCTTACGGACGTAATCCGCCGATGCACAACGGTGTCGCTCCTGCTGGACCCCACATCCCCGGAGGCTATGGCGCGCTTCCTCATCAGGGGGCGCATTCGGCCATCGGGTATCCCCGCGGTGGGCAGAATATCATGGATTCTATGCAGCAAGGTGGAATGTATGGTGCGCCAATGATGCGGCACGATGGGTACCCGGACACGCGCATGAGCCCACCAGCACAGGTGGGGTACGGGCCAAACACACCTGTGGGTCCACCGCCACCACCGATGCCTGCGGGCCCGCCGTACGGAGGTGTAATTCCGAATTCGGGAGTGGGCCCTGTGGGCCCACCTGGTGTTTCCAGACCTCCGGCTCCTGGTGTCGCGGGTGGTTACCTGGATATGCGTTCCAGGGGCATGAACTCTCAGATGGGCCCGTCAAATGCCTCAAGGGGTCCTCGCATTGGCACACCTGACCCCGCGCTGTTGCACCATAACCGGATGAACCAATCTCCCATGATGAATCACGCTATGCCTCCGCAAGTGAACAACTTTATGGCAATGGGAGTTCAACCCCCAAGCCCGCAAGTAATGGTTCCTACAACGCCTAGCATGGGTGACACCTTTCCGGGAGATGAAGCGAATATGGGCGCTCCCATTGAGGCATTATACGATTTTTTGCAGGGCCGCGGATTGGTTTCTGTTGATAAGCTGTCGTATTTCTTTCCTGAAGGGTATAAGGAAGGTGATCCTCGTCTGAAAGTGGCCGTTGATGGTAATTTCTGTCTCACAAGCCTTCGTGACGAACTGCGCAAAAGGGACTCCTTGTGGTTCCTTCACTCTTCTCTACCAGAAGAGCTCCTTGTATTAGTGTGGCACCACGTGGAGTGGATGCGGAACCTGAACTTGGAGCCTATTTGGGTATTCAATGGGCTGAGCGTAAGTGGTGATGTGGAAACATTCTTGACAACAGAGAATGAACTCCGTGCCCGTGACGCCGTGTGGAGTAAGCTGGAGGATGGTTCGCTCCCCGAAGATATGGAAATTCAGGAGGCATTTGACCAGCCGTTAGGCGAGGATGTGCAAATGGCGGTTGCGCGGTATCTGAAAGATAAGCTACAGGTGATGGCAGTGACGGCGCCATTTCTTAACTGGGCACAACTGGTTGCCTTCCACAAGGAGGGCATTGCGGATCTACTAATGGGTCCGCCGGAGATGCTGTTGCTTCCATACAGTGATATGAAAGTTATCGTGCAGATTGACGTGTCCAACAACAACGTAAGCTATTTAGACAGGGATCGCATTCTCCGTGCACTTTTCCCGCACCATGTTACTGAAACGAGCACGAGAGACGCGGGAGATAGGCTGATGGATCTTGGTCTCATGACCGCTATGCACCCCGCTCTTTCCTCGGCCCGTGTGAACCTGGATCTTTCAATGCAGGAGATATATGAGGAGCTTTCCTCCAAAACACCGAAGTACCGTTCAATAAAGGACTTTATTAACGCCCACGCAAGCACACAAGAGACGAATAAGAAGGCCGGGCTCACTATTAAGCATTCCAAGGGGCGTGGGTATCTTCGCTACAGTGCTGTATTTTCATCGAAGACACCTGAATCACCGCTAGTGTACCTGGTTCGTGTTCTAGATCCCACCCTGACGAACGCTGAGATGCCAACCAACTTGGCTGGTGTTTTAGGCCATTTTGTCCCACTATCACTGTTTTACTTGCAGTTTTCTGGCTTGCTGTCTGTCCGCGTGATGACGGCGATAACACAGTCATATCTTCGTGACGAGTGTCCAGTCTCAGATACCAAAGACTACCATGATATTCTGGACATTCTCATGACAATGCGCGGTCAAATAATTGGGCAAATACTGAAAAGGGTTGGGCATTCCTCTCTTCTTAGGAGGACGGAGTGCTTTTCATGGGTGAGGTGGTTTCAACCGATTTTGGCTCCGATAGACCGGCCACGTGATCTCATTGACCTGGACGAGTGGGATATTTCGGACTCGGAGGAGCTGAAGAGGTTGGATGAGGAGCACTTAGAGAATTACAGCATTGCCTCTGTGCTGAGTTTCACTGCCGAGTCTTCAAGTTCACCGAGCTGCGCTAATAGCATGTGCCGAGGAGCACCTATCCGCTACAAGAGCAAAAAGGAAACCTTTTTAGCCATTCTCCTAAAAGTGTTTGACTTCCTCGGGTACTTCTCCCACTCAACCGTGCCGTCAGACATGGGAGAAGGCGTAGAGGGAGATCACGGGCCGTTGATGGAAGGGTACAGGCAGGACGGTGGTAATGGGGGGGGCCAAGGTGCAGAGGCTTCGCCTGGGTTACTGGGAAAAGATAGGGACGACAGCAAGAGGGACTGCGCGAATGATGCCAGCTTAATGGCAGACGACGGTTCTAAGGATTACCCATCGGTGTACTTCCCCACGTACTTGATGCAGACAATCAAGGCGAACCCGTCTTCCTTTCAGGCATCCTTTGTCATTCTCACGGAGCTGCTCCGCGTTGGTATCATCAATAGCCGCCCTTGCCGTTACATTAACCCAGCAAATCAGCAGGTAGAGATTCCGCTGGAAGACCAAGATACCAACTGCGACCCACGGGTGCTTCTGGCTTCACGGGTTGCGTGTCTGATTTCCGTGCCATATAAGCGTGCTTCCGAGGATCTACCTTTTATCTGGGCCCCTGTTTACAGTCGGCATCTGTGTGCGTTTACCGTGATGGTTCGGGCGATGTGCCGCTGCCTCCGCGAGTTGGTGGAGGTAATCACTTCAAGTGTTTTTCTCGCTGGAAATACCAACTGCTGCTTGCATGATTTCATCCAGTTTGCTTCAATATTACCGTTCGGGGAAGTACCATCCACCATTGGTGGTCTACTTCTCCACTACGTTCTTGTGTTTCCCTCCGACTACCAGCTTAACGTCAACATGCGAGAGGACAGAATAGACTACTTGCAGCAGAAATTTCGTGATATTCCTGATCTTGGGAAGCACCTTCGGATCGTTATGACCTTTACACTCCAGGCACTGTACTTGATCAATGCCTACAAAATGAACGATAGGGAGCCGATCATCACACAGGATCAGCTGAGTGACACCATAATTGAGCACACAATTCAGATGATGTGGGAGAAGTGGTACGATCACATCGACGATAATCCACCAAAAGACATCCATAACTTGTGTATTTTGGATCCTTCATCTCTACGATCATGAAACGGAAGTTCGCAGCGGCAGACGTCGCGGAGAGGGAGGCTACAGCTATGCGTAGAGAGGGTATGTGCGCACGTTGTAGATGAGAATGGTGTGAGCTGAAAGGGAAAAGAGACTAGGAATATGAGTCCTCTCAGTAATAGAGGGAGAGCGAGGAGGGACAGTTGTTGCTGTGTACATAAGTTTATGTTGGAAGGTGAGGTGCGGCTGCTCAAGAGTGATAGCGTTGAAAGGGCAATGACAGTGGAGGAACGGTAGTGCCAGCGAAGCAAAGAGGCCCGTCGCACCTTGGAGAAGGAAGGTTTACTGGTGGGGTGATTTTTTTTTTCTTTGCAGGAAGGTAAGAGAGAATGATAATCGTATGAAGGACAAGGGGAGGAATGAATGAACCGCTTTTGCCGGTTGAATGGATGAGGGAAAGGAATACCTACGTTAGTGAGTAAAGTGAATGGAGTGATGAGTTAGGGCCCTGACGCTGCGGGCCTGTACTTGTGTCTTGACGTGTGCGTAATGCGGTGTGGAGACAGCAGACAGCATCAGCGGGCGAGGACGAGGACGAGGGAAGGTTTAATGTTCCCGTCCCTTCTGCAAGAGGAAAGCTGAAGCATCCTACGAGTAGGGCTAGGCGCCATCCCCCTCTTTCCTTCCCTACACTGGAAAAAAAAGAAGCAGGAAGAAGAAGAGGAATAAAAATGAACGAATTGGGGAGGTGAGTGGGGAAAGGTGGCGGACGACGGCGGTGTTATCATCAGGGAAGTTAACCGAGACAAAAGAGGCAATGAGGAAGGAAGAAAAACAAACAAACATCGAAGGAGTATCGTGTGTTAATGTTGTGGTTTAGGGTTAGGCGAAAACAAAAGAAGCCTGACCATCGGTCAACGAATACGACAACAGCAACAGAAGAAGAAAGAAATTAGAACGAAATGCAGGAGAACATAATATATATTTTTTTAAAAAAAGGAGAGGGAGAACAAAAGGGAGCGAATTGAATAGAGCAAAGGTGGAGGAGGTGTTTTGGGGCAGTATTCGCCGAAGTGGAGAGCGATTTTTAACAAAGACATGCGTTAACAAGCAAAATAGTGTGAAACGACGCTGGAGAAGTGGAAAACAACCTATTCAGCAGCTAACGAGAGCGGAGGAAAAAGGAGGAACGTGTGGATGAGACGTGACGCAGTAACAAGAGGTGTACACGCACTCATGGCGGCCGCGGGACGGAATGGACTACAATAAAGAAAGAGAGAGGAGAGCCAGGACGAGGATCAGAAAAATTAGGTAATACGAGAGAAGCACGTGTTTCGGTCTGAGAAAAGTGAAATAGTAATAGTTGTTATAAAGTTAATACAAGCGAAACAGTTGTGGAGCACAGTCTGAGCGAAATCCGATGTATGAGGGCTATTATTAATACCAAGCGTTGATGAATGCTGGAGGACGAAGAGGAGGGGGAGGACAAATGATGGGGCTGGGGAAGGGCAGTTGTGAGGCGTGTGACTTGCGGCACCGTTAAGGGGTGGAGGGAAAACTTGCACATTAGGCGACCCACGAGAGGTTGGTCTTTTCGATCATCTACGCTCATTGGGAGAGAGTGATGTTGTGTACAAGCACCGGGTGCTGGCCTGCTTCCCAGTGTTTCTTCGTTATGACACACATTCTTTGACTTTCTTCACTACTTCGTCTTATGTTCTTTGTCTTTTGCTACCTGACGTTACTTTCCTATGTGCGAGTGTGCCTGCGGTGCTGTCTTTCGTTGGATGCCGACGATGTGCCTTTCTGCACCAGTGCTGGATGATTTGATCTTCTTCGGCCCTTCGGTCTTTGACTCCCCGTGGACGACTCCCCTTCGTTTCACTTCGTCCATGTCATTGTGGACGACGCGTTGGGCATTGAGGGATATATATATATATATATATATATATTTGTCCGTAACCGCAGCTATTGCCCTTACGGGCGTTGTTACCCCTATGCCGCGTTTTGCATGGGAACCTTTTTCCTTGTGTCGTCACGGCTCACACTTCTACAAACTTATGTTCTTCTTTCTGCACTCACCTGCTGGTGGCGCTGCCCATTGTTAATGGAACAGGCAGACGGTTAAGAAAAACAAACCACACATTTGCTTATGTCACGGAGGTACGTACGAATTCTGCCTGCTGGCTGACGTGTATCGTCCGTGCAATCAGTGATGGCTGGAGGAGGTGGAATTGCATGAGGGGATTGAGTGAAATTGACTGCTACTAGCGCAAGTGGTGGTAACGGTGGTTGCTTGTTTGCATGTATGAGAATGTGGCAGATGGGGGGTTGATGGTAATGGTGATGGCCTGGACTCCAGGGTCCGCTTGTTTCTTCTTTGCTTAGATTAGTCCAGAACCGCCTTATGACCCTCATTTTTTCGCCTCACGTGATCACTCAAATCGTGCCTTTGCAGGTCCCTTGCAGTTGTTGTGCTGCTGCCAGTGGCGTGTGCTGACTTTGATATGAGAATTACCTGCGAAGGGTGGCACTGCTACAGCATGGGGAGACGACGAAGTGATGGTAATCACATGACCGCGTTTTTTTTTTTATGTATGTCTTTGTTTGTATGTGCGTATGTGCGTGTGACATGAGCGAAGGTGAATGCAGAAGCAGAAGGGGGTGAGAAGAGATTGTCACCCATTTGTATGTATTTAGGCCGCTTGATGCGTAGGATGTGGTGATGGGAGTGGAGCTATGATGCGTAGATGGCAGTTAGTGGCTTTGGTGATAGCGGTGGCGGTGTGGATGCGGAGGGAGTGGATCGCGGTATATATATATATATATATTCTCTCATTTATCTTCGCTTTTTTTCTTTTTTTTTTCCTTATGCCACCGGAAGGGCAATATCGGGTGGGTGGTCCATACGTGTGTGTGTGTGTGCTGTTTTCCGTTTTAGTGACAAAGGGGGTAGGCAACGGAGGCTAGTTTGGGTTAGTAAAAACAAAAAAAAAACAAAAAAAAAAGATACTGAAAATAAAAAAGAAGAGAGAGAACAACGTGTTCTCTCATTCTCACTCCGGCCTCTCTATGTATATATTTACATAAACACGGTGAGAAGAAAAAAAAAAGCAGGGACAGAAAGTGGAGATACAAATATGGAGGAAAACCATCACACCAATGATGCCTATTGCACGTATTTAACGTGTTTTCGGGGATTCACCATGATGCATAAGCAAAACCGTCAACAGCAGAAGAAAAAAAATGTGCATACATAAACATATGTTTTGTTATCTGAAAGTTACTTGTATTTTTATTTTAAAGGTCGCCCACCAAGGGAGCCGCCAAGTAATGCGCTCTTTCCTTCTGCTTGGCCATGTGCATGCGTTGTGCGAGTCGTGGAGAAAAGCACTTGTGGTGGTGTGGAAAGAGGGAAAATGTACGTGTGGTGTTAAGAGGGTTAGTAGGAGAAGAGAAATGAGCAGAGGAATAAAGTTAGGGGACGGGAGTGCGTCTTTGGATCGTGTCTGCCTGCCGAAGTATGTTTGCCCGAGAGATGGAGGGACGTGAAGGAAATCCCCAAAGGTTAGGGGCGGTGCTTACGAAAGGAGTTGAGAAGGGGCGGTTAATTGGCCGGTTAGTGGGAAGTTGCTTCTGGCGGATATTAATCGTCGAAAGAAAAAGTGACGCGGGGAGCAGTGGGACGACCGGCCTGCTGAACCTCTTTCGTTTACCTCGTGTTCTTTTCGCTTGCTTTCTTTCCTCTTTTTTGTCGCGCACCCTTTTTACTATTGGCGACACCCCCTGCACGTCGGTTTTTTTTCCCTCTTTCCGCAACTTTTTCTATTCCTCTTTCTTCCTCTCATCACCAGCCACTATATAACCGTAACATGGGCAACAAATAATAACACTAACATTTGCCATTATTCTTTATCTTTAGTTTCCCTTTCACACACCACTATCGAAGACTGAACTGGTTAGGGTTGACAAATGATTCTTCTCGTGCTTTTATCACCTTTTTTTTCTTCTTCTTCCCGATAAGTTTGTGTGTCCTTGAATCCTTCCTCTTTTAGGATTTTTCTTTGCTGTCTCCCGTGAGGGTTGTTGATACCTTTTTTTGTCGTTGTGCGTATGTCTGTGCATGTGACTACTGTGCACTACTCCGTTACCACCTCTTTTTCGCTCAATAACTCAATTCTTCCCTTTGGCTGACAAAAAATTCGACTCCCTTTCTTTTGAGGACGGCGATGCGTTTTGCTTTATTACTGATGTCATCCACCCCAAGCGTCTCATGTGTTCCATCACTCACATGCCGCTACCCAGCTCTACTTGTTTCCCTTCTATGTTGTTTTCTTCCCTGAAGGATTATACGTCACAAGCAAAGTATACCTTTAAAAGAGAGAATGGCATCCACCAACAAGTACGACTTCGCAACGTCTGTTGTCATCACGGAGGCTGAATTGAACACCCGCATACGTGAGTTGGCGCAGCGCATTGCAAACGACTACAAAGACGCTGGTCTGAAGACATTGGAAAACCCGCTTATAATCCTTTCTGTACTGAAGGGGGCCGTTGTGTTCGCCTCGGATATTATTCGCTTCCTTTCTGACTTTGGTGTCCCCACGCAGCTTGAGTTTATGTGTGCAACGTCGTACGGGCACGGCACGACGACGTCCGGCTCTGTCAACATCACGTACAGCAGCTGTGACGATATCGCCGGGAAACATGTGCTGGTTGTGGAGGATATTGCCGACACCGCTCTAACGCTGAAGGCCGTGTCCGACGAACTGAGCAGGCGCAACCCTGCGAGCCTCAAGACGGTGGTTGCTCTGGACAAACCCGCGCGCCGCCGCATTCCCTTCACCGCTGACTACGTTGTGGCGGAGATACCCGATGCGTTCGTGGTGGGCTACGGACTGGACTACGCTCAGGCGTACCGCGGGCTGAGGGATGTGGTGGTCCTGAGTCCGAGTGTGTATGAGGCGTGGGAGAAGGAGCTAGCGAAGAGGAAGAGCGCGAGTGAGGAAAAAGGCGTAAACGCATTTCCTCGTGCTCGAGGTGCTCTTTGACACGCTGGGGCCGTTTGTATTTGAAGCCCGTCGCGTCCTCCTCTTTTTTCCGCTATAGCTACATGGAGCACTGCGTAAGCAGACGTGTTTTCTTTCGGTATGTCCTTACGTCGTGTTTTTCGCCTTCTCGCTAAGTCTCATTGATTTTTTTATTTTATTTTTATCTAATTTACAGGAACGTGTCGGACGGAGGTAGAGCGGCAAAATACTCAATATCCCCACCCGGCCACACAGTCCCCGAGCGTTGATGGTGTTTCGTGAGGTGTCTGGCGGCGCACAGAGACGTGCAGAAGTATTTTTTAATTTGTGGATGCGCATGCTTCTGTTCGTGTGTTAGAGTCAGATGGTTTTCCTCTTCTATCGGATAGGGTACTGTAGTTTATTTTTAACTGTTGTGTTACTAATCTGCTTCCTGATTTTTTATGGTAATAGTGATGTATATTTTCCATTTTTCTCCCTCTTTTTTTTGTCTTCTTGTAGGGGGGGGGGCACTGACAAAGCCATATTCGTGAAGGGGTCCGGCTGACATTTTTTTTTTCGGTCATTCCAGGCGTCTCTGGTGTTGGTTTGTTAGGGTTAGCTTTATGGAGGGATGGATAGTTGTGGACGTGGCGCAGGGTATGCGGGTAGTTTCCGACAGGAGCTAACTCCTCTTGGAGAGTTTCAAAGCGCAGATTTTGTGCCCGTTAACGAAGTTGGGCGCTGCGACCTTCTGCGGTTGGTGGGGCTTTGCGGAGTGATGAGGTGCTGTAGTGACATTGATTGGGGAAATGGAATGGAGCATGGGGGTTACGGGTCTCTATTTCGTGGGAAGCACAATATCGACGGGTGTGATGTCGTCGTGTCTGTCCTCCAGAGGCCCGTGGGGCGTGAAGGGGAGTTACAAACACTTGCAGAAGTTGAAGTAGAGTTTCTACGCACAAGGTTTCCCGGTGTTTTTGAAGATCCGGAGTATTTTAACGCTACTGACGGTGGTTGGTCATGCTTCATCACCGTGATGCGGTGGTGTGGACCTGGTGACGTGGCAGATTTATTTGATCAGGGCAGGTTCCGTGGGGAGTGTGTGGCTGAAGTAGTTCGAGGAAACTCCGTGGGATCTCTCCCTGGCTCGGCCCTACACGACATTGGTAACACGACATGTGAAACTTCGGGAAGATTATGTGGTCAGCAGGTGTGCTCGGAGTTGGCTGCGCCGAAGGATAGAAAAGTTCGTGTGGTCGGGGAGTATGAAATGTATATGGACACTCTCGTTGGCCGTGGGCGATTTGGAACTGTGTACAGGGGAGTGCACAGAGAGAAGGGATATCCCGTCGCGATGAAAGTGTTAAAGGGCCCTACTCAAGGAGAGATCAAATGTATAATGAAACCAGAATATTGCAGTATCTCAAGGGTATGAATCATCGGAATGTTGTCGTAACGCACGGCACGTACCGAGGAAAGGAGGAAGGAAATGAATTGACTCTTGTGCTCGTCCTGGAGATGTGTTCTGGGAGCGATTTGAAGGATTACTTAGCCAAACATGACTCACTTTCAGAGAGTCAAGCAAGACACATCATGCAGCAGCTTGTGGATTGTTTATATTTCCTCAAGGAGCATGGTGTCATGCATCGTGATTTGAAGCCAGCTAATATACTTTTGACCTCCTACAACATCGATGAGGCCGTAGTGAAGGTGGCTGACTGGGGGATGGCGAAGGTTAACAACTGTAGGAGAGAGAGAGGCGCCACCTCTCCGACGCATGGGGACAACGGGGAGATGTTTGAGTCGGCTGTGGGTACGGTTGCTTACATGTCCCCAGAGCGGCTCAGCCTCGACTGTTATGACTTTCAGGCAGAAGTGTGGGCGTTGGGCGTGATTATGTACGAATTACTTTTTGCCAGACACCCATACCTTAATTCCGGCACAGTTGTGCGCACGCCAGGAGAGCTGTTAGCAGCCATCACCCGCGCCGAGGAATTAGATATGAAGAGCCACCTTCAGCGTACGACGAGTGTTACACCGAACGTAAACGGTGAATTACCTCCGAGCACTGTGCCGGAAGGAGCTGCAGCGGAGGAACGATCTCTTTCCCAAAGCTGTTACGAACTGCTCCGGCACATGCTGCATCCTGATGCGAAGAAACGGTGTACCATTGCCCAAGTTAGAGAGCATGCGTGGTTTCGTCATAGGGTCGCTACCGATACGATGGACGAGGCAACATCGAGTCTGTCAGGCTCCGCGCCTGCGGAAGCAGTGACAGGGGGAAAGAGCACGGGGTTGGAAGAGGAAGAAGAAAGAACGCGTAAGTCGAGTGAGACGGTGGAGGAGCCCACCCTACTGCCACCGGCTGCTCATCATGCGTCCTCACTTGCTGATGATGGTACTCTGCGCAGCAGCGTTTTATCCGCCTCAGAACGCCTTCACACAACCCACCTAGCACTTCACGAATACGTAAGCATCTTGCGTCATAATGTTATTGAAAAAGAACGGAACCCCAGCCACGGACTTGCGGTGCTCTCATACGCGTGGGACCTTCTTCGTGCCGCTACGAAAAGTGTCTCTGAGGAGGCACAACCTGTGTTGGAGAGCGCCTTTCACCCGCGGCGTAGCCCAATGCTCGGAGACTTCAAGCAAGTGGAGGCGTATGTCCAGTCAACAGCAAGACAGTTGATGCGAAGTTTGCCCGCTGCCACGGGCGCCCGCTCTCAGACGCCGTCGAGATGCCCCGACCCTACGTTCAACCCAGAAGCAGATGCATATCGCAGCCTTGCATCAGTTTCACAAAGTGCCCCTCTTCATTGCTTGCCTGCAGCGGCAGAGATTATGCTGCAGCATGCTGTCGCCTCCATTCGTGCGTCAGTCACTGAAGACCTCATACTCAACTCAGACGACGAACAAAAAAGCTGCGTAGAGGTAACAGATGTGGTTTGTGTGGTTAGGAAAATGCAGCGGAAGGAGTTGTGTGAACGAGCAATGGCAATTTTGCGCGTGCTTTTGCAGCAGGTTGTTATTCGTTATCCCAGTCTTCCTACGCGTTCGATTATCGCTGATACCGCCGAGGTTGGGTGCGTGCAGGTGCTCAATGTACCTCTCGTCCCGTTGAGTGGTGAGGCGGATAGGCGCACAGTGCAGGCACTTCTACACAAGGTTGAAAAATATTATCGTCGATTTTTCAGTGCGTAGCAGCATGTGTGGGGAAGGGTTGCATCACCGCCCTCCCATGGGACTCACATACCTTTGTTGTTGTGTTGTTCATGATTTATTTACTATCATTGTTGTTATTGTTTTCGTTGTTCTTCCCCCTTATTTTTCCTATCAGATATTGTTGCTGTTGTGTGTGGGCTTATTGATGTTTTTTTTTTGGTGCATTCACTTTGCATGTTCGTAGCAGTGTCGCCTTTTTCCCGCATGTCTGTACGGTTATCTGTTTTCTCTTTTTCTCATTTTCGTGCCGTCACAAACAATTCCAGCGAGAGTTTCATGGGCCAGCGACAACCAATTCAATTGGTGCATTCAGCTTCATACAAGCCCCGAGAGGAAAGTGATGAAAAGGCTCGGAGGAAAATAAATGACGTATCGGGGGTGTGAATGCCACTCCTCCACGTGAAATGGGAGGCGTTAGCTAAGTAAGATTATATTTGCATATATATATATATATATATATATATATATATATATATATATGCATCTTGCCCTTTCGTACTGTGCTGTTTTGCTGATCCAGTTACATTACTCTGGTGTGGTTATCGCCAATTAGAATTTGGTCTCACTCCAGAAACATGAAGCTGGTAGCTATTCGGTTTCTGTTTTGTACCATTGTTCTTTTTTTTTTTTCCTAGGTGCTGTTGTCACCAATTATGACCTGCTTGGGGCACAATGATGGATGACAAGATGACCTCTAAGGGGGAAGAAGAAAAAACAAGTCGTGTTGATGATATTCAAGCACAAGAAGATGCAGTCAACTTCAGCCCATCTCTTTTCTGATGACTCGTTATCATAGTACTAACTGAGCTGTCGCACAGGGCGAAGGACCTTTTCCCCTGTTACTTTTACATCAAGTTGTAGTGAAACACTATTTTCTCTTCACTAGTCCGTTTGCGTACGCTTAAATTCTTTGCGCATGCGGAATATTTCTTAAAGAGCAAAATTCCCCCTTTGCCTTAGTCAATCCCTCCCTGCATCTTGCGCGATATTGGGTGCCTGTTGGCAGTTAAGGCAGGGTATTGCCAAACACGTGCACGACGTTGTTCCGCTTCGTTGGTCTTTAGTGTCTGAGTTCTCCACAGTGAATAAATAAATAAATAGCAGAAGGAATTCGTGTTTGGGTGTTGGACATTTGTGCTAACCCATTCGATTGCTGGTCTTTTCAGCACGTTATTCTTTATTTATTTTTCTCTAGGTACAGCTCAGTGAAATAGCTCTGAGCGTAGATACTGCTAAGAACACTTATTACTTGAGCAGCGTTTTTTTTTTGTGTATGAAATATGCAGCCACCCCAGTTCCCTCTTGCCACGGTATTGGTATAGTTCCACTCTCCCCTTTTCTCATTTTTCAACTAAATTGTGTAGTGCATCACTGTGCTCGTCCGGTTATCGTTTTACCTAATTTCTATAGCGAGTGCTTGGAACAACTACTGGTATTCAAACACGGCGCTGACTTTTGGAAATATCGAACGATTCGATGGACGAGGCAACGCGGAAAATGTATGTGGATAGGGGCCGCGCACTCATGGAGGCCCGGAGACCAGGGGTGACCAGTCAGACCCCCGAGAGATTTGAGGAGTTGAGGCATCAAGGATGCACGATCTTTCAGAAGTTTGTCGAGGGGGGTGAGTGGAAGCCCCATGCGATGCAACACCACGCACCGGTGGCAGCAGCGCCCAGGGGGCACTGTACTCCACATGAAAATAAGATCACACCCAACGACTCGATAATCCGCAGTGGGTGCGGGGTGGGGGTAGTTGGGCCCATAGGCGAATCCAAAGTAGTGGAAGCTAGTCTTGAAGCAGCTGCTAGCCAGCCCGAAAGTGGTGGGAAAGCCAGTGTGCGTTTGCCGTGCGAAGAAGATGTAAGTGAGTTACGTAACATAATTAGTGCCCAAAAAGATCAAATCGATCGACTACACTGTCACCTTGAGCAGAGGGAATCAATAATTCTGAGGTTGACGGGTGAGGTGCAGGAAGCAGCCGCAGCCACTAATGGGATTCGAGAGGAAAACAAGCAACTGAAAAACGATAGGGAAGCCCTTCAAAAGGACAAAGCAATGCTTCTATTGGAACACGAACGAAGCAGTCAAGAAATGAATGAACAAAAATTCCAGTTGCAAGAGTTAAAAGAGCTACTTAAAGAAAGTAACGACGAACTGCGCGATCTTTACCGTCAAGTGGACGAGTTAAGGGAAGCGGAAGTGAAGTTAGCAGATGAAAACAGCTACCTCCGTCAAGTAAAATCGCAACTTGAAAATGAGAACCTTCACCTTCAGCGCGTCAACGCGGAATTAAGGGATGCTTTAGACACAATTCAAACGAAAATACAAGTAACTCAGGAGAGTTCTGCCAACAGCTTCCAAGAGGAAGTAGTGCACAGATGGGAAGCAGGAAACGAGAACGCTAGCTATACTAACACGACTGATGTTGTCGACTTCCCCTGCGAGCACAGCACCTCCTGCGGTCACGACAGGAAACAACCAGTAGTCCATGCAATGACTACACACCTTGACAGGACACAACGATGCAGCAACGAACTTGAAAGCCACAAGAACAACCAAGAGCAACAGGTTGTCGGTACTCTGTTTTACAATCCCTTTGCTTCTATGGAGGCAGATGATGATGCATCATTTTTGGTACGCAATGAGGATGATTGTGATGTGCTCGGCTTGACAATTGGCCCCTATACGACAGAAACACCCCCTGAACGCATTGCTGAGCACGACGAATTATTGCGACAAAAGCTGGAGGAAGCCGCGGCCGCTGGCAGTGGTGAGAGTGCTAATAGTCTCCGTGAGGCCAATGAGCAATTGAAAGCACAACTCCACGAGATGGAGGAGCGCCATAGGGAGGAGTTGGAGGCTGTGGCAAGTGAGGCCGCTGAACGCATTGCTGAGCACGATGAGTTATTGCGACAAAAGCTGGAGGAAGCCGCGGCCGCTGGCAGTGGTGAGAGTGCTAATAGTCTCCGTGAGGCCAATGAGCAATTGAAAGCACAACTCCACGAGATGGAGGAGCGCCATAGGGAGGAGTTGGAGGCTGTGGCGAGTGAGGCCGCTGAACGCATTGCTGAGCACGATGAGTTATTGCGACAAAAGCTGGAGGAAGCCGCGGCCGCTGGCAGTGGTGAGAGTGCTAATAGTCTCCGTGAGGTCAATGAGCAATTGAAAGCACAACTCCACGAGATGGAGGAGCGCCATAGGGAGGAGTTGGAGGCTGTGGCAAGTGAGGCCGCTGAACGCATTGCTGAGCACGATGAGTTATTGCGACAAAAGCTGGAGGAAGCCGCGGCCGCTGGCAGTGGTGAGAGTGCTAATAGTCTCCGTGAGGTCAATGAGCAATTGAAAGCACAACTCCACGAGATGGAGGAGCGCCATAGGGAGGAGTTGGAGGCTGTGGCGAGTGAGGCCGCTGAACGCATTGCTGAGCACGATGAATTATTGCGACAAAAGCTGGAGGAAGCCGCGGCCGCTGGCAGTGGTGAGAGTGCTAATAGTCTCCGTGAGGTCAATGAGCAATTGAAAGCACAACTCCACGAGATGGAGGAGCGCCATAGGGAGGAGTTGGAGGCTGTGGCAAGTGAGGCCGCTGAACGCATTGCTGAGCACGATGAGTTATTGCGACAAAAGCTGGAGGAAGCCGCGGCCGCTGGCAGTGGTGAGAGTGCTAATAGTCTCCGTGAGGTCAATGAGCAATTGAAAGCACAACTCCACGAGATGGAGGAGCGCCATAGGGAGGAGTTGGAGGCTGTGGCGAGTGAGGCCGCTGAACGCATTGCTGAGCACGATGAATTATTGCGACAAAAGCTGGAGGAAGCCGCGGCCGCTGGCAGTGGTGAGAGTGCTAATAGTCTCCGTGAGGTCAATGAGCAATTGAAAGCACAACTCCACGAGATGGAGGAGCGCCATAGGGAGGAGTTGGAGGCTGTGGCGAGTGAGGCCGCTGAACGCATTGCTGAGCACGATGAGTTATTGCGACAAAAGCTGGAGGAAGCCGCGGCCGCTGGCAGTGGTGAGAGTGCTAATAGGGATTTATATTTTACTACTGCTGGTGATATTCCAAAACTGTCTTCCGTTTTTGACTGTGATGATGTAAGACGTGAATTGTTGTGCAGTACGTTGAACGGTAGTTTGTGTGCTGATGCTTTTTCTGACAAAGTTTTATCAACAGTGTGTTTGTTAATGGATCTTCGTGCTGAAACTTGTGTCTCTTACCAATATTTGTTGCGGCACTTTATGGTAATTTATCGAAAATTGATCTGTCGCTGCTTGCTTTTTGAGAATGCGGCTACTGATGCGCTGACTGAAGGAGACCGGCAATGTCAGGAGTTTGTTGCCATTGTGAATAATGCAGAAACGGAACACGAACAACTGCTGTGCCAGAACAGGCAGCTTGAGGAGGAGGTCAGAAGTCTAAAGATTGCTAAAGAGGAACTCGAGTTGCGGCATAGCCAAATAAATGGTGAGCGTGAAGAGACAGTGAGGGATATCTGTGAGAAGCTTAAAGCATCTAGACGTGAGTTGGAGGTGGTCAAACTGGAGAATGCAGCTGCTATACATAAGATTGATCTTCTGGAGACTGAGAACGCGAATGTTTCACACTTATTTTCAGAAATGAAAAAAACTGCGGCGGGTGTTGAGGATGAACAGCGGCGAGAGATTGTTAGACTCCAAGAGGCACTCAGAGAGAAGTCACGCAGCTCGCGGGAGATTCTCGAGTGTACAGAAAGGCAGCTAGCGGCAGCATTAGTTCAGGTCGATCAATATAAAATAAACGTGGAGGTTTTGGAGAAAAAGATTCGCTCCTCGCAGGAAGAACTGGATCACATCGTCTCTAGACTTGAACGAGCTGAGTCCGAGCGCGAAACCCAGGAGACCAAGTTGTTCGAGACAACGCATCAGCTTCAGACATTTAGGCAACAAAGCTGCGCAGCGGAGGAAGCCTCTCGTCGTCACGCTGAGCACCTCTCAAAAACTATTGAAGAGCTGCAAGAGGTCAATGCACAACTTAGAGAGTCTTCTTCTAGACAACAGAGAACTTTGGACTCGTTGAGGGGTCAGCTGGCTGAAAGTGAGTTGCAGCTTGAGGCTCTTCGAACCCGCATCAAACGACAGGATGATGACGCACAGCATATGCACGGACGGCTGATCGAACTGGAGTCTGCTGGTACTCTTCAAGTGGAAGAGTCCAGTGCTGCACTGCAGGCTGCGGAATTGCGTATTGCGTCTCTGGAGCCTAGTAAGGCCGCTCTGCGGGAAGAGTTGGATCAACAGCAAAAGAAGTACCATGCACTGCAGGGGGACTATCACGAATTGGAAAGGCAGCTCCGCCAGTCTGCTGATGCAAACCACTGCAGTGAGCAGCAGCTAAAGTGCCGTATTCAGCAGTTGTTGGAACAGGTGGATGCGCAAGAGAAGGAACTGCGGCGAGTGAAGGAGATGTACAGTAGTCTCCTCACCAACGGATGCGTGTCGACGCAAGATCGGCATGTTGGGGGGCATGGTGACGGGGAGTTTTCTTGCAACCCCGAGGTCAGTGACCAAGAGGTTGAGAAGTTAAGGAACGAACTACGCCTTCAGCGAGATTCTTATGATGCAGAAATGCAGGCTGCAAGCATCACTCTTAACGATGCGAGGGAGGAGCTCAGCGTGTGGCGCTCTACTCTAGAACGGGCAGAGGTTAAACAGAACGCGCTACGTGATGCGTTGCAAATGCTTCACGTGGAAAGGATGACTCAAGACGAGGAAATAAGGACGCTGCGACATCAATTGTGGGGATACCAGAAGAGCGTTACAAGGGGTTTTGGCAGCCCGCAGCTTCCCGGTGACATGCACACTCCTCCAGATAGCGCATCTTTAAAGATGTCGGCTTCGGCAGAGAAAAGATTGATTGAAAAGCTTCAGGGCATCGTAGCTGAGAAGACTATGCTTCTGGAGGAGCGGGAGTTGCAGTTTGAGACGTTACATGCAGAAATAAATGATGCCATCGTTCAAGCTGTGCAAGAGGTAAGCCCCGCAGAACTCAGCACTGAAGCGGAAGGGAATGAGGAGCAGAGGGAAATTTTACTGAAGAACATCACGCACGACTTGCTGCTTCACTTCGGCTGCCTCACGCCCACGGCTCGAGGGCTGCACGCTGATGGTGCGCTCCCGGCCTCTTACGATGATGCAAGCGTAACCACCGCAACTGGGTCCCAATCCAACGTAGGTGGCGCTGGCTCGGTGTTGTTTACAGACACGCCCACGGTATCCAACACTAGAGAGGGAAGTGAGAATAGCATCCACGAATGAAGGGCTGCTCGTTGTGGAGATTTTAACCTTTTCCTTTTACCCCTCTTTGTGTGGGGAAAATGCTCAACTTTCCGACTCAGAGGCCCATCTATGGGACCTCTATTGTTCCTTAACCACCGCTGTGGGTGTGTGGGAAACCGTGTTTGATACTCAGCCTCTGGACGAACGTATTAAATTATTATTTGACCGGTTGCTTCAGCGCTGGGATTGATTGAATATGTCTATCCGTTATATTTGATGTTACTCCTGTCTCACTCCATCTGCGTTGGCATTGCAGTTGCCACCGATAGATAGTTTTATTGGCCTTTCTCCCCTCACTCCCCAAGGTTGACGGAGTGTGCGTGTTTAACGACAAGTTTGCACATTTGGTTCTGCTCACGCTTGCGGACTGATGCGTATCACTTCGGCCTTATTGGTTTATTTCTTACTGCTCGTGGATTGTTTGATATTCTGTGGCAGGCTGTATTCCTCCCTTGGTTACGCCATGTCGTGAGTACGTTTTCACACATACTCTTAATTGGAGCAGCGTAGATTCATTTGAATGTCACTGTGTGTGCGTGTGCATGTGTGGTGTCGTGGTGTGACTTTGTGCACAGCTATTTGAAAGGTGGGTTTTCCTTCATGACGCTTTCTTGTCATTTTCTTTGCTTTGTGTTATCACAAGAACCAACCCTACGCGCGTGAGGGTAAACTAGGGCTTCTCACCTACACCGGTGAACAACGATTCGTTGCGGAGGGTGCGGTAGAGGAATCGAGGTGCGCTGTAGACGTTGTGAGGATTAGGGAAAAGGGCAAGGGAACAAAGGGCTTGAAAGTCCTTGCAGGACAGCACTCAACGGTGGTTACATAAAAAGGGAACATAGTGCTCCAACTCCATTTAAGAAAGAAAGGGAAATATCCAGTTCGAATGAAGTCATCAGACATTTTCTTTGCGTATCGTCTTACGCCCGTTGTTCTCAAGAACCGTCAACATGACAGCGGCGTTAACCAATACGGCTTAAAGCCTACAAATGCTTACGACTACATTAATCCTACGAACCTTGTCAATTTTGGGCGAGGTACAACCTTTGACAACTTGGGTGTGCGGCGTGCGGGCCGCGGTGAGATCGACTCGTCTCCCTCCCACAGCGGGGCACCAGTTTTCACACAGGCTAAACTTATTGGTCTTAGCGGTGAGGACCAGCTAACAATGTGTCAGTCGGAGACGATGGCGCTGCGGGTTTGCATGGCGAAGTCGGGCCAGGGGGCGTGTGAGCGGGAGAGCGCTGCACTTGACACGTGCCTTGGGCGCGTGGGATACCTGCGGCGGGCAATGAGTGAAGCGTGCTGGGAGTTCAATGATTGGTTCATACAGAATGTATCAGATAACCATACGAAACCGTTTCAGCATCGACCACATGACTGGCGGCACTTTTACGCGCAGGAAAAACTTGTGCGAGAACGGCAGCAGAACGGGCATGCGTACGGTCGCAGACCAAAACAATTCTCTTTCGGGGCACGATACGTGAAAACCGAGGGTTATGGAAAGCGACCTCGACTACCGTACAACAAGTGAAATCCCGTGCAGTGCGTTTCGTGTTCTCGAGCCATTTTCCGCTGCAAGGAGGTAGAAGTGCTTACATTCATAGGCGTTTGTGAGTGTGCTGTTTGGGCAAAAAACCTTCGCGACGCGCAGCGCAGCAGTCCACAAGAATGTGCGTGGTTATGGAGCTTCTTCATCCCGCTATTGTCATACCAACTTGTCTGTTAGTTTGGAATGGAATGGATAGCGCACTGTTGACAGTCTGCTTCTGGTGTGCTGGAGCAAAAACATTTTTTTTCTCACCTATGTGCATGGTTGTGCACCGTTTTCCTGACTTTTGTTGTTCATCCATGACTGGTACCTTCTGACGATATCTACATCTTACAATTCATGTAGCTTTTCTTCGTTTGTACAATCTCAAACAAACTAACAAAAATTATCGTAATTTATTTTGTATGTGGAATTAATGCTGTAGCGTAATAGGTGCTCAACTGATTGAACCAAGGGAGGGTGTCGCATTGCTAAGCGGGTGCTAGCGGCAAGAGAGAGGAAAGGGGAGAACTGGAGGGCGCTGGTTCAGTGGCAAAAGCAATAGCAACATAATCCGTTTTTTTTCCTTCTCAAGTCCCTTCGTACGGTCTTTTTCATTCGTGTGTGCGGGAACGGTTTTAAAGAATAGTTGTATTGTTGTTCTGTCCGAGTGGACCAGTTGCCGATGGTAGCATATAAAACCCCTGGGGAGCTTGCCTACGCACTGTACAACTTGTACAAGGCGAATCCTGCTGGGTTCAACAGGATGCTGCGGGAGCGTATTGGGGAGCGCGGGAAGCGTTTCATGGAGGATCACCCAGACACATTTATGTACATTGAGCGCAGCAAGAACGCGAATATTGTTGCCTACACTGCGCGCTTTGTTGATCCATCAACCAATAGCGCAGTTCCCTCCGGTGTCGGGGTGGATTGCGTCCTGAAGGGCAAAGACCCCGTCCATGCCTACTTCATCACTCTCGACCCTGAACAGATGGCGAAGCTGCGGGAGAAGGGCCGTGAAAGTCTCATCGACGACCTCAACTTCGTACAGAATAAACTTGCCTATGGTTGCAGCGGCAAGAAACTCGACCCGGCATCCACAGCCCGCGGTGTGGACGACCCTAATGGGTTCACAAAATGGATTGAAGAGTTCCAACCCTTTTCACTCTCGTATGTTGCGTTATCCAAGTATCCTACACTTCTTCTAACTTTAAAGCCCTTTAAAGATGATCAAGGCGAGGAGGCCAACACCACCGTTGTTCTTATTGCCGTTGTTGGTGGTGTGCTGAGTGTTCTTAAGCGGATATACGTATCTAGTACCGAGCCTAAGCGCTTCTACGAGTTGCCGACCGTTAATTACATTGAAGTGTTTGGGGTGTCTGTGGAGGATGGTACTGACGCATACGAGAAGAAGCTGCCGTGAGCGCCTTAAACTACACCACTTGCTCATTCGGTGATTCATTGTTTGATATTTTATTGGTCTCCGTTGTGGTGAATTATTTTCGAAGTAAGCGTGCGGGGAAGTGTGAACTTGAGAGCGGTGTGGAGGGAGCAAATTCAAATGATACCGTAGTCAGAGGCAGCGCAACTCATCGCATTGAGCGGTGAAGAGGTGGTGGTAGAATCAACGGATTGGGAAATACGTTCTTTACCTTTTCCACCACTCTCAGTGTCGTGGCTTGACATTAGTCGGGGATCTGTGTTGTATATCGCGACCGGTTTTTTTCTCTCACACGTAAAGTCTCTTTCATCCTTTTTCTTCGGATCCAGCGGTTTAAGTTGCTCTTCCCCAGCCAATACTCGCGCCGCAAACCCGTTGTTATTCTTATGATATTTTTGTGAAATGACTGTGGATTAATGATAGGTGGACGCGTTGGACGAGGGGGGAAAACATCAGCGTGTAACGCAAGACTGAGTCGGGAACACAGGGCTGTGCACATATGTGGTAAATGCTCACTTTTATTTTGGTGAAATGCTTTGCTAAGCGTAGGTTTTGGGCTTTCATCATGTTCCTTCATCCCCATGCAGCCCAAATGTTTTGTTCCCTCGTTCCATTCCTCCTCACCCATGTCACGCTTCGTCTTGTACACATTGTAGCCTGGCCGTTTATGCAGTTTCTTTGCAACGTTGCTGACATTTTTGTTGTCCAGTGCAATAGGCAACATGCACCTCCATATTCACAATTGTTTTCACTTTGTTCCTCCTCTTTCCGCCTTTTTTTTTTTGAAAAAAATACAAAATCTTTTTGACAACCACAGCGCCCTATCGTTACTCAGCTTCTGGCAGAAAGTCAAAACATTGGCTTAGTTCACACAGTCAGAAAGAGGGAAGAACTATCGAAGGCTTAGAGATAAGATAGAAAATATGCCTCCCAAGGGTGGTGGTGGTAGTGGCGGTGGCGGTGGAGCAGGCGGAAAGAAACAGCCGGGTGGCAAGAAGCCCAAGAATGATGATGACTTTGACGCGATGCTTGCTGAGGCAATGAAAAGCGCTCAGGTGACCAGGGACAAACAGGGGGCTGAAACGAAGAAAAAAACGCAAAAAGACAAGGTACAAAGCAACACAAGTGGAGGCAGCGGGGTCACGGCTGGTGAGGGCGGTAGCCAGACGCAAAGGGTCCTTAGCACTGCAGATCATCCTGAAAACCCGTACCCACAGGTGGCAGAGGGGATGAAGCGTCAGACATGGCCGGAACCGACTGTCCCCGTCTGCGAGCAGTTTGCGAGGGGGAGCTTTCCCATTGGTGTGATAAGCGAGCACCCTGGTGAGACCAACACGTTCCGCCACAGCAGTGAGGAGAAGCGGGCAATGGAGAGGGCCTCCGAGGAACAGGTGCAGGACCTGCGGCACGCAGCAGAAGTGCACCGACAAGTGCGTCGCTACGCGCAGAGTTTCATAAAGCCTGGAATTTCGCTCATTAGCATGACGGATCGTATTGAAAAGAAACTGGAGGAGCTCATCGTGAAAGATGGTCTCAAACGTGGGCAGGCCTTCCCAACGGGCTGCTCGCTTAATCACGTCGCGGCTCACTACACTCCGAACACCGGCGACAAAACCGTACTGACGTACGATGATGTTATGAAGGTGGACTTTGGAACGCAGATCAATGGACACATTATTGACTGTGCGTGGACAGTTGCCTTCAAGGACGAGTATCAACCACTTCTTAATGCAGTGAAGGAAGCGACATACGAGGGCGTCAAGCAAGCCGGTATTGATGTGCGACTCTGTGACATTGGCGCTGCGATTCAAGAGGTAATGGAGTCCTTTGAGGTGGAGTTGGATGGTAAAGTTTACCCAGTGAAGGCTATTCGTAACTTGTCGGGACATAATATCGCACCGTATGTTATTCACGGTGGGAAATCAGTACCACTTGTTCGAGGAGGTGATGCAGTTCGCATGGAGGAGGGGGAGCTGTTTGCCATTGAAACGTTTGGTTCCACAGGTCGTGGTGTGGTACAGGAGGATATGGAGTGCTCACATTATATGATGGTTCCAGGGGGCCAGAATAGGCAGGTACGTTCAGATAGGGCCCAACAGTTACTCAAGCACATTCATAAAACGTACGACACACTTGCCTTTGCGCGGAAGTGGCTGGACCGTGACGGACACGAAAAGCACCTGTTGAATCTTAACCAGTTGGTGGAGGCTGGTGCAGTGAACAAGTATCCGCCTCTCTGTGATGTCCGTGGTTGCTACACTGCTCAGCTGGAACACACTCTCATATTGAAGCCGACTGCTAAAGAGGTTCTCTCTAGAGGAGATGATTACTAAAATCATAATGGGCCACCATCTTTATTTTTCTTTCCCCTTTTTATCCTCCTTTGCCCCTGCCATTTATTGAAGTTAATGTGCGTTGAGCTGCTGTGTATGTGCCAAAATGGTGTTGGTGGGGAATTTAAGTTCCTTTACGGTGATCACGCGAACACCTGTGGCTTGGGCGTTTGATAATAAATGTAACGGGAAAATGATGAAGGGGCGAAAGGAGCTGAGCCAAGCAGAGAGTGCAAGGCCGTTGCTACTTTTCCTCTCAGTTTCCTCTTCTGCTGTCGCTTTATCAGTACATAGGAATTTACTTCATGCCACCGTTCCTTCTTTCCTGTATAACTATGCAGCTGCAGTCGTTTGTCTCGGAGCCCTGCACCACCACCGTACGGCGCTTTTAGTGTCATTACGAATGTTTAAGGTAGTGGCGTTTTTGTCATTGCCCACTCATCGTCCACCTTCGGTTCACTTTCTGGTAACGATGCTTTCGACTTATAACGACTTGGTATCCTCTTACCCTATCAACCAACTCAAAGGGAAAGCGTCCCTTTCCTGCAATGAGATTGAGCTATTGGGAGGATAGAGTAAAGAAGGATAAAGAAGTAAATAACTGTTAAATAAATCCGATAGCACACCGCAGCAGGCAGATGAGAAAGTGCGCATATACTTGTGTGGGGAAAAAAATCGTTTTATTTTGGCACATTTTTCTGTTCTTGGCGCACGGCGCCGCGATGACAGCATTCGGGGGGAGGATAAAGGAGGGAGTTCTTTGAGCACACCGGTTTGTTTTTGCTGAAGTGTGTGTGTGTTCATTAATTTTTCCAAATTTGTGTGCCTTTGCTTCCCTCGCTTTGCGGAAGCTGCCAGTGTTGAATCCTACCGCCACCGTTGGGTGCGAAGTAGCGGTAGAACCAGAAAGGATCATGTGCTTCAAGGGTTGGCCGATTTTTTTTTTGCCTGCTTGCGCCTGCTTTATTTAGCGTGCAACTAACTTTTCTGCCTCAACGGCTGTGTCTGGTGCGTCACACCGCCAGCCTGTTCATAGCGACGGGGTGCGGGCTACTCCGGTTTCCCTTCAAATATGACATTAATTGGATTACCGGAAAAAAAATTGTAAGTCTTTTTTTTCTTTTTATTCTGCTAAAAATCTCTCCTTGTAGCCTTGTGAGGTTACACCACCCCTTAGGCGGGGTCGTCTGATTTAATTTGTAGGCCCCGGGGAGTCACCGCCAGGAGTACGCATCACTGGGTGGAGACATGTTTTGCCCAGGTCGCGCGCCGCTTTTGGCCTCGACGGCCTCATTGGGATTCTCCTCGGCCTCTTTCACGGGTGATGATGGGGGTGAGTACCAGAGACAAGAATCCACACGCACACTGCACCATGCAGAGGCTGAGCGAGGTAATATGCATGAATCGCAAACCAGTGGTAGCGGCGCGAGACCCACAGTTGAAACGTATCGTAGAATGGCTACCACACAACTTGAGGCGCTGTTGCGTCGGAGAGACGACCAGGTTCGTCAGCTGCGGGTTGTTTATGAGAATTTCCATTATGAAGCAGACAAATGCTTTCGGACAATGGTGTTTGACTACCACGAAAAGGCTCTGCAGCTTTCGCAGGTACACGGGAAGATGCAGCTTGGTTCCCTTCAGATCAGTCGAGAAGCTCTTGTTAAGATGCGTGAGCAGCAGGAGATGTACAGTCGTGACCACCGCATAGTGGTGACAATTTGTACAATATTTTCGTTTCTCTTTTGGATTTGGATAAGGCGACATTATGTTCGTCGGGAAGAGCTCTTTGGTACAACGTTGGATGGTGGAAAGGCTGTTGACCGACGAAGCGAAACACGCTCTGTTTGTGGTGCGGGAAGCTTTAACGAGAACCCATTCAGTTCTGTCAGGCGCAATGCAAGAAACGTGGAAACGTCATGGGAACGCGAAGTACGAGAAAAACAAGGCCAGCAGCAGAGTCAGAACCATGAGGAGTAGGGGGATCAGTCCCACTGGTCGCGGGATCGGTGTGCGGTTGTCGTCGTTGCTGCTGTCCCTATGTTTGTGATGGGTGAAGTTGTAGGTATCTGGTGGTTTCACTTCACTTTGGCGAGTTCGCCGTCACGATCAGATCAGCTTGAATGTATTCTGCCGCTACCCAGCTCTACTTGTTTCCCTTCTATTTTGTTTTCTTCCCTGAAGGATTATACGTCACAAGCAAAGTATACCTTTAAAAGAGAGAATGGCATCCACCAACAAGTACGACTTCGCAACGTCTGTTGTCATCACGGAGGCTGAATTGAACACCCGCATACGTGAGTTGGCGCAGCGCATTGCAAACGACTACAAAGACGCTGGTCTGAAGACATTGGAAAACCCGCTTATAATCCTTTCTGTACTGAAGGGGGCCGTTGTGTTCGCCTCGGATATTATTCGCTTCCTTTCTGACTTTGGTGTCCCCACGCAGCTTGAGTTTGTGTGTGCAACGTCGTACGGGCACGGCACGACGTCGTCCGGCTCTGTCAACATCACGTACAGCAGCTGTGACGATATTGCCGGGAAACATGTGCTGGTTGTGGAGGATATTGCCGACACCGCTCTAACGCTGAAGGCCGTGTCCGACGAACTGAGCAGGCGCAACCCTGCGAGCCTCAAGACGGTGGTTGCTCTGGACAACCCGCGCGCCGCCGCATTCCCTTCACCGCTGACTACGTTGTGGCGGAGATACCCGATGCGTTCGTGGTGGGCTACGGACTGGACTACGCTCAGGCGTACCGCGGGTTGAGGGATGTGGTGGTCCTGAGTCCGAGTGTGTATGAGGCGTGGGAGAAGGAGCTAGCGAAGAGGAAGAGCGCGAGTGAGGAAAAGGCGTAAACGCATTTCCTCGTGCTCGAGGTGCTCTTTGACACGCTGGGGCCGTTTGTATTTGAAGCCCGTCGCGTCCTCCTCTTTTTTCCGCTATAGCTACATGGAGCACTGCGTAAGCAGACGTGTTTTCTTTCGGTATGTCCTTACGTCGTGTTTTTCGCCTTCTCGCTAAGTCTCATTGATTTTTTTATTTTATTTTTTATCTAATTTACAGGAACGTGTCGGACGGAGGTAGAGCGGCGGAATACTCAATATCCCCACCCGGCCACACAGTCCCCGAGCGTTGATGGTGTTTCGTGAGGTGTCTGGCGGCGCACAGAGACGTGCAGAAGTAAGCACACATGCGTGTTTTGTAGGGTGACGGCAAAAATTGGAGGTCACTTGATTTGTTTGGTAGTCTTTTTACTTTTGGCTCGAGCTAGGAAGCGCTATTTTGCCTCTTAAGGAAAATTCCCCAAGTGTGTTGTAGTGGTGCTAGCGACACGTGTTGAACGGAAATATTTCTAATTGTTCCCTTGGGGAGTGGTTATGATTTTGATTCAGCAACTGTGCGAAGGAATCCATATTCATTTGACGTATCTAAGAGGTTATGGTGGGGCATTTTAATGATTTTAGATGGGTGTATGTTCTTCTGATTTTTCATTTATTTGATTTTGTTTATCCTTTAATGCATTGACTTTCAGCTCCGTCTTATCATGCGACATGTGGGTGGCGATCATGTAGCGCACTAATTATATTTACTTTTTTTCATCTTTTTTTTTTGTTTTTGGAGGAGTTTCTTCCATTAGACGGCGTATGCTGTCGAGACTTGTGCCTTTCTTTCCTTACTTTTTTTCCCCTTGTGACTGCATCCATGGTGTTCGTTTTGTGCTTAATTTTATCGCTGTGGTGTCGTTGTTATCTAGGATTATTGTTACTGTTCTTCTTTTTTTTCCTGTGTGCCTGTGCACGTTTTTTTTAATATCTCGTTTTTTTATATTTATTATTATTATTATTATCTAACTGAAAAGCCCTTGTCTATTAATAGACATATATATATATATATTGAAAAATTGTTTGTTAGAAATTACTGCCTTCAACGTTTTAACTGTTGAAAGAAGTAATAGTAAAAATAATGAAAAAAGGAAAGAAGGTGTAAGCCTCTTTAATTGTCCTTGGGAGATATGGCTAACTTTGGGGATTTTTTGTATTTTTTTCTTTTTCCCTCCAAACTTGGTCTGGTGACTGTATTCCATGGTTAAACATGTGTGCTTCTTATTACGATTCTTTTCTCAGCGATGGGGTGCTCCCTGTACAGTTTCTTCCCTTTTGTTTGGATTCTTTCCTTTGCTTCGTGGAACAACACTGTCGGCTGCACTGCAATGCATCTCGTTCTTTTCACATCTGTTGTTAACGTTATGTTGAAGTAGCAAACGTTAAAGGCAACAAGCAACGAGTACGCGGTGCAGTCACTTTAAATTGACTGATTTTTTCTCTTATTAAGGAAACGTGTAGTTAGTTTTTTTCTTTTTGCTGTTTTTCTCACTAATACTCCGTTTGTCCACCAGAACACTGAGCTGTTTGACGATGACTTCATACGAATCGCCTGAAAAATACGTGGTTGGGAGGGACGCTGACGGTGTCGTCACGGTCGGTGGCAGGCCGTACCCGATGGCCGAGGAGGTTGTTGCCACGGAGGACGTTATTCAGAAGCGGATAAAAGAGTTGGCCCGGGAGGTGGCAGACGCCTACAAGTTTGAAAAACATCGTGACTCCAGAAATCAAGGGAGTGATGTGCAGGTTCCAATTACCGATGACAACCCACTGGTTATAATATCGGTGCTCAAGGGGAGCTATATTTTCACTGCAGACATTGTGCGACACCTCAGTGATTTTGGACTGTCCAACGTGGTGGATTTTCTGAGAGCCACCTCGTACAGGGGAACCACTGAGAGCTCCGGGACCGTGCAGGTGCTGGAGAACATTCGCTTCAAGGATTTGGATGGGAAGCATATTCTCATCATGGAGGATATTGTGGACACTGGGAGGACACTGAAACACTTGGTTGAGAGCATACTGCGGGAGCACAAACCAGCTTCGTTAAAGGTTTGTGTCCTGGCGGATAAGCCCGAAGGTCGCATCGTGCCCTTCAAAGCCGACTTTGTTGGGCTCACAGTTCCCAACAGGTATGTGGTTGGATATGGGTTTGAAGTGAATGACAGGTACAGGAATTATCGCCACATTTTCATTCTGAAGCCGGAGTACGCGACGCGCTTCCCAGCTGCACTGTAGCCGTTACTGCGAGAGCAATGTCTTTGCAATGCCGTCGCACCGAGGTGCTTTTATCCTTGAGAGGAATGGGGGAGGAGGAGGAAGGGAGGCAGCAACCGCGCGGTTGCACGAAGGTGTGTTGTGCCTATGGTTTTCATTGGTGCAACGGTGCAGGGGCAACTTTCCTCTTTTCCTGTACTGCGCATTTTTTAATGTCTCCGGACGAAAATAATCCAAATACATGTTATTTTCTCATTCGTTTTTAAATGATATTTATCAAAAAATGCAGGGTAATGGGAAATAATGATTTTGTCCTCTTCCTTTACCTAGTGGGAGTGTTACTGTATGTGCGTAAGCACTGCATGGGGGAAGAAACAATAACAAAATGGTAGATTATAAATGGGCTTTATTTTTTGTGTGTGCACTAAGCTAGAAATGATGGACGAGCTGTGCATGTTTAACGGAAATTTAATGTTACTTGACCGGTGGTAATAATAAGGGGCAAATGGGGGCCAGGCGCATTCCCGCTAAATTGCAATAGCCCCGATTGATTTCCCCTGTTTTCTGTGTGAAGTGAAAAATTTCAACTGGATACGGCTTTAAGCCGTTTTCTTTCACCATTTATTAACAATTACACAGTTCTGTACCAGCTTGTATATGCGCCGTCAGTGAATCGGCTAAATTCACTATGACAGCTGCTGATCGGCGAACATTGGGTGAAACCGATGTTATGGCTGGAAGCTAGATGACTTTGTGGCACTTTTTTTGACACTCACGCTTAGGAATTTAAGGGGAAAGGTGCAAATAGCAGTGGGGGTGGGCGGGGACTTGATGGGGCTCCTGTGATTCCGCTTGCCGATGAGCGCTTGATGCGACATGCGTTGAGCTTGCAGACAACCGGAACATGTCTGTTTGGAAGTATGACTTTGTCTGTGACGGCAGTGAGAGTTCTGTACATGTGCAGTGTGCTGATTATTTTCATCCAGATGCGTGCTGAGGTTTGTCAGTGTGCATGCAGTTAGCGCTCTTGGCCCTTTGGTATCTCTGCTGTTTCTTGGACCGGTACGAGCTTGCTGGAAGCGTGTTTTAGAAATACAGGGGAGATTGCGCCAGTGGTACGAAGACTTAGTGGGCGGTTTGTGTCCGTTGATGAGGGAAGACATTGTGTTTAGCTGACTCTTGTCTTTTTCTCTTCTTTTTTTTGGGGGGGCTTGTACAGTGGCTGCTACACGGTTGAGTGCGACGAATCACTTTTTCGGAAGAGTTTTCCACGGTGATGGGTCTTACTCACCGTAGTAGCTTCGTGCACAGAAGCAAATGCCTCTTGCTAACGTGACGAGGTACACCACCTTTGAACACTGACCTCATCGCGCCGTGTCACTCCTGCAGCGCATGTTACCTTAGTCATCCGGTGTATTTTATTATGTTGTGGTATGTATATTCTCCCCTCTATTTCGTATTGTAGGGTGCAGAGAACAGGCGGTATGAACCCCCGGAAACAATTAAAGAACGGGGTGCTATCGCGAAGTCCTTTAAGTGGCCCCGCTGTTCACACATGTAGCCAGGATTGCGTCACTGGAGGGGACAGCGCGGAGGCGTGCGAGCCTCATCCTTCGCGGTGGGAGCGGTTTCCGCGAGGGCGCCAGATTGGCGGAGGGAGTTATGGCAATGTCTTCCTCAGCAAGGATAACTTACCACAGAGCGAGTGGTTTGGAAAAATGGTGGCGGTGAAGGTGATACCGCTGCAGAGGATCTCTGATAAGGAGGTCTTCCTTTCCATGAATGAGGTCGCGATTCTTAAACACGTGCGTCACTTAAATGTGCTACGGTATGTTGACTGTTTTATTGATGATGAGCAGCAGCTTTGCCTTGTAACGGAGTACGCTACCGGAGGGGACATGTCGATGCTTGTTCGCCGCCGCGCCGAGGGCGGGCTTCTTACAGATCTGGAGTACCCTGGTGAAGGACGACGCGATTCTTGTGAATTGAATCTGGAGGGCACTTATCTACGTTGCGGTTCTGAGCGCGGCGGGTGTGGAAATGCGAGAAGGGGATTGCATGGTGAATTTAAGGCCACCGTAGAGGAGCCGCTGTGTTGGATCGAGTCGTTTCGTATTGTGGATCTAGTTCGGCAGTGCCTTGACGGGCTCGATCACCTCCACAGCCACGGTATCATTCACCGCGATGTGAAGCCTTCCAATGTTTACCTGACGGAAAGTGGCGTGGTTAAGATAGGCGACTTCGGTGTGAGTAAGCTCGTTGGACCAGACGATCCACTGGCCACGACATTCATTGGAACGCCGTTTTACATATGTCCAGAGCTCTGTCTGGGGGAGCCATATTCGTTTGGTGCAGATATATGGGCACTAGGCGTTTTAACATACGAACTGTATTGCATGAAGCTGCCATTCGCAGCAGACAATGTGCTTGCACAGATACATGTCGTCACAGAGGGCCATTACGATCGGGCGGCACTACACTCTCCACACGTGTTTAGTCCTAAGCAGCTGCAGATTCTGGAGATGCGATATGGAAGTGGTTTTGCAGAGCAGGAAAAGACCCTTCACTACCTCGTTGTAACGTTGGTGGAGCGGATGTTGGTAATGGACCCTGTGGAGCGCCCCACGGCTGTGCAGTTACTGCGTGAGTTTTTCGTTGCAACCCCATCCCGGTGTCCCACGCCAGCGGAGGGATCCCGGCCTATAAGCAGTTACGTAGCGGGGCTCTATGAAATGTACAACGAAATTGGCAGTGGCAAAGAGCGTATGAAAGCGCACCCCTTGCCGTCCAGATTGGGTGAAGGTGGTGGTTACGAGGACCCGTCATCTTGCGATATCACCGCACTATCGCCTCTTGCGACTCGTGTATCGCATACGTATGATGAACTCGTTAGCGGGCTGACGCCAATTGAGCGGCAAACCGAGGTGCTCCTCTTGTCCGGACGACAGTGTCAGTCATTTTCTGCCTCATTACGCCCATCAACAAGCCATGATGCCACCGGGGCATTTGTTGTTTACGATGATGCTGCAGATACCGGCGAAGACACACATCAAATAATAAATGCTAGAGTTAATAAGATACCATGGTTACGGCATGCAGAGGCCTTTTCGAGGCTGAGCCTGTGTGAGGGGTGTGGTGGAGAAGTGGTGAGGGTTGACTGGGGAGATGATGGCAACTTCACCCTCCAGTCGCCGCGAAGGCATAGGAACTCCTCCTCCATGCATTGCACGCACCATGTTGCTGGTGGGGTCACGGCTGAAGGCCGGTGGATCTCAGCCGCTGAGAACTGCACTGTAGGTGATGCTGGACCCCTGATGACTTCTGTGACTGTTGCAGGTGAAGAACTCATGGAATCTTCGGAGCGGCTGGAACCGACATCAAAATTAGATGAATCACCGCAGAGGAAACTTTCTTCGCCATGGGCAGCAGACCGGCAAGAGGGTCCTCAAATCGAAAAGGAGCAGATTGCGGCGGAAGGCGGATATTTGACTGCGGGGCGCTGCCGAGGCTATTCTACGCAAACCCTGGAGGCCATATTACGCCAAAAGATCATGGCCAGTCACCTCAGCCGCCATCGAAAGTTGAGAGCCTTGCGCGAAGCTCAAATTGCGCGTGAGGAGGAGGGCCGGCGCCTTCGTGCAGAGTTGAGTGAGTTGTTTGCAAAATCTTTCGCCGATAAATCCCTCCACATACGTACCAACAAGGGTTGCTCCACTTGCCCGCCAGACCCGTTACAAATGACGCAAGCCCCTGCACGGGTGGCGGAGATGACCAAGATCGGTTTGAATCCGATAGGCACGGCACTGCGCATGCCAGCTGGTATAGAGCATACAATTGATCAACTGACAGAATATTCTTGCCGCAAGGGTGGTACCGAAGGAGGTGCAGCCGCTCATTCCACTATACTCACCTCTGAGTTGGCTCGCATGGCGGCAGACGCTGCTGCTGTTGCTGCCCGATGTGCTGCTTTCGCAGTAAACCCACCCGCGCGCCTGGACTTCCGCAAGTTTCAGGGTGACAGCATGGACTGCAGCTTCAGCAGTTCCGTCGACCGCCCGCGGCGGGGCGTGGACACATCAGTGTATAACATTCCTCTCTCGCTTTATATTGTAAGAAGTGAGACGGATGTTACGTACTGCAGAACGTCGATTACGCCTGATGTCCGTGCCGGGGTTCTCGCGCTCCCCATGAACATTAGTCTGAAACCTGTTCGCTGCCGCACGAGACTGAGGGGTGTTGTTTGGCGTGTGAAGGAGGCCCTGACGAGCAGCGGCATGGATCACGCCCTCTTGTTCCCACTTGATATTCACGATGAGCAGCAGGTGGGTGCAGAGGAGCTTTGTCTCCGCTATGTCGACGGTGTTGGAGATGTCGTGTCCGTGTCGGAGCCTTCTGACTGGGTGTATGTTCTGCGTGACTGGCACGGCGGCAGGCGTCAGCCCTGGCTGCAGCTGTGGATGGTTGCCACTTAACCGTCCTCGAAGGCAGAGATATGAACAAGGGTTTTATTTGTGCCATTTTTCTTTTTTTTTTTGAAGGGGTAATGAGTGATGGCGGCTTCCCTTTTAATATGTATCTGTCAGATGAGTAGTTTCTTCTCTTTCCTCCTTGTATTGTTGTTGTTGTTTAGCTGCTAGTCTCGTGTGATACTTATTTTTTTAGCATAAATATGTGCACTACCGTTTTCTGCTTTCGTTCGCTTACCTTTTTGCTAGAACGTTTTGTCACGATCTGTCGTCAATCGCCTTAAATGTAGGGTATTCTTAAATGCCATCCAGTTTCCTACTGAACGGCGCTCCTCTTATTGCAGTACATGTGCCGCTAACTCCGCTTCTTCAGCCAACGTCTACCTGTTTCGCAGAGTTCGCTGAAGTGTGATTCTCCTCCCTTTACCCATTTACTCGGAGTGGTGTTGTTGTTTTCTTTTTTACCATTTGTTTTTATTTTTGCATAATGAAATACAGGTCACGCGAGGCCGATATGACTCACCCCTCAACGAGTTGAACATGTGTTTCACTGAGTGGTACCGGCAGCTGCTGTTAGTGTAGTGGACGTGAGGGGGGGGTGCATGTGCAACCTGCATCAATTGGATCCAGTCCTGGTTGTTGTTTTCTTTTTTAAAAAAAAGAGACGAGTTCATGTTTCCACATTGAATTAAGTACAACGATTGAATTTTTGTTTAGCACTGCCCTTATGTCTCCACTGGGCTGTGTGTTTACTCTATTTTGTCTCGCGAAGAAGATAAAAGAGTGACTGGTCTTTGGAGCCCCACCGTCTAAGACTTTTTTTCTTTTACCTCCTTTTCGTCCCTTTGCGGTTTCGCGGCTTTCAACATTGTTTCGCGGTTTTGGAAATAAATGACAAAACCGCAGTGGGTAGCACCGTTAATCTTACAAAATCGCTTAAGAGTTTTTTCTTCTCTCGCGAGCTCCCACTACGCACTCTCGGGTGATTTTTCTTTCTGTCGTGTTATACCTTCTTACACGTGCTGTAACCGTTAGCAGGGTAATTTTTCGTGGTTGCTTCGCTTCGTGTGAAGTATCTCAGGAAGACACCGCCTCGGTGCTCTTTTGGTCTCTATTCTTTTCATGTTGTCGTCGCTCACTCTTCCCCCTTGAAGGAGCCAAAGCTGACACCCGACCAACCCTAGATTGCTATCTTTTGTTTTTCTCCTTTTTGTATTTACCACTGTGCCACCGGATCTGATCTAGGAAATAAATCGAAAACAAGTGGATCTGACGGTTGTGTTCTGTCGGCGCGGCAGCGTGCAGGTACAAACTTCCCGATGAGCACGCGTTTCCTTCGTTTACTTGGAAATTGATTGATAAGTTCTCTTCTGCTATATTGACCACGCCGGCGATGCTTTTCGTAGCGGAACACGCACTTCAGACAAAAAAGTGCAGTAATGCCCCTCGGTCCGGCACTCAACTGGTTGTTCATGCCTCAACAGTAGCTGCGCAGACAACAGCAGCCGAAAGTGGGCTGCTGACTTCTGTATTTCAGTGTAGCATCACCGAGTCGTTTAGTTCCTTTGTCACGAGCGTTTCGCAGAAGCTGAGGGTACACTGGCGCCCGTTTACTGGTTGCTTTTTCGTTGTGCTTGCTATGTACGCCATGCGATGCTCGCATTATGAATCTTCGGACGAGAAAGGAGGTGTAAGGTTAGGGCTTATGGCTGGGTACGAGAAGCTTCTGAGGTGGATGCGTGGGTGTGTCCGCTTTTGTGTGCTTCGTAAGGATTCACGAGACAGCATGGGCCACAACTACTCTCTTCCTGCAATGTCGGCGAATTATTTTCTTTCGGCACACTCGCCGCGGAGCACATCGACGAGCGACAACGACGAGCCCCCTTCCACGAGTGGCATGGAGCGAGACTTCCGTAGGTTTCAGCGACGAGTGGAGCAGGCGCACGTACCTGCGCTGCTGCAGGCGCTAGCTGAGTTGGACGGTGTAGGAAACGGGGTGCTTCGATGTACAGCAGGTGATTTGGCAGTGATGGAATGTCACGGTGGGCGAGGTGAAGACGATGAGGAGCTGCTGAGTGACCTCTTATACAGCAAAGCGATGCAGGCGGATGAATTGCTTGCACAGCTCGTTTCCCAGTTTTCGTTGATTCCTGTGGGCGGTAGTATTTCACTGAGAGAAAAGCGCAAAACCTTAATAAATTCCACCTCTGCTTTTGCAGAACGTATTGCAAAGTGGGTGTATCCTCCGTGTGTTACCCAGTACTCGCCTCAGCGGATTGTGGCGGAAGTAACGACGGCCTGAGATCTTACGTGGATTTCGGTGCATTTTTTATTTTATTTTTAATATGCTTTTGAATCTCTTGCGAATATGGGAAAAGCGTGCGACAATCGATCATAGCCAGTTGCCGTTATGCCAGGCCAGGTAAATTGCATGCTGCCCAATTCCCCTTGATTTCCAGTGGCAGGTGCCTTTTTGGTGGGTTTACACTTCCAGGCTTGTGCGTGATCTGGATCATGTACCAGCGTGCGCAATCATTGTAAAGACCTTATCGAAGTCGATGTAGGCAAATAATGAAGCAGAAAACTGATATGAATATGAAACTTTGGAATTGGAGATACACACAAAAAGGACAAAACGGCGGGGACAAAGTTGGGTTATTTCTCTAATTTCTTTTCACCGGTGAATATTTAAATTTCTTATGGTATGAGTTCTCCAGACATTAGTGGGTGGTGTTTTTTTTTATTATTTTATCCTTGTCAAGAGAAGTTGCTCGATATTGTTGTTTTACCATCTTCCCCCTGTGGGGAAGACGATGGAGGTAAACCTATATAATGATAATATTACAAAAATTACACCAGTGGATATATCAAGTTCACTTTCACTACCCCCTTGTTTGTAACCGCGCCTATATTTGCTGTATCCCGTTAAAATGTTTGCATTTGACGCCCTCTACGGCAGTAGTATCTAGGTGGCTGCCAGCCGGCTTTGCGCTGTGGATTAAGTGATGGGGGCCGCGTGTACCAAATGTGCAAAGGACAGTGACGTTGTTCACGACAAAACTGCGGGACGGGATGAGAAGAGCAATGCCGAAGGCAACCCCAATGAAAATAACAATGAGTCGATTGCCATGGTTACCATTGGGCCTAATGTGCAAGTGGTTGTAAGGAGTGCCGGTTCACAGCCACGTAGTGTGGCAGAGGCATCGTCAGAACGCACGGAGGAGGCCCACTGCTCGCCTGTTGCGGCAAGTGTGTGTCGGTATCCGGTGGATGGAAGCTCACAAACAGGGGGTAGGCGGCAGTTATCCGATGAAGTGGCGTCGACCTCTCCCTCCTTCAGCGCCGAGGTGATCAATATTGAGCAGTCGTCAAGGAGGGGGTCCATGTGCTCCACGACGAGCAGGGGCGTGATGTCGCCAGCGCGTGAGATCAGCTGCATTTCTGTTGTTGCCGATGACGAGGTCACGGAGTACAATGTGGATCAGCTGGAGGAGTATGATATAGTTAACAGTACAAAGGAGTTGCAGCAGTCATTGACGGGCATGTCGGCTTCTGCTCAGCTCAACAGTACGTCCTCGGGTTCGGCAGCTTGCCACGTAGGTCACCCTTCTTGTGTCTCCTCGAGTGGGAGTCAGCACTGTCGTCGTGCGAATGGGCCAAATGCGCAACGCGGGAATGAGAGCAGTGTGTCTATTGCCACACCCATGCACGTGGAGGTTACGCAAACGCGGCGAGTTGATCCACACTCTTTGACAGGCAATTCCATCGTTGGTGAAGCGTATGTCCCGGATGCAGAGGCAAATCGCGGATGCAGCGGTGTGTTCATTGCTGCGGATATTGGAAACAAACAGCCTTCGCTTGAGGGTTGCAGTGATTTGAGTCCTGCAGGGCAGGCCGAAAATGGAACAGACGGGGTGGAGCGAAATGCCGCACCTGTAACTCAGCAGCTTTCTTCGGAGGAACCGATTTCCATAGAAGCAGAGAAGCAACAGCAGTACGCGAATGGCACTGATGTGCCCCATTCCCGCCCAGCGAAAATGGACCCATCCCCGAGGGACACCCTTGTCCGTACCGGGGATGACATAAACTGTTCTACACTCTCTGCCTCTGCTTGTACTGCGGCTTCGTTAACGGGGGATGAGACTATCAACGCTGTCTTGCTTTCGCAGATCTCCGGACAACACAGGCAAACGGCAGGTCGAGTGCTTTGCTCACCGGCCCTCCTTTACCCTTCCAAAGAGTATGACGCGCCGACCTTGCTCAATCCGACAAACGTTATTGTGAGAAGAGGGGTGAGCGCTCCACCGGACATATCCGAAATGACACGGGACGACCAGTCTGACGTCAGCGTATATACGATGATTAATGACAAGCACCAGGTGACAAAAGGAAGCGACCCTTCGACGTACCCGCATCAGCCCCCGCTTCGGAGATCGTTCTCCCCAACGGACAACCACATGGGAATAACTTACAGCGGTCTGTCCAGTTCCCCTGACAAGGCAGATGCGAGCTGCGCTGCTAAGGGGTGGCCGGGGTCGAGCTCAGTGGCGGGCACTGACTCTTGTGTGCACACAACGAGTGAATTACTCAACATGCTACGTGATATGGTACACAAACATGACGAACGGCGTCAATTGCAACAACAGCAACACCAATACAGCGGTTTCACTCGCATTAGAAACCCCATCCCTCTTACATCTCCCGATGCAATGGACGACAACGGTGACGCACTGTCTGATGATGAAAAACAGAGATACGACTCGCCCCGCTCGGGCAACCGATGGTACGAGAGAAGCCCTCAATCGTCAGATTACATGTCGAGGACATTGACCCTCCCCCACAAGCTTTTATTTTCACCCATTTCCAAATCTGGGTACCCGATTACGGTCGACGAGGAAGAATGTTCTCAGGGAGGTGAGGGGCACCATCTCACCATGCGTGTGCGTTAAGTGATGCCACGCAGCGAGGAGATGGGCGTGCCGCGACACGTTTACCAAGTCATATAAGCATGACGACAATTGCTATAGAAAAATTAAACCTGATAACCATAACTGTGGACGGATATTTTCTCTGTTTTACTCTCGTGGGTGGCAGTACATTTTCATGACTTTGCACGGCATCAAGAAGAGGACAAATATTCGTGAAACCCCTTCCAGCATAGAGCTTCCTACGAGCATGTTAGAGATATAGAGTGCCGTTATTCCATTATACGGTCTGACAAGGTATGTGGATTAGGGGAACTGGGAAGGAAAATACGAACATGTGTGGTTCCATTTCGTTCCCCACCACACACATTCCTTGCCCGCTTCCGCTACTTCTTTGTATCTTTTCCGTGCCGCTCTTTTCCCACCTACCTCTCTTTCTGAAGATCTTATGTGTCGGCCATAGCATCGCATAAGTTTAGTAGATACGCATTCCCGGTTGTCTCCCTTGTTCGTTTTGTTTTTTCGGAGGGGGGTTCCCTTACATAGACACGGTGCCCCTCCCCAATACACGGGCGGCGGTTCTTAATGATTCTGCTTCCTTCTTTATTGCACGTGAAGAGTGAGTTCTTTGAGTGTTGCTAAGAAAAAGGCCAACGAGGGATAGAGGATGGAGGAATAGGTATTAAAGAGGTTTGCGTTCATTGATTGCTTTTCAGCATCGTTTTCACTTTTACAAGTATCTTACCCAACCCTCCGTTTCCGATGGCTCCTCTTCCTTTTCTTGCCCCTCATTTGTCTTCCTACGCTTAGCACATTTTTTGATGATTGCAACATGCGGTATCTGAATTATGCCACCCCGTTAGTGCTCATATTTGTTCATTTATTTTCCTGCCTCTCAGTTTGCCATATTTTTTCTTCATTCCGGCAAAGTATTAAGGTGTGAAATTGGGTAGTTTCTCTGTCGAAAGAGGGGTGAAAAGAAAAAAAAACAGCACGCTCTATGCGGCGGTGGTGGAGTGTTGGTGGCAATGTTTTTCCCCTTCTGCAATATCGACAGCTTCTAGGGACCAAAACAGCGCCACATGCTCATTTCCGGCGCGAGGGCGTTTGGCGGGCTGAGGTGGCAGCAGCTTCACGCACCAGCGGGGCTGATGTTGCGGCCACCACGGATGATCTCCCACCGTGGCCCGTAGATGAAATCGAGTTCAATACCCGGGCCCCAGACGGCGGCCACGGCATTCGGCTGGCGCACGAACGACAGGCAGCGCTCCTTACGGGTATTGACGAAGACGTATGTGATGGGGTGAGAGTATCCTCCACACAGCAGCTTTCGTGCCTTCAGCCGCAGCCATTGACTGAAGAACAGAGGAGCGAGGTTGTGCGCGTGGGGTCCTCAACGCCGGAGGGTGTAGGTGCCTTGCGAGCGGGTGGTTGGGTGTGTGGCGCATGCCTACGCTGCATGCCCCACCGCTCCCGCTCTGTTTGTGATTCCTGCCACACTGTACGACATGATGCCGCTACAGCAGTTGCTCGGTGGCGCGACAACCCCATGTGCTGGTTTTGCAGTCGTTGCCACGAGTTCAATTTTGAAAGGGATGTGGAATGCCGCTGTTGTTCCCTTGCCCGTGATGCACAAATGGAACTACACATTGCGCAGCATGAGCGAGTGGTTGATGAGATACAACGTGCTGCGGTAGGGTCGGTGATTGTTACACGGAACCGGGTAGCCCGATGGCGTTGTCTTAAGTGCAACGAGTCCAATGCTTTGCAGTCCTCTTCATGTAGAAATTGTGGGCGTGGACGCTTTGACTTTGATGTGTGCTGCTGGCAATGCGGGGAGCATCAGCAACTTAGCAATTCTCAGCTGTACGGCTCTGAACCTGCTGACCACATCCACGTCGCCCGCCCTTTTGGCCTACACAATTGTTTCCCGAGGCTGGCTCCTGAACAGCGGTGTAGGCGGTGCAGAGTTCCACTCCACGGCTCAGCCGCCTCCACACGTAGTGACGCCTGGCTTTGCGGATGTGGGGTCGTTTGTAATTCATCGCTGGTGTCGTGTAGTAGATGCCGTCTTCCACGTCGATTCGTCAATCAATCCACACTTGAGGAGCTGGTGCGAGTGTGGGATTTCTCAGGGTCTACAAATTGGTTTTGTGAGTCATGCAATCATGTGAATAAGGCCTCGCGACATGTCGTAGCTTTGTACCGGAGCCACAAAAGTCACAATGGTGGCTGTCCCGATGGAGATGATGAGATAAACAGAGGTCGCCGTGGCGGAAGCTCCGACAAGGATTCTTGTGCAAAGTTTGCCCGTATTCTACACGGAACTGCGAAGTGTGAGCGGTGTGGGCAGAAGTGGCACCACCAGACAGTTAATGATGGACAGTACTGGCGGTGCGCCTGCCACAAGGTGAACAAACAAGAGGGTGCCAGGTGCCAAGTGTGTTTGCTGCCTGCAGCTGACGGTATTCGTTCTGACGTGCTCTCCTTTTGGTCAAGGGGCGATTGGTACTGCTTCCGTTGCCAGCGGCAAAACTACCGGGAAAAGGTGGTCTGTGCCTGCGGAGAAGAGAGACCGAGGGACAACTCTTTGGAGAAGGGACTAGCAGTGAAGTGATTCCCCTCTACTTGGGTACAAGCTACAACGAGATGGAATAAATTGCTAAGCGCACGCAAGCTACTGAGTACGCATAACTACATGTGTGTTGACTTGTAGAATAAGCGGTTGGATAACGTAACCTTAAACATACGGGAGGTGTGTTCGCACATAGGCGGTGTGAGTTGATGTGTTAGTTGCATTATTCGTTTGTCCACATGCTTTCCTGGTGAGGAGGTAGGGCCGTGTGGCGTACCACTCCAGATTTTTCACTCACGTACCCTAAATGTAAACTCTTGCAGCGTTTCCATCGCATTCTTTTAGTCGCTGTTTCTCTTTTTTTACTTTACACACTGCAAGCGGCTGTAACGGGGATTGAAAAGTATACAGGCCTTAAGAGAAGCGAGGCCGAGAGAAAGTACAAACAAAGAATAGGAGCAATGGCACTATCCAACCGCGTCATCGTGTTTCCCTACATCCCGCCTTCTGACGCTGCATTTGCTGGTCTTTGTTTGCGGGCACGGCCTGGAGAGAAGGCGCAGGTGGCACGTAAAGTGGGTGATTGGGCCGTGTTGGAAGTAGGCGGACGCATAGGCTTGTATCCGCTGGCTTATACGGTGAAAGTGACAGAGCACAAATCGTGCGTGAGTGGAGGTGGTCGTATTGCTGCTGCGCCAGATACTTTGTCCTCGAGGAAGTCACCCACCGCGAAGGGCAAGGGTGATGCCTTTGAAAAATATAGCGAGAGGCGCGATACAGTAGCATCTCCTGAGCTTGGTGTCAAAAACGATGCCGAGCCTAGCGGTGTAAATGTTGGCGTTCACACTGCACGTCCGGTTACGGTACCGCAGGATACTCATTATAGTAATGCCGACGGCACTACGGCCCTTTTCACACGAGTGCGTCATGACACGAAAAGCGGGGTGCGAGTCACTTTGGGCGGTTGTGGCGCTGTCAGTGATGAGGAAGGGCGGGTAGGTGACGGCGATTGTGACCGTGTCAGCGACACATCGCGTTATGACTGCCACCTAATGTCGTGCAGCGACGAAAATGACCACCGGCCGAAGTCGCTAGTTCGGCAAGAAGGAGCAGAAAAGCGGGAGAGGCTTTGCTCAGCCATTGGGAGTCTGAGGAAGCAGTTCGTGGATTTGGATTTGGAGGTCGAGTGGACTAACAACATCGCTGCGAGAATACAGGCGATACGCCAGTATTTAATTGACGCACGCAACCTGGAGAGTATTCCTTGCGGTGTTCAACGATCGCATCCACCGCGGGAGGAACAGAAAGCAGCGGAAGTGACTCGACCAGGGGGGCTAGACCTTGAAGTTCTGAAGAAGGTTATTAACCAACTGCAAAACACTCTGCTTATGTACGCAAAGGGAAGCGGTGCTACATCCCCCTCTGTGGAGGGTTACAGCACCCTGGCAGAAGATGAAACGATGGGTGAAGTTTCTGCGCTGAAGCACGATGAGTGCGGCAATGAGCTGGAGCAACTGTGGCACGGTTCACTGGGACCTGAGATGAAGTCGGAGCTGCAGTCCATCGAGGAGTGCATACAGCGCGAGTTGGAGACATTTTCCTACTACACTAGCCAGCGGCAACGGCTGCAAGCCAATGCTGAGCGCTTACAACGCTTAAAGGCGGCAATGGATGAAGAATCATTGCTTCTAAAGGAGTCTGAGGAGGCACTTGAGGAGGTGGCACCGGCAGGAACTTACAAAATTACGTACACAAGCCACGAAGACAGTAATTACATTACAGACAGCAGCCGTAACGATAGCCTCATGTGTACCAATGAGGAGAAGAGTAATTCCATGATGTCAGATGAAGGTGTAGAGGACATTGAGGTTGTGATGAAGGAGGGGTTTGCGTGGCCACCAACACTTCCCGGAATGTTACCCGATGAAAGGGAAGTGGCCGATGACTACCAACGAGTGATTAAGAAGTACGAAGAGAAGCTGAGCAAGCTGCAGAAACGGCGAAGTGAGGGAGTCAACGAAAAGGCACAAATAGTAGAGAAGCTTCAAGGGGTACTGTCAACAGGCGACGCTGCTCTATGCGCGCTTCTTCAGCAGCTGGAGGAGAAAAAGTCGTTTGTGGTGCAATACAGAAATATGGCATCAGTCCTTGAGGAACAACTGTCAATAAGTCGAAAACTTCTGCAACGGAAAGGAATCACCTGTGGGGCTTCTTACCGCGCACCAGAGCAGTCGAAAGATTGAATGTTCTTACGCGGAAAGACTGTGTCAAGCAATCCATAGATTTTAAGACAAATTTCCATACATTTATAGATTTATATCCATATATATATATATATATATATATATACATTAAACGCGATCGCATGTACTGAAAAATCATATATGTCTGTAAACACTCTTTGTTGTAACTTACCTTAGTTACTTTATTGCCTGGCCGAAGGTTAGGTACTGTGGTTTACACTTCCCCCTTCCACACATTGCGGTTCTAACCGTGTCTAAATATTATAGTCCCTGCCCTTTAATCTTTTTTTTGTATTTTTAATTTCCATTGGTTTCTCTATTGTTGTAGCCGTAGTCAATTTCCTACCGTCAAAGGTGGACGAAAAGGCATATTACCGTATTATTCGCTGTTGTTCGTTTTTATTGGGTATAGCCCTGCGATGGCTTTCCTGCTTAAAGCGATTGGTTTCAGAGACTCCGTACCGGGATTCCCCTACACTCCTAATGGAAAGTCGGCGGATGTTACCGTCGTGACCCCAACAATCACGTGGACGATGCGGTCCGGGGAATGCGCTGAAAGTAATCGACCTGTTACAATATTTTCCACAAAGTTTTCAGCTGAAGACGCGCGTAAAAAAGAGTTGGCGTGTATGGCCATGAAACGAGCGAAGAGCTTGCTTCTCCCTGGTATCCTGCGGTGCTATGGGGCTGCCGAGCACAGGGACACGGTGTACCTCGCAACCGAGCCCTGCCAACCTCTCTGTAATGGGCAGCCGGGTCGGTCTGGTGGCTCATGCGTGAACTCGGACGGGGATGGGGAAGAAGAGGATGCTTGCAATGACAGCATTGCGTTGGGTCTCAAGACAATCTCATCGGCCCTCATCGCATTGCATCAAAACAGCTTGATTCATGGTAATGTAGCGCGTGACTCGGTTTTTATTTTGCCGAATGGTGAGTGGCGTCTTTTTGGACTCGAGCTAGTCAGCGGATTTGGTGAAGTACGGAGCGTTTATTTGCCCCTTTCATCCATGCTCCCGGAGCACCGCCGACCACCGGAGACGCTCCAGGCGAACTATGACGGTAGTACAGCTGCGAGTGCCATTGACTCGTGGGGCTTGGCGTGTCTTATTTATGAGGTTCTTGCATTGAAGGCTCAACCCACTAGTAGCTTCCCACACGCGTGTGGGACCGAGGACGTGCGTGGCTTCCGTAAACTTCCACGAGCGTTGCAAAGTGGTTACAATGGGCTCTGCGCAGCAAACCCTAAGATGCGGCACAGTGTGGCCCACTTTCTCAAAACCAGCGACTTCATTGTATCCAGTGAATTTGTTCAGTGCATACAAATGTTGGAGGACTATTCTCTAAAAAGCGATGCGGAGCGCGAGCAGTTCATGGAGCATCTCAGCGGCGTTGTTGACACTTTTCACAGGGACATGTGCAAATGCCTCGTCCTTCAGAAGTTGCAAAGCTCCTTCACTTTCGGGATATTGCCGAGTGCCGTAAGCACAGTGGTGAAAATAGCGACACGTGTGACGTCCTCGGAGGAGTATGATACATTCATTTCTCCGGTCATCGTGACGCTTTTCCGTTCCAGGGAGAGGATGGTGCGATTGAGGATTCTTCAGCACGCAGCAGACCTGCTATCGCGCATGTCGACGAGCACATTGAATGAAGTATGGACAGAGTACGTGGCTGGCTTTAGTAGCCCAATAGCAAGTATCCGGGAGCACAGTGCTAGGGCACTCGTTCCACTTGCACGCGTTTTGGATGAAAAAAAAGTTGTAAACGACGTACCACAGTACATAGCCCAGCTGCAGCAGGACCCGGAGGGGCCCATTCGCACCAATGCCACCATTGCACTTTGTTTAATAGCAGATGTCATCCCCGCAGAGCACAGGTCGAGGTTGCTTGTTCATCGGTTTGGGCGCATGTTGAAGGACCCCTTTGTACCCAGTCGTACTGCTGCCCTTCGCTCATTCCACACGACACTGAAATACTTCTCACCGCAACACATAGCAGAATTACTGATCCCAAGCGTTGCACCGCTTGTAATGGATGGTGTATCAGAGATACGGTCATTATCGCTGGATCTCATGCGTGCAGCTGTTGCTCGGTTAAGCTCATACCATAAGGAGCTCCTGTCGAGCGAGAAAAGTGAGAGGACACCTGCAGCTGCTTCTGGGGCGGCTGACAACGGTTTGGACTCGTCCAGCGCGTGGGACCTGCAAGGATGGGGATGGGGAGGTGGTGACAGGAGCAAGGGCAACGTAGAGGAAGATGCTGCGAAAGGAGGAAGCACTGCAACCTTCGTATCAATGGAATCAAAAGGCCAAGCGCGCACACACAAGGACTGCGGGGCTGCAGCAACACTTCCTGACCATGAGGATGATGATTGTTTATCATGGAGTGAGGACACACCAACGAAGCCGGGTAATTTGCAAGCGGGTAGTTCCACCGTGGACATTGAAGCTAGTGCGGGTCAAAATGATCCTTCTGCCCTCACTGACTCCTCCAAAGGCAGTCGGGTGATGAAGCTCCGGAAAAAGGGCATCGGAGCCTCGCGCTTGTCGTAGTGCGGGATGCACTGCTCCTCCCTCCCTCTACCATTTTTTTGATTTCCATTGTGTTGATCTTGCGCTGTGGACCGAGTCCCTGTTGTTTTCCCGTGTATATTCTGGGGCGATTCACGCAGAAGGTCGTGATAACGAAAAATTTGTTGGGCAGTGACGGGCTGGAGGCGGAAGGAGTGGAAGATGCGGTAACATATGCGCTTCTGTAAGTATTTTTTTCCCTGCGTTTTGTTAGTCAAAGTGGGGTTTTATATATGTGCATGCAGAGGTGCTTCTCCGCCATGTACAATGCGATCTGTACTTCCTTTACCTGAGTGCGTTGCTTTAAAGGGCGTTTGGTTTACGTTGACTAATCGGTGCCGCTGACGTTTCATGTTCCATCTCCCCTTTGAGCACAGATTCGTGGCGTTACTATTCTATTTCTCCATACCCTGTATTATCTGTGGTGTCGCCAAGACTGCGCGATCTTGTGTTTCTCTACATCTGTAGGAAGAGAAACCAAAGGAAGGAAAGTTAGTCATAGCGTTTTCCCCGTTGAAGTACATACTTCAGGGGTGGGCCAAATGCCACTGGGCTCGTCATCCACGACGGTGGAGAGCGGTGGAGTGGTGAGAGATCATATTTGGGCCTTCTACATTTCACTGAAGTCTAACGCCGCGGTGCTACTTGCAACTGCGTCGGATCGGACGAAGGTTGTTGGAGGACGGCAGGATGAGGCGCCGCGGTTGCGATGGGGTGGTGTCACGAGGCTGGTGAGTGCTTCCTCTCTTCCAATGGAGCAGGAACCTGCAGTGCCCACGGAAGAGCTTATCCACGTAGTGGTTCACAAGCTAGGGGAATTGCTACGTGAAACGCATGGTACTAGCAGTTGCCGGGATGGATTTAGCTTTTCCCAGGAGGTGGTTGCTTATCTGGAGTCCATTGACATTTTCGCCAGGGCGATTGCGTGGTACTGCTGGGTAAATATGGCAATCACAGAGGGAAGTTTTGACTTCGCTTCGTCTATGTTGGCCGACTGCCAAAGGAATTCACAACAGCCGCGAGTTCAGCGCAAAAATAATAGCAATAATATGGATGGTGTGTTTGCAGAGAATGCGCATCATAACAAGGACACACAAATGGCGGAAAAAATATTTGGCGTTGGTGTTGAGTCGGTGCTTCGACTTTCCACATGTGGTGCGTTGTCGGATGCTGACAATGGTTGCGACACGGGGACTGCCAAAGCCGATGAAGTACATGGATTCAGTAGACTTTGTGCTGATGTACGTGCATCAGTGCTTTATATGTTGACAGCGGCTTTAATGCGCTTTCGTGGCGCAACTTTCAATGTGACGCAATACCTACCGATGTTGTTTCCAGAGGTGGATGCAAGAGAAAGTCAGGTCAGGCATCCCTTACTCACACCGCTACTGCGCGACAGGGAAGGGTGCGTTAGTGCGGCAGCCGCGACTCTTCTTTCTGCACTGCTGCGCAAGCTTCAGGCAAGTTTCAAGTACGCTGAGGAACCTCAACGGAAGCGGCAGTCCTTTTTGTCTCTGGCATCGCTGAGCGGGCGCGTCTTGGCTTCAGTACACACCCTGTTGCTATGGGCACTGCAAGCACCAAATTCTCTTATAACGAGGGAAGATTCTTCCGGTAATGCTATCATTCCTCTGCGGCCTGGCAAGGGTGTTTACTTTTCTGTTTTTTCATCCCTTGTTGCAGTTACGCCATATGACCGATGTCCCCACTCTCGCGAAGTGGTGAGTAGCGTGCTACGCAATAAAATCCTTCGTGAAGCCCTTGCGTCTGATGATGTGACTCAGTTTAAACCAGCAGCAGCGTTTCTTTGTGAAGTCTTCAAATCTGAATCCCTTGTTGATACTGTGGGGAAGTGTCTTTCAACGGATGGAGATTTTACAGATGCTAGAACTATAAATGTTTCCACTGGGGAGAAAGAGGATAATAAGTGTCACATGACGCTGCTGAATTCACTTCTTGTACACGTGGCAAAGCGCGTGGAGGTATGGAGGTGTATCGTACAGCTGGCTCGCCTGCATCCCTGCACCGTAAATAGCTACTTCTCATCGCTAGTTGCTGCCTCCAGAGTTGTGGTTCAGGAGTTTGTTCGTCTAACGGAACTGGTGACCGGTAGTGATGCTGCGTGCACTGAAAACATGGCAAAGATGGCAGCATGCGACATCACACTTGGTGAGTGCTTGCGAGGTTGGGTTCATTTCATGGGTTACGTTTGGCAGTCTTTTGACGGTCACTCCGGTGACCCTGCACTCCGATCCGGTTATGCCACCCACCGTGCGACGCAGTTGCAGAGGAGTGTAATCATAACGGAACTTGCGATGCCTGCACTGCAGTTGGCGCGTAGAGGCTTGTGTTATGTTGAGGCCCGTTGTGCAGCGTTACGTTGCGTTGCTCATGTCGGGGATGAGTACCTGTTGTCTATTAACAGCAGCGCACGAGAGGAGATAATAAGGCAAGTTATCGCGGGAACGACAGCCCCAGAAAATGGCGAAAGGGCTGAGGCTTTTACAACCATTGGAGTATGGACATGGCAGTACAGTTCCCTCGATAACAGGACCCTAGATTTTATCGACCATGCGGCGCCGGCACTCTTTGCTGACCCCTGTGCACCTGTACGCTCCAAGGCAGCCTTTGCGTTGTCTAACATCACATCGCGACTGGTTAGAGCCCGTGAGAAAGTCACCATTAGAGACGAAGTGATGGACAGCGCGGTTCACGAAGACCCTCTCATGCAATCCCCTCGCCACATTCAGCTACTTTGTGACGTTGCCTTCTTCGCCACGCAACAGCGTGATGATTTGACGGTAGTGGGGCACGGCATCCGCATGATGGGCCATCTATTGGGGTCCCTGCCCTTCGAAGATCTCATTGGAGAACTAACTGCAGGGCGGGATCAAAAGCAGCAGGTTGTTGCGGAGGCATTCTTTGATGCGCTTCTTCACTTATTGCTTCCCACAAATCGTGATGCGAAGTTGAGGTGGAATGCGGCGTGTGCATTAGGGTTTGGACTTTCCCGGGAGGTAACCTTCGATGCAGAACCGAGGGGAGCCACATGTGCTGTCGAGCGACTTTGCACCGTTGTGTGCCAGGACCGCATATTCAAAGTTCGCACGCAGGGTGCCACTGCTTTGGGCAGGGTTCCTCCGTCGTGCCTCGTTGCGGGTCGCTACGCCACAACGGACTTAACACCTGTGGTGGCTCTTGCTTTATGTGACGCACTTAGGCAGGTGGTAGGAGATGCAGCAGAGACGTACACCCAGTACAGGGAGCAAGACACACTACGGGAAGCACTGCGGCAGGGTTTGAGCATGATGGTCACAGGTGCCAGGTCAAGTGAGCAGCTGCAGCACATTTTTGCTGAATTCCGGGCTCTTCTGGAAGCGGAGGGACTTCTGTGATGTTAGGGCTAGGCGCGGGTAGCGGTTGCTACTGATAGGGAGGTCTATAATTCTACCTTATATTCAATAAGGGCTTCTGTAATCCACCCTACTTTTACATTTTGCTTTTTTTTTTGAGAAAAATCATTTTCCCTTGCGCTGTCGCTTTCCACGGGCAGCTCCTTGTACGCATCTCCACACCTATTGACAATCCAAATAGCGTCGGTTACAGCACAATCTCGTCTCTTTGGATAATATTACTTTCGAGCCCCTGTAAAAGAGGGTATAGCCATGTCAGTGGCACACCACTGCCCGTCAGCCATCAACGAGGAGAGACAGAAGCTAACTGCGGTGAAGGCTATTAACATTCAGCAGCGGCTAAGACACTGTGGGGCTAAGATTATTGCAGCTGAGCCTCACGCTCGCATGTTCCCTAAACAGTATGCATCGCCGTTGCAGATGTTAAGATATGTTGAAACTCCGCCGGGCCATGCCAGTGGTGGTCTGCAGGTTTCCCCTGGTAAAGGTGATTCGCAGGAGGCCAGCAAACAATACATGGTTTACTCATCGCAATCAAACCGAAGCTACTTCAGGGTTGATCCATTACTGTATGGCAGACTCAACGACACTAGAGGCAGACGGGGTAAAGCCAAGGCCGGAGGGCCCCGGTCGTTTCATGCGGTGGCGCCGGGGCTCAGGGTCCCACCGTTTCCAAGTATCGCTGCGAGACTGGAAAACGATGTGGCATTAGGCTTGGCAGTGTCACTGTGGCCCAGTGGCGATGTTGTTGGTCACTGCGATGATCGAGTCGCTCGCCTCCTTGTTCTTGCATCTACCATTGTACGATACAAACGATCTTCTGTAGACGATTATGGGTGTCACGAAAATGTTGCTACCGATCGGTGCATCACGTTGGAGCTTCGACACAGTTATATGGAGGGTGTAGAACATCTCGTGTCCCTCGAGCACGGACTAGCGGAAAGGGCGTCTTCCACTCCACTGGGCTACGCAAACATTCAGAATAAAAGCAGCTCAGGAAGCAACTCGGCGCAAATCAGTTTTAATGTAGAGCGACAGCTCTTCGGTCCCCTCTTGGTGGAGCTTCCAGTCTGGTTTCCAGGCACTACCCGTTTTCTGAAGGGGCTCATCGAGCCAGCTGCGCTCTGTGACGATGCCACACCGACCCGAACTTGGCAAGATCTGCTCACGTGCGCTGCTGCCGATGTGGCAGGCCGTTATGACATTCTTGATGCAATATCGTACACACTCGAGCCTTGCCCTGGACTTGTCGTAGGGCAGGCGTTTTCCGCGGTAGCGCGACGATTGGCGCTCGAAGTACTACAGAGCGCCGGTAAAGGTTCGATTGGCGACCGTGGAGCCATTGCGGCCATACGAATTTTGCAACACCTTAACATGAAAGTTTTTTGTCAGTGCTCTGAAGAGAGAGTGGTGGCAGTGCGTTACTTGGAAAGCGTTAAACGGCGGCTGCAGCGCTTGAGAGGGCTCTTGTCACCGGAAGTAGTGGAGGAGGCTACGCATCCAACACTAGAGGTGTTGACTGCCGTGCAGGAATTCTGCAGCAGCTGTCGCTTCTGATGGCCTCTGAAGCATGTGAACTTGGTTCCTATGTGTGACTTTCCACACCCCGACGCACACCAGTTGTCTATCGTTATCTTTCCCTCATTACCGCTCTTTTTTTTCGTTCATCTCTTCGCCCTTGCCTAGGGAGGAAGGCGATAGGATTAACAACAGATGATCATACCCCTTCTGCTGTCAGTCGTAGTCGAGTGTCTCGCACCATGGGGCGAAGGCAGGCCATCTGCCGTACATAGCTTATGATTATCACTATTGCTTATCACCTTGCTTGCTTTTCTTTCTTTAAAAGAATGATAATGATAATAAACCTCGCTTATTTTCCTTTACTTGTTCCATTCCTTCTTTATTATTTATTTATTTTATTTTATTGGTTTCTATTCCATCCTTAAACATGCCGTATCTTGATCGATTGTATGGACGTTCACACACTTCCTTGGGTGTAGAGCGCGTGGAAGGACTGGGCGATGAAGTGTGTAACACATTGATTTACTGGTGGTATTGTCATATATTGTGTTTTGTGTTGACGGGCCTGGTGTCATCAATGAACACCTTGTGTCCTGAGAAGGGAGCGTGAAGCCATGGTGTAATTCATTCGGCTGCACCTGTGCCACCATTGCTTGTTACTTCCTTATCTTAACTCAATTTGCAATGCGCAGAAGTAATTAGACAGGCAGTAACGTGCATCAGTGGAGAGTCTGCTGTCATGCTGCGCGAAAAGTGGCTCATGTGCTGTGATGGCATCTCCACCCTCTGGACTGTTGGTGGAAGGTTGCGCGATGTGTACAATAGTTCAAAGGTGAGTCAGAAAGGCGAAAGGACAGGCGGGCCACGTTACTTCGCTCAACGGTGTTTGGACTGGCGGTTGTCGCTCTGGCCGCTATCGACGCTTACGGTGGCATCGCACTGGCAATTGGGGCAGGTCTAGGAGGCGCCAGGCGCCTTTTGGGATGGTGATTGCTTTCCACGGTGGGTGAATGAATCCCTGCAGGCTGCTTATTGCCACAGTTGAGCGCTGCGCGGGAGGGTGGGGGCGACCTCTCACTTTCCTGGAGAGGTGGGCACACAGATCTCGTGATTTGTGTCGGGCTGATGCGAGTGCCTGTGAGATGCCTTGTTGCAGGGTAATGCATATGTTGCACAGCTTGGCACCGTTAAATAATGTTTTGTCCGTTTCACCCTTAATGTATGTGTTTACTTCTCACAATGCGAATTTCATCCTTGATAGCCCCTCCCTTGACGAATAAACGTGGGCCCGTTGAAAGTGAAGGAACACACTGCAAAGAAGATTCATCGAAAGCGAAGGTTGTCGCGAAGAGGGAGTAGCGTGTTGTGGTATACATATATCGCATCATAGTGCGAAGAATGGAAAGGACATCCTCGCCGAGGAAGGTGGTAGCGCGTGGTAAGACGAAGGAACTGCCGTATCGTAGGCCATGGTCTCTGTTTGCACCCACACTACTGTGTTTTATTTTGTTTAACTACCTTGCATTTGGTACGACTATAAATGATGATGGTACCGATATTGTTCCGCCTCGACTCATTAGCGGTGGTGCTGCCTCTGTCTTCCGGGCAGCGCGCGTGCTCTTGGAGAACCACCTGATACGAAATATGTTCATTGTTAGTCGATTCTTTTTTCACGGAATAGGAGGTATCCGAGTTGTGTGTATGGCAGCTTGGTTGCTGCACTGCATAGAGGCGGTGGTTGCTGCATGGGTCTGTAGCCGCTGTGGCGCGGACCGGTGGACGTTTGGGTTGTACGTCGTCATGACTCTTTTTGGGGGAGTTACGCAACTCGGGCCACTTCTTGAGGCCCAGCGTGCATATTTGGGCAAGGCGGCGGGGGTGCGGGGAGCCGAATGAGGTGTTTTGTGAGCAGAACACGTATGGGACGACTGCCTAGCGTGCAACGCAATATTTGTTCTCTTCATGGCTGATGTGTGATTCCTCAGTGTTCGTTGTTGGGCTCCATTGATTTTGGTCTACATGGTGCTGTATCTTCAGCTGATGACGATGCCGGTATTTTACTGTTGTTGTGTTTGTGCGTCAACAATGGCAGCGTTAGAGGTATGATGGGCTATGGGATATTTTTTTCCCCCTTCTTTATCCGTGCTGTTGTAAAGACACGTTTGGATGGGTTGCCACTGCCGTAGCCGTAAACTCATCCACTTCTCTGTCTCTCGCCTACCTGCTTGTATAAGAGGTTTGGGGGCGATTATCTAAATACACGAACAGGCGAGTGCCACTACGACATTTACAGATATCAAAAGTCGTTGCTGCGGTGGGGGCATGGCTGCACGTCCCGTAGAGAACCCTGAGGACCAGCGGTATAGTTTGCCGAGCGCCTTCCCACTGCTGCTGCAGCAGCGTAAGCCTGGCGTGCGCTACTCCGCCCCCATCACTTCTACTGCTGCTAACCACGGAGGGACATTCCACGAGGATGGTTCATTGCTTTCGAAAAGTGATTTGTCGTTCCTCAACGTGTCAACAATGCCACTTGGGGCTCCTCTGTCATCCCCACCGGGGGTTCCTGCTGCACAATGTTCTATACGTGGCCTTTACACAGACACACCTGCACAGTCCACGACGACTGGCTCACACAACCTTGTGACTCCAATGGTGCGCCCGAGGAGGAGTGATCCAGCTGCAAGCGGCAGCTCCAAGGCGCGGGTGTTTACAAGAACAGGAACGACGACAGCAACGCTTTCGGCTGCCAAGTGCTCTGGTACAAGCCAAAGGTGTGGTGAATGTATTATGGCACTCATTGCAATCGTGCCAGTGAGGTTGGAGTGGCCATATGTCAGCTGCCTTCCCTCGCTATCATCATCACACAGTACGGCGATAGTGTGGCCTTTGCGAAAACACTCTCCTTCGTCTTTTCCCGCGCACCTGCCGAGGTTCTAGTGCCGGAGACCGCTGTCAGGAGCAGTTTGGTTCAGACGCTGCTGCGACACTTCCACGACATCACGTTTACTGGCGTGCAACGGCGTTCCTTTGATGAGTCTCAGGGAGCGTATCGCCTGCTTACGCTTATGTCTACAGACGATGCTTGTCTTGAGATTAACAACACAGACCGCTATCTCTGCCTAGCAGCTGCGAATGCGCTTATCGAATTTGTTGAAATAACATACAATTACACGTTGCTACCAAACACAGTGCGTGTACGGTACTTGGCGCTTGAGAACTATGTGGAAGTATCGAGGCAGTCAGCACGAGCACTAAATATCATTGCCACTGGAGTCGGTCAGCGCGCCCCGATCCCCAGTCGGAAGCTAAACGGCGAGGGCAGAATAAGCGACAAATTCAAACCACCACGTAAGACGCTTTTTCGATCGTCGCGCGAAATAAAGAAAAACACTGTCCTTCAACCCTTAGTAAATTCAATTGACTATACCGTGACGGCCGTGGTCGTCGCTTGCTGCGCTCCACTGTGTTGCAGCCCTTGCGTGATCCCGCCAGCATTGAGCAGCGCTACAACGCGGTGGAATGGCTTTGTGATAGTAACGAGGCCCAGACGGTGCTACGACGCTCACTGTTGTCCCTGGCCAGCGATGATATGGAGCGTGTTATATCAAACTTTTCACATGTGCCCCAGGTAAAGACCCTCAAAGCAATGCAGCAAAATATTGAAGCAGTGACAACACTATGGCAGATCCTCCGAGCTGCAATGCAGTTGCTTTATGCACTGGAGGGGCTGCTTGATCGTGACACAATTACGAGCGAAAATGAAGAACGTGAAGACAACGGTCATGGGGGCGTTTTAGACTGCAGTTCAGATAGTGACTCCTGTGGCCATAAAAAACCGAGAGTTAAGGCAGGGAATGGGAACGGAGGACAAGTGGAAGTGCAGACATCTTGGAGCTTCCAGGGGTACGAGGGCCACCACTCTCGGTGTCCGATGTTACTGCGTAGGTTGTTGCATGTGCTCACCGTCTGCCGGATGGACGAAATATGCTTGGAAATTGCCAAATACCTCGATGAAGGTGTTGTCCAAGTTACAGGTGGCGGCCAGCAGGGCAGAGGTGCTGCTGTCGTGGGACAGCAGCAGAGGCGTCCAGGCGGCGCAGTTCTGCAGGTAAGACAGTGCTTCGCCGTGAAACCAAACATCAGTGGCACCCTTGACGCCGTCCGCCACCAATACAGCCAGACAATCGAGGCGATGTTCACGCACGCTGAAAATTTGAAACAGCAGCATGGTGTCGGTTCTCTGCGCGTCTCGTACGACGGCATCCGTGGATACCACCTGTGCTATGATTCGCGGCACGAGCGTGATGCGCCCGATTTTACTTTTTTGCAGAAATACTCTGGCGGGAAGCATTATGCGCTGTATCACGACAGTTGGGCCACGACAAATAACGATAATAATGACCTCGAAAGTGAGTGTGACCAGCGGCGAGAGGCACCAATATGCGGCTCTTCGCTTTTCACAACCAACACACCAGGGCCGGAGTGTGGCGGTGACCATCTCGATCTTGCCAAGCATCAAGTGCGGGGGAGAAAGGTAACGTGCACCACTAAAGAGATGCTTATGCTTCGCCGAAATGCCGATGACACGGTGGCGGAAATTCTTCACACACAGGATGGCCTCGTCTGCCAGCTCATGGAGTACCTTCGCAAGCGTCTGGGTAAATTACAGGCCGTGTGCGATGGTATTGCTATGCTGGATCTCCTTGTTGCCTTCGCAACGTACTCGCGATTGAACGGTTGCGTGCGGCCCACAATATTGCGGTATGAACACTCTCTCAGCAGTCCCACCACGCATTTTGTTGAGGCGTGGCACCCTGGTGGGACTTTCACCGCTAACACGGTAAGATGGTGCGATGGAGCCAGTGTGCTGTTGTTGACAGGACCTAATGCCTCCGGTAAAACCACCCTGCTTAGGCGTATGGGACAGCTGTTTGCCCTCGCACAAAGTGGTTGCTTCGTGCCCGCTAGGGAGGCTGCGTTACACCCGTGCGACCGCCTCATCGCACATATGTTGTGTGATAATTTGGAAGATGCTACTTCATCAGCATTTGCCAAGGAGATGCGAGAGCTTTCACATATTTGCATGCATGCAACGCGGGACAGTGTTGTGCTTGTGGACGAGCTTGGGCGTCGCACGGCCGCGCGTGGGGGCACAGCGATTGCGTGGGCGACTGTTGAGTTTCTCGTGGAGAAGCGCTGTCGCACAATATTTACCACGCACTTTAGCAAATTAACGTGTCTTGAACACCGGAGTGGTGGTGCTGTAAGAAACGTTCACTTTGTGGTGGACGTGCCGGAGAAGGCAGCAGGCGGAGGCACCGATGGGGGTGGGCCCTCAGTCCTTGAAGAGGGGACGCATGACGGAACACCCGTTGTTGATATCCCTCGCCTGAGGGTGGAGCCAAGAGAGCGATGTGCACTCTCCGCTTTAAGTATCACCTTCTCCCAGGTTCGTCTGAAGTGGACTGTTACGGATTACGCCTAGCTGCTCGAGTCGGCTTTTTTTCTCCCGCCCTTAAGTTGGCGTGGGAGCTTCTACCGCATATGGCGGGAAGCGACCGAACTCTATTGGAGGCGAACGCCTGTGATGACACCACCACAGCCAACACCGTGGACAGGATAGCCTCCCGCTGCAACAGTAGAGCATGTGAAGGTGCCGTGGATGAACCCACCCAGGAGAATGGTTATCCTGTTATAAATTGCAGTCGAGGGGTCGAAGGAGGCTGGCCAGCGATGCATTTGACAGGACCTTAAATGAAGCGGAGAGCACCTTTCCAGGGTCCTTCTGCCCCATGACGTCCCATTCCGCAGCGGCGGCGGGGGAGACGATTGACGTGTAGGAATTATTTCTAAACGGTCCATTTGCGGTAGAAACTTTTAGGTTTTCAGTATAATGTTATTTCTTAAAATTAAAAAATTGGCTTGCTTTTCATCTTTACAAGTTTAACCACTCACACACCAGCCCAACCTTTACGCTGTTTTGTCGTGTTGTGCTTTTGTTGCATTGTTTGTCCTCATTGAGCGATTCGCAGAGTGGTGTGGACATATCCCCTTTCATTATGTTAGTGCGTGAAAGAGATGCCGCACATAATCATTGTCTACTTTTGTTCTTGAAGACGGCTGAGAGGTATTGTTATTCGATTGCTTGCTTCAGGGGACATGGAAATGGTAGCGACGCCTCAACCATTGCAAGCACACGCCTATTTTTCCACACTTCCCTCCACTTTCGCGAGTGCGCGGTAGAGACGGATGCATTACACCGCCGTGCATCGACCTCATTTCATTCACCGCATCACACGTTAGTTATTTACAATTGTGTTGTAACTTTAGTAGGCGTGAGAAAATACAAACGCGTGGGAACAACCTGGAGAGGGCATTGGCTTATCTTGTTGAGCGATAAGATGCTCCGTTGTTGGTTTGCACAGCGCTCGCAACGCGTGACGCTTCTCCCTTATACACGACGGTGCTGCTCGCATGACCCATTGCCCATAGTTTCCATTGCCGCGATTCAGCGCGGCGGAATGCAGGGGGCAAAAACAGCGAAACTTCGAGGAAGGGTAGCAGTCTGCCGCGTTCGTGGAAAATTGGCATTTATCCAGTTGCGCCAGCCACCTCTTTACTCCATTCAAATAGTCACCGTCGGGGAGGAAGCATCACGGAGAGCCAAAGAACTCACGCCGGAGTCCATTGTTGATGTGACGGGTGTTATCGAACGTGCCGAACGCCCCGTCACCTCCGTTACCTGTTCGAATTATGAGGTACACGCGAGCTCCATTGAAGTCGTGAGTCTGGCAGCCACTCCGCTTCCTTTCCCACTCAGTGACAAAAGCACAAAACTTGATACTCGCCTCAACTACCGCTGCATCGACATGCGGACGGCGCTGACAACCGCAACGATGCACCTGCTCTCGGCGGTCGTGCAGTGCTTCCGCACGGATCTGCTATCTCGTGGGTTTTTGGAGATTCATACGCCAAAAATAATAAATGCAGCAAGCGAAGGTGGCAGCGCTGTTTTTTCGCTCGACTACTTTGGACGTCGAGCGTTCCTGGCGCAGTCACCGCAGTTGTTCAAGCAAATGGCCATAGTTGGTGATGCCATGCGAGTTTTCGAAATTGGCCCTGTCTTTCGAGCTGAGAAGAGCCTCACACATCGGCATCTCACGGAGTTCACTGGGCTCGACGCAGAATTCGTCGTGGAACGGTCCTACACCGAGCTGTTGGACGTGTTAGAGACAACAGTGTGTGGCGTGATAAAAAACCTACAAATTGAGAGCGCCCATTGGATTTGTCAGGCGAGGGCAGCGCTGATGAGGCTGGACGACGATGGGGATGCCAGTGTGCTGCCAACGCTTCATTCGGAGGATATTGTATGCGAAGTGCCCGATGCGGTAATTTCCGGCTATAATTTGCAAAAGGACGGACCGCCGGAGTTCTCTCCAGTGGTGATTCCTGAGGTTGCGCAGGATTGCTACAATGCCCGGGTGGGCTGTGGTCCGCATAAGGTGCTGCGTTTGTCATTTGATGATGCGATGAGGCTTATTCATGACAACGATAACGGCAGCGGAAGCAGTAGCAAAGGAAATGGCATACAAGGAGAACAGCAGAGGGACAGCGAGGAAGTTGCAACGGATTTCAGCATTACGCAGGAGCGTGCTCTTGGGAAGTTGATCAGATCCCGCTACGGCGTTGATGTTTATGTCGTTGACCAGTTCCCGCTAGTCGCGAGGCCTTTCTACACGATGCCGCACCCAAGTAAGGGGGATGTGTCATGCAGCTTTGATATGTATTTGCGTGGGGAGGAGATTTGTAGCGGTGGGCAGCGACTGCACGACGTGAACTTGCTGCTGCAGGCCATGCACAGGTGCAATATAAATCCGACGAGCATGCGGCCTTACGTTGAATCGTTTCGCTACGGCGTTTGGCCCCATGGCGGCTTCGGTTTAGGGTTAGAGCGGATTGTTCTTTTCCTCCTGGGTGCTCACGACATCCGACGCGTTTCGCTGTTTCCACGAGATCCAAAACGTTTGGCACCGTGACATTTACAGTTGCTTTCTGCGTTTTTTCTTCTACGCGAAGGTGAAAGCGGGCGAAGAGGTGGTATTGGCTCTCATGTTTATTTACCTCATCCTCATTTTTACTGTTGTGTGGCCATATTCACAACCGATAACAGTTAGAATGTTGTCACACACCTTTTTATTCCCGTCTCTGCACCTTGTACAATCTTGCCTTTACCATACGCGTAGCTAAGACACACGGTACAGGACGTCGGTGCGGCGGTCACGGCATCCTCCCAACTTTTGAACCGACAACCAAACAGGGGACACCTTAACGAATGGAGGCCCGGCTCCAAGCGCTTACACAGCGACACGTGATCCTGGCGAAGGACATCGGAGATCTGCAAAAAGCCCTGTGCCAACTGCAGCAGTCGTTCACTGCAGAACAAGGGGTAGTCGCGAGGCACTGTGCAATGCGTGACTTGAAGGAGCTCCAGCCATGTTCCCGGGACACCCCCGAGGTGGCGGCGTTGCGGTGCTGGTGTCTCACCAATTCCCTTCACTCCGCTGTCTTTCGCTGGGTGCCGACCGATTACTACCAACATACATTGCAATGGCGGCGTGACATCCTTGGGGCCCCCAGCATTCACCACATCTGTAAGTCCATCTTTATGGAGAACACGCACTGCGTTCATCAGGACTGTGCCCACCGCGAAAACTCCCGCTATTACCTCATCGTGTATCCGTACACGGAGCGGTTTGATGGGGAATTGGTGATGCGACACGTCAAGGAGCTGAACCAGGGGCTCGGCAAGAAAAAATTTAACTTCCGCATTGCTCAACCAGATGTCGCACTCCGGCTAACCGGTTTTTGCCATGGCGCAGTTGCCCCTTTCGGCACAGCCACGGACATCCCAGTGATCCTCAGCGACCGTGTGGTGCAGCTTACTCCCGCGATGTTTTGGATGGGCGGAGGTCATGTTGACTGCAAAGTGCGCGTAGACGTGGCTGAGTTCATGGAGGTTGTGAAGCCCATCGTTGCGTCTTTCACAACCCCACTCAGCGCAGAAGAACTGGAGCAAATGTTGGATTAAACGTCGCGATGTAATCCATCAATGTGCTCAGTTTAAAAGCGATGCGCTCCTCCCATGCATCGCGAGGGAAGGTATTTCTCGCCCTGTTTTCTGGTTCCATGTTTGTAGGGCTGTAAATATATTCATGTGGCTTTTTCCCGCAATCTTCTTTTACACCCATGCAGTCCGCAAGCACGAACCCCCAACACATACTGAGGCCTCCGAGCGGATAGCAGCGGGGTCCAACGAAAAATAGCGAAAGTGGGCTTCACATCCCCACGGAGCAAAGCTAGGGGTGGGGATTGCTTCTTAGGAGCCTGAGGCACAAGCGATAGCGCGCGACCTCTGCATGCGCGGCTCAGGTGCATGCCGTTGTCGCCCCAGCATTTCCTTTGCCCCGTTCTGCTGAACATTGGCAGCAGTCGTGCGGTGACGCTTCCCTATTTCTGCGCAAATGTGCGTCCTTCACTTACCAGAGCCGCCAACGAAGTCGCACAGCAGCGTAGCGGGTCGCTCGCAATCGGAGGGATATCGGGGAGACAGCTGCTTTCTTCCGCTCCACCAAAGGTATTGATGCGACCGTACTGCTTCTCTCCTGAGAGTCCGCAGCTGCAGCACGAAAGTTGGAGTGCTGCATGGAAGTCGTACATCAGCGCAGTGCGCGAGTGCGGTGAGGTGGCAGCCCCTGGTAGGGCCCCCCTCCCCCCAGTGGCGGTTGGCTCGCATGCCGCACCAGATGATTTTGGCAGCGGTGGTTGTTTTGTTTCGCTGGCAGGTCCACTGGCGCTCGCCCTGCCTGTGCCCCTTCCCCGTGATCCAGTAGGGGTGACCTCCACAACCGAACAAGGTGAGGACGTGATGCTAATGGAATTCTTTCGAGTTGACGCATTTATCCCCGTTCGAGTTCAGATGTACCACGTGATGCGGCGGCTCGTTAAAATGCAAGCGTTTTGGAACATTGTGGCAATTGGAGTTGTAGTACCCACACACGAAGCAGATTACTTCATCACCGCTGTTAAGAATCTCCGTTCTCTTGGAAATGAGGGTGGTGCGAACGATTCACCCTCGACCCGTCCGAATGTGCTGGTATACGACGCCGGAGGCCTTGTATTCCAGACACCGTAAGTGGCACCACGCAATCTTTATGTGTATCCCTTTGTGGGTGGGAAAGGCAAAATGGTGTATGCATTTAGCTCGCCACCAACCGCCACCCCAGTGCTTTTCACCATACATCTGCGTATACGCTGAAACATCGAAGGGTTCCTTCTTTCCCGTCAGTTCTCAGTTTTGAATAGAGAAGCGAAGCAGGCTACGCCCTGTTGCCACACCACATTACTTACAGGCGCAAACGCTGTCAGACAGGTGCCGGATGGTGACCGAAAGCTACTTGGAGAGTCCGATGGACTATTTTTTCTCGGCACTCGAGCGCAGATTCCCCAACCATGCCGGGCTCATCTCTGTTGCAAAGCACGTATTGCATGCATTCATAAAATTTCTTGATATGATGTATCCCTTCGCAGAGGCCCTGTTCAGCAAGCTGGTGGAGTGCATCCGCTCCTCATCCGAGCGCGAATTGGCCCACGTTTTGCCTCTCACTGCTGGGCTCGCCATATGCTTCTTTGGCGGATGCTTTTTTACACTCTTCGCTACCGTTGAGATTGTCTATCTTACCAGCTGGGACCGCATCAAACAGAGCGCCGCAGTTATTCGCAGCAATTACATCGCCGCAATGGAGTGCAGCAGCGAAGATAACACCGCCGACGAGGACACGAACGGCATCCCTGGCGCGCAACAGCATAAAAAGAATGCACTACTCTCCCGCAAACTTGAGGTGTTTCTTCGTTCCGTCGACCCCGTCAGCGTCAGGGAGGAACTGGCAGCACTCGCCCTTGCCTTCATGGCTGTTGTGGCGGCCCTCCGGGACCGCTTCGCCTACTACGTAACTTTGGGATGCATCCACGTCCGCACTGTTAACAGTTTTGTGCCTCTCATGGCCATCCTCGAAGAATCCTTGCCGCCAGAGCAGCGGAAGCTCGCGGGGCTCATCGCTGATTTCGTTCTCAGCGTGCTGGGTACCATGGTCGCGGCGATGGCGTCTCAGTACACCATCACGTTCCACAGCGCGTCGCGGGGATCAAAACTCTTTGTGACCAGTGCCCTCGAACTAGCCAAGGTGAGGGGAATTGTGGGGAAGGATCTGGAGATCGACGACCAGTTCGCCCACGTCCTGACTTCCGTCCTCACCGTCCTGGGGTTCGCATGGCAAGTGGCAAATGGCTTCTCGATGCCCTTCCCGCTGAATGTGCTCCTGTTCCCGGTCACGGTTCTGGAAGCGTTTGTCAACGCTATCTTTCGGGTGTCGGGATCCACTTTATGGCCAACCCCACTCCCCTGATAAGTCGAAGGAAAAGGGGCAGACAGAGCACCAGTCACCGACGGTGGAGGCTAGACTCCAAGGGATGTTTCCAGAGAGCGCACGGTTCGGTACGGGGGCGCTGTGGCGAGGCATGCCCAACCCCCCCTGCAGTACAGGAGGTGGTTTAACGTAGGGGTTGGAGTGAGGCGTGTGGCGTGAGATCCGTGACCCTGTCGGAAAGCAATCGTGGCGGTGAGGATGCGTGAAAATAGTAAGAAAGGTAGACTGACTATACGGCTCCCCCGTGACGGTATGGAGATGACGTCGCTTCTCGACGTCTATGGATTAACGGCTGACCCCCACTAAACATATATGCTGCTTTTTCCTTGCGTCATTAATCGGCGCGTGGTTCAGAAAGCGACTCCGAAGCCCTTCCCTCCAACCTACGGAAAGGCGAAGGAGGACGACTGGCCTTGCAAACTACTAATTATCCCGCACGTGTTCTCCCCATGCGAACCGGGGCCCATTCATTACCTACGTGTTACTGGCACACAACGTCTTTTCTTTCTTCCGCGTTTTCAAAAATAGCAGTTTTGCGTAGTGAGTTGCGCGAGGGGAGAGGAGGTAGCTGATCTCGCTAGAAAGTGCTGAAGAACGTTTGCTCCCCCCGCCCGGAAAGTCAGCCAAGCGTATGGCGAAAAACCATCTGGTATCAGCCCGACAGCTTCTGCGCACGCCAAAGCCGGGCTCCCGTCCCTTGTGACAATGAGAAATCCACCACACCATTCATTTGGATCTACCGCGCGAGATATCAAAACGTGTAGTGGCTTGGGACGTTACACGGGGTGACATGACTGTGCGAGAGTTCATTTTCTTTCCCTCGCTGCACTGATGGGCAGATTGGACGGGGAACTCAACTAATCGAGCGCCATAGTGACAGTTATCGGTCCCGCTCACTTGGCCTGGGGTCGCCATTGGTGTCGATGGAAAAAAAAAGAATTGGGGGGAAGGAGGCGCCCCAAGTACTCCTCACTCTCCCCTCGCACGTTCCGCCACGGCACCGGCCCTCGTGCACTTAGGCATCGCTACTGATCTTCCTTCCCATCGCAACATGCATCACACGCAATCAGGCATGTAAGAACAGCGAATGATACATGCCCGAGACACCAACAAGGCCAGGTCGATGACCCCAGACTCAACCTGTACGCCGTGGGGCGCTTTCTTTGTTTCTAAAGAACTACCAGCGGTTGAGGCCTCACCCGAGAGCGCGAAAGATAACGGGCCTCATCTGTGGACAGAGATGCCTGTGCCAATGTGGCTGCCGAACTTGGAAGCATCGTTAAAGGAGGAGCGAACCCGCTCCTTGCAAAATCCCGATCTTCCTTCTGCTGCCTCTCCTTACACGTTGCACCGCACGCAGGGACGAGCGAGCGAGGTCGATGGCGCGTGATGGTTCTTCGTTTAGGTGAAACAACCAGCATCTTACATAACCCTAAGGGCGCGAAGCGCAAAAAGGAAAATATTTATCCCCGTCCAGGTTGCACACCTAACGTGGGGGCCGCAAACAGCATTCCTTCAATAAAAGCCACGCCTGGCGGAGTCGATTGCTGTAGTTGTCCTTTTCTGACCCAATGAGACTTTCTGCCTTCCACGATTAAAGAAAACTCCCATGAATCCCCACCGCTAACAGGCCTCTGACCCCTTCCAGGCGCCACACTGCACACGCCGAAGGGCCCCACCAGCTCCCGGGGCCCATTCGTGCGAAGGCCGTTCGCCCCATTCGATTTTTTTCAACTGTTCTGGCCTGCCGTCACGTGACGTGATTTTACAGCCTCTATGTCCGCCTTCCAGACCCTCAAACTGGTGTTTATAGCCTCTAAGCCGCGTCTGAGGTTCATGAAAAGTCTGTTTAGGGTCACCACCATCTCGATTCCCACGTGAAGATAAGGCCGTCTTCTTACCGTCGGCAGCGCGCCATTGCAGAAAGGATGTCGTGGGATCGACGCAGATGAAACACATTCCCCGCGTAGCGTAGAGGTTCAGCGAGATGAAACTCAATAGGGCTTCAGTATCGCAACCTTTTGGAGGGCACACCCCCGCTTTACACAATGCTGTGAGGCGGCAGCGTTTCCTGAAAGACTCATTCTCCACAATGAAGGGGATACACCATGGTGACGGTGGGCCGCGAAATCCGTGGCAAGTGAAACCAACCCTTTTCATGGGTCGCGCACATTTTTCCACCCGGTCTTTGGATACGGTTTCGCGTCGGCATAGGTAGTGTTATTGGGACGCCCCGGACATTCCCAAGTGACGTTAACACGATGTGGCATTGCTGCACCCAAAGAGTGGGAGAGTTCCCCGTTAACTCCACGAAAAGAGGAAGGCCCCTTCCCGCGGCGCGGCTCGTTCGCGTGTAGCCTGCCATCGGCAACGTGAAGGCGACAGGTATTCGTTTTGCATGTAAAAAGCAGGGGACTGTGTCCATAATGCTTGGAGGCCCATGACTAACTGAAAGATTTGCGAGCCAATAATTCGTACTCTGTCAAAAGTCGGAAGGAAGCCAGAGAGTTTCCCCTGTTCGGTGGATGGACCAGTTGCTCTGATGCGTGACGATTGTTGAGTCTGGGAGTGACTAACGGTTGGTGAGGTGCACGCGCATAATTGAACTTAGACATTGTTGTTCCCTTAGAAGTTTGGCACTCGCAATAAACCACATAAGACACACAAGGGAATGAAGCACACTAAATCATTCGCGCGTATAAGTTCATGCCCCCCGTGCCGTTGGCAGACACACAAGACGTGACAGTGAAGGACGGTGTAAAGCAAGAAAAAATTTAAGTTCGAAGCTATTGCAGTGGCGCAGGGTGAAATGCACATGTTACTGCTCCCACCGCTGTGACGCAATGTGTTTGCACGAGGTGGTCCAGTGCATACTGATTAGGCGGTTGCGAGGGCAGTGTTTTATGCCACCATTGTGGCGATCACGAAAATAAATTAAAAAAATAATAACCCGACAACCAACGAAACTGAAGGCTTGCCTCAGCTGTGGCAGCGTGATAACAAATATAGAAATGGAAACGCACTCCTACGTTATCGAGGTTGTTTGTACTGCTGTTGTGTTTGGTGTTATCAAGTTTGCGCAGTGCGCTTGGAACTAAAAGCAGCGAGTATGCCACGGCAGCAAAAGGGAAAGCAAGACAAAGGGAAAAAACATAAAAGGGGGAGGTGCTATAACACAACAAACTCCTCTCGCCGCTTCCGTGTGACACGGAGGGAAGCTACCTGACCGCCGTCTTTCACTCCCATAGTTCCTTGATGCCCCTCACCCACATTTCTGCATCCACCCCTTACGCCAACCCTATCTAGAGCTGACGGCACCCTGACGCGACTGCTCGTGGAGGGTGGCGTCTCCTCGCGCCCATTTGTCGTCGCCCGAATCTCACCGGGTCTAAAATTGCAAACGCTCCACTCGCGTTTTTCCTCCGTTGCAGAGTCGCTGGGCGTCGCCGCCTCCGTAACGCATTTTGGACGCGAGCCGGTCCTCGGAGTTGTGGTCTGCGCCTTTGTTGAGGACTGCTTCACCGACAATGACGCCTTGGCGGGGCCCTTCCGACTAGGAGCCGTGGTTCGGCCCTGATTGACGGTTGAGGCAACCGCATCTAATTCTAGCGGCATCTCATCGTCTTTCCACCTCCTCGCAACAGCTTCAACTGGCTCACCGGGCCATGAGGCCTCCGCTCCAGTGGTGGCACACACGGAGACCCTCGTGGCACCCCCGGCGGACTTGATTGGGGTTTGTAGTTTCTTCGCCTCTGTCGGCGTCGGCACAAGTTTGCCCACCTTTGGCGAAACACAACTAACACCCCCTGCAGTATTGTGTGTGTGCCTCGTAGAGACTGCACGGAACTGCGCTTGGAGCAACGACGGGTTCGTCAGGTTCCTTCTTGCATTGCTCTTTTCATTGACACTCGGAGACACTTCCTTCAGAATGTCGCTTTCAACCGGGTCCTTGAGAGTGGTTGATGCCGTCTTTACGGTGCTTTTCAGTTTTCGATTATGCTTTTGCACGTGAAAGTCATCATGAGTAACTCGTCCAGTGGAGACAGACCCAGAAGAAAGATTTGACCTACGAAGTGCAAAACCAGTGCTTTGGCAGCGGACATGTTTTGTAGCTCCCGTGTTCCCAGCGGTTCGAGTACCATTCTCTTTCCTCGATTCAACCAAGGATTTCGGGAGCCGGTTGGATACCTCCCGTACGGATTTCTCCACTGCTTCGGCAGTGATTCTCTCTTCGAACCCCTGTATGGCCTTTTCTACCGCCTCTCGGGCATGTATACAAGGTTTTTGTGGGCTTACAGGGGCGGGGCTAACGCTCCTTTCCTTTGAGACGCTGGATGGTGAAGTGCGGCCGCGGAGTCGAGACAAAGGCACCGGCGGGAAGTCGCAATAAATATCTAGCTTTGTTCCCTCCAATCCGTTCGGTGCCTGTTCGCTTACTAGCACATTCCAATCCTCCTGCGTTAAGAGAGATATGCAGTCACCCTCCGTATCCTCGTAACGCATGCGAAGCTTATGCTCAGTAGATGGTGGAAGCGTCCCGACCTGTTGCATGCACAAGTCACAAACCCTCTTGTATATTTCGTGGAAGCTACATTTATCTGGCGCGTGTATTCGCAACACACGCACCTGCGCGTCAAAGTGAACCTTGAGCTTCAGCCCTTCTTCCTGTGTAATTGTTTTCTCCTTCGTGACCTGAAACTTGAGTGTTGGCTCGCCCCACTGGCCAACGGGAAACAACCGTTGCACTGAAAGCGTATCTCCTACTTCCGTGTGCTGAGTCTGCGCGCGCGCAAAGCGAACGACCTGTTGGCTATTCCCCTTAGCATTATTCGAGGACGTGCTAAGCACGTCGGCGCTTCGTGCCGCCCAACTACACGTCGTCGAGTCATCCGACTCCTTAGCGCCCTCCTGCTGAAAGCAAACGAGGTTTTGTACAGTCCGGGCGGTGAGACACTGCCAGGCAGCTTGGTACGTGGCAGTTGCCTCCGACGTCCAAACATGAGACGGAACATGTGCGAGGTTGACCGTCATCGGGTCTACACGCTTCGCGACAAACTCAACCAGCGACGTACCGCTGGGAAGTGCACACATCTCCTTGAGGATTGTACCGCTGCTCCGCACCACATCCTTAGCAACCTCCGGATTGCCAACGATACCGAGCTGTAGAAGGAGCTCGTTTGCCTGGTGGATCGCTCGAAACAGAGTGACTGTCTCACTCGCCTGGACCGCCAATTTCAAAGCCGCCACGACGTTATCCACCTGCTGCTGACAAACTATCTGCTTCCTCGTCCTCTCCACTAGCTCGGCATCATCCTCCGAGAGATCTTCATTGAACCTCAATTCCTCAACGGCACGAAGGCACTCCACTAACCGTTTGCCATCCTTCACCGTCAGCGCCGCGCGCAGTGCCTCAATGCAGTTTTTCTTTCGATTCAGCGACCGTTCAATGGCCTCAAGTGGCTTCTCTAGGTACTGATGCAGCAAGTCGGAGAGCGTCTCACCAGGGCGGATAATTTTGCTGATCATGCTGCTTTCAGTCAGCACCAACTGTTGCCCACGGGCAAAGGCACCCTTCACGTCGCCCATCTCCGCCTCATTGCGCACCGCAGCGACGATTTGCTCCCATTTCTCCATGGCGGGGAACCAGCTCCCCTCCACCCACGCAACAAAAGGACAAGTTGGGCGTGGTGGACCATTGCTGCAGCGCGCCTTCCAGTGCCCATTGAAGAGTTCTTTAGCATGGGCCAAATCTCTACAGGCTACAGTCTGACGCAGCACTAGAACCTTTTGGGCATCCATCACCAGACCATGGACGGTGTCGCGGCAATTCTTGAGGGTCTCTCTGCTCCCCAGGAAGAACTCTTGTACATCAGCAACCTCATGGTTACGGTAGCGAACATCCACTGCATCGAGCACGGCGTTGACACTCGCTGCCGAGGAGCTCACAGCCTTCTCCAACTCTTTCAGGCTGATGTTCTGCGACACCGTTACGTACTCGAGCCTGTTAATCCACCCAAGAAGAGCACACGCCTTGTCATGAAGCTCCATGGCAAGGGAGCGTCGGGCGCTTACCTCCTTTTCTGAAGTGTTCAAAGCACGCCGAGACGCGACCACAGGACCTTTCACAGTGTGCAGAGACTCCGCGGGCGTCGCGACGTGCTCGCGATTTGACAGAGCCGCGGTAACATGCTCCACATATGTGAGTATAGCCTCAAGTTCACCCAGCGGGTCCGTCGCACCACTGTCGCGGCGATCCCCTTGCGATGTTGGCTTAACTGGGCCACCTAGCGGGCGGTAAAACAGCAAGTCGACGTTTCGCATATTCTCCGCCATAAATCGAGAGCCATTTTCCTCCTTGGCATCTTCCTGGTTCGTGGCCTTTTCCTCGCATTGAGCAGATGGACTATGTAACATAGATGACCGAGCCGAGGACATGGAAGGTCCCATAACACCACTGACCGTAACTGCGGCACCTTTTTTATGCATTACCTAAGGCCCACTTACTGGAAAGAACACACGGGAAAGAAGCGGGTGTGCACCCCTGTCATACAGCAGACACCCTCAAAATGAATTTGCCAGCTTCCCACTGGAAGGTGCAACCGCGTCGCTAACAACCGAATGGGCTGCTTTCAGCGTGCAGGTCAACAGCACGTGAAGAGCAACCACTCCCTGCGATGCACTGCAGTCACCCAAGCGGGCGACGTGCGGGTGCAGGAAGCGTCGATAAATCGGTTGTTGCTGTTTGCAGAGGTAATGGCAAAAATTAAGCGCCCACTACACACCAAAGTCTCCTCAATAACAAGCTGCCACATAAACGGTTAGGGAGACACCTAACGAAAAGAGAACGGGGATAACACAACCCACTGACCTACTATCTCTCCCCGAGTGATATACGCCTAAACCCCATAGAGGATGCGGAAGGATAAATAAGAACGAGAGGAATGACACCCACTCCAACCACCAATGAGGGAAGAAACAGCTCACCAACCATCACCACATCGATGGGAAAATACTCATTTGGGGTGTGGGGAAGGGGAAAGTAACGCGGAACAAAAGAGCAACCCCTCTGGCTTCGGGCACCGAGAGCTTGTTCACGCCGATACGAAGTACGAAATCGTATGTGCTCCAATCTTCGCGTGAGCTTCCATCCCCGTCCACCCGATGGTCCGTGCGTTAGTTCAGCGGACCACATGACAAGACGCCCCCCGAAGCAAGTAGTTGCGGAAAGGGAAAACGCATTGCTGCTACAAATCCTCACTCTTACCTGACGCCGGGGGCTGCACAGCCGCCAAAGTAACCCCCACCACCGCCCCAGACGCACTGGCTGCCTTCGTGCTACCTGCCAGTGAGATGTCATCCTCTGTCAACCGAAACGGAACCAACAGCCGGCCCAGAACCTCACGGTCCGAGGTCCCACCAACGCGCCAAAACTCCAGGCGGGCCTCCCACCATCCCACAGCGGAGCGATGAAGCGGCTTGGTGAAGCGGCCCTGAAAATTGGCATCCCCGCCTTCTCCCTGCCTGTTGTATAGCGGACACGACACCACCAGTGGTTCCTTTGGCACAGGACCCTTCAGGCAATCGTCACTGACATTCTTCCCGGCCTCACAACCCTCTTCCCATCTGCACACCGCACCCTCAATCAAACTGCAACACATGCTATATCCATTGCCGTCGAAACCCTTATAGTGTATCACGCTCTTGTTGAGGGCACGCAGCCGCAATGAGAACCTGTACGCATCAACCACGCCCCCACCACTCGCGGAGGATGTGTCATCCAAACTCTTCTCACCATCATTCAAGAGGCGGAAATTTGTATGGAGTGTGACGGCGCAAGTCGGATCTGACGCGCGCCCCATACCGGGTGCTCCGTTACTCTCAGCCACACCCCTCTCTAAAACGCACCTCATGCGAGCTGATGCATTCACCACGACAAAGCGTCTCATCCTACAGTTGTCCGCCACATCCATAGAAGCAGACGAAAAGCGCGGAAGGGAAGCAAATGGACGCATACAGCGGAAGCTCGGTGCAGCAGACGACTCGGCAGCATCACCAGCTCTCTTGCCTTTTGCTTGCTGTGGGAGTTGGCTCAGCGGCCCAATAAGAGACAGGAAAGCGATCACACGACTGAAATGACGCATCCCAAGGCCTACCGATGCTGGAGGTGGTACCATTGTGAGTAGGGCGCGGTGTCGCACAGAAAGAAATGTAGAAGAGAAGGGGAATGCAGATTAGGCGAACACGTGGTGCGGAGACGATACCGCTTGAATGAGAACAACAAATTAACGCATTATATCAAAAATTTGGCGCAACCTATAAAGCCAGTACGTCCAATGCACGGTAAGAACTACCACTGATGGCAGAGAAACGTCCCATTCGCATGTATGTATATCCACACTAACGCACAAGTCGACTGAGACAATAATAAGTAAGGCGCATCATAATACAAAGCGAAAAATAATGAACCAGACACAACATCCACGTCCGCATCAGGAATACATGCAACCTGCACCAACCGAAGCCCCGCCCGATTCATAATTCATTGCTGGCACCTCTGCATCCGAATAGGCGACTGTACCGTCCAGTTCTTGTGGGGCATTCAGGACACGTGCTCCAGCGAGTGACTTGTGGGCAAAGTAATGAGACCGGCAATTCCACACATGGCCACACAGCTTGCTGAAAGAGCAAACGACACCCACACACCCGCACCAAAGCCGCGACTAACAACACCAGAATGTGTCGTACGAGAGTTCAGATAACAAAAAGCCTTAGGAGATGATACACTAACTCCCAGGCTGCACATCCTCCGCTCTATCGCGCATCCGACGCCTTTTCATCATCGGCACACCTCGATCCTCCCTGCCGGGGCAAAGGGGGGCGAACCACTGCGTGCCCAGCTGAGCGCTTCCATCCCCCATAATAACAAAACCCAGCACAGTTGCTGTGGAAAAACAACAATCCATTCTGCATCACGTAATTCTGACCGGCAAGCGCTCAGACCATAACGCTATTAAAAAAAAACTCACGGTGCTCATGATAAATACACGCATAAATCCAACCTGCGCCCAAAATACAACATACGTTTAAAAAAGCCACAAAATAGGAGAATAACTAACGAAAAGAAGATACTTCCCGCCCATCAAAATTTTGATCCCGAAGGAGACAGTGCAAACCTCAATATATTTCTAAGAAAAACAAGAAGAAGACAGAGAACGGTAGATTAAACAAAAGCACAACGCAACGATACAAAAAATAATAAACAGCATAAAAACGGAAACAAAAAAATTACACCATGCGAGAATAAATATAAAAAAAATACTAAGTTTCACTAACAAAGACAAATACCTAAAGGACAGGAAAAAAAACGCATAAACCCGCACTAAGCCTAAAAAAAAACAGAAATCCACGAAGCCACAGGAAGGGGTCTGCGTCACTGAAGTGGTTTATTCTTCATGAATGCCTCGATAATGGTAGAGGCAGCAGCAGGTTGGTCCATGGGTACCATGTGACCAGCACCGTACACCTGCACGAAGCTGAAGTGTATCGGCGACGTGTCGCTAGCAACGCTGCGCACCCGGCCAGCGGCAGTGCCCGCGGCCGTAGAGAACTGCTTGTCCGTGGCGTTCGCGAAAGCCTTGCTGCCGGACCACTGTAACGCCAACGTCCATTCCTTGTTGCCGATCCAGTTGCAAATAAAGTCCATGTCCCCGGCGTAGATCATCACGCGGATGCCATCGTCCAAGAGTCCGGACACGGTGTAGTTGAAGTTCTTGTAGAAATCAACGGCAAACATCAGGTTCACTTCCATATTACAGCTCTGCCACACGGTAGGTTCAACCCCAAGAGACTTTTGCACATCGGCGCGATTCATAAAATCGTTTAGTCCATCGAAATTATAGCACAGAGGCCCCTCGCACTTTTTGCGAATATCGTATACGTTTAGCCCAGTAAGTGAAAAAAGACCAAGCAAAGGTGCACAAGCCAACCGTGACAGCATACAGTAAGAATCAGCAGAAGAAGAATTACCACCATTACACGACCTAATAGCACTATCACAGGCAGGAACAGTTGCCTTCATCATATAATAAGACGCTGAAGAAACACAAGGCTTCCCGAGTGCCTTCTGGCACCAGTCCCACGCAAGCCTCGGATATGATGCAGTCTGCGTGTATGGGTCCGTAAATCCGTTGCCCACGGCCAGTCCCGCGAGTCGCACCTTCAAGCCCTCGCCATTGCGGTTGCCCTTGTTGATGCGGTACGCCGTTGCAGGGGCAAAGTGCCCGCCGTAGCTCTCGCCAACAACAAAAAAGTCGTTATTGCGTAGCTCCGTGTGCTTGCCAAGGAAGGCCTTGACGAAGTTGTACATGTCCTCCGATACTTCTGCCTCGTTCTTGTCGTAGTCATCCTTGTCAGCATAGGAGAAACCTACACCAGCGGGCTGGTCAATGTAAATCACATATGCGTGGTTATTCCATGAGTATTGGTTCCTGTAAATGTTACCAGTTGTCTCATTCACCAGACATGGGCCGTTCTCAACCAACAGTGCAAAGGAAGAGCTGCATCCAGGACCACCAGTCATCCACAAGAGCACTGGAGCCTGTGGGTTGGCATCACGTGGACCAAAGGCCCAGTAGAAATAGTGCTTGTCGGCTTTCTTCCCGGGGATGTCAAAGTAGCCACTCCATTGCTTCACACCGGGGTCGCAGGGACCCCAGCCAGACCCAGTGGTGCGTAGCTTTGGCTGTCGAAGGGCACGAAGCGCATCAACATCTTTCACTGCAAGTGCAGCAACAGTAAGGAGGTGAAGTAACGTTATATGCGTGGGCATTGTGAATGATACCTTTGCTCTATGGCGAAGATGAGAGTCGCGAGAAGGAAAAAGGGAAAAGAAGGCTGGATAACAGCGAGTTGACTGTGAGCAGCGACCGCCGTCTGCCTTAGGAAGAAGAATCAGTTGGATCAACAGGCAAACCCTGCCACAATCCGGTAGCAAAACAAAAAAAGCACAACAAAAGGAAAGGAAAGCTAATGCAAAAGGACGGGCGTGGCCAATCCCTAATTTGTACCACACGTCACGGAGAAAGGCGCAGTATCACCCTATCCGGAGCCGTGGCACGACAGAAAAAGTGAACGAAAGCAAACGAGATCCATTTAGAGTGTCATCCAGTTATCCAGCTTTGCAAGCAGCACATGGTGTGCGTGGGGGGAATAATAAAGCAAAGTTATTCAAAAGGAGCTTAGTAAGCGCACTCACGCACGCGGGCACCTGTGTGTGTACGGATATTCATCATATAGCCACAGGAAGGGGTCTGCGTCACTGAAGTGGTTTATTCTTCATGAATGCCTCGATAATGGTAGAGGCAGCAGCAGGTTGGTCCATGGGTACCATGTGACCAGCACCGTACACCTGCACGAAGCTGAAGTGTATCGGCGACGTGTCGCTAGCAACGCTGCGCACCCGGCCAGCGGCAGTGCCCGCGGCCGTAGAGAACTGCTTGTCCGTGGCGTTCGCGAAAGCCTTGCTGCCGGACCACTGTAACGCCAACGTCCATTCCTTGTTGCCGATCCAGTTGCAAATAAAGTCCATGTCCCCGGCGTAGATCATCACGCGGATGCCATCGTCCAAGAGCCCGGACACGGTGTAGTTGAAGTTCTTGAAGAAATCAACGGCAAACATTGAGTATACCTTCATATTACAGTCATTCCACACGGTAGGTTTGACCCCAAGCGACTTTTGCACATCGGCGCGATTCATAAAATCGTTTAGTCCCTTGAAATTATAGCAACCATCTTGGTCGCACTTTTTGCGAATATCGTATACGTTTAATTCAGTTAGCCCAAACAAACTCATCGTGTTATCAAATTCACCACCAGCCATCCTACAGAAGGAGTCCGCGTCTGGGGCTTTGCTGTTGCATATCCTAATAAAGTCCCGGCATAGTGCAGTTGTCTTTTTCATCAGTTTGTGAGCTTCTTCTGAAACACAAGGCTTCCCGAGTGCCTTCTGGCACCAGTCCCACGCAAGCCTCGGATATGATGCAGTCTGCGTGTATGGGTCCGTAAATCCGTTGCCCACGGCCAGTCCCGCGAGTCGCACCTTCAAGCCCTCGCCATTGCGGTTGCCCTTGTTGATGCGGTACGCCGTTGCAGGGGCAAAGTGCCCGCCGTAGCTCTCGCCAACAACAAAAAAGTCGTTATTGCGTAGCTCCGTGTGCTTGCCAAGGAAGGCCTTGACGAAGTTGTACATGTCCTCCGATACTTCTGCCTCGTTCTTGTCGTAGTCATCCTTGTCAGCATAGGAGAAACCTACACCAGCGGGCTGGTCAATGTAAATCACATATGCGTGGTTATTCCATGAGTATTGGTTCCTGTAAATGTTACCAGTTGTCTCATTCACCAGACATGGGCCGTTCTCAGCCAACAGTGCAAAGGAAGAGCTGCATCCAGGACCACCAGTCATCCACAAGAGCACTGGAGCCTGTGGGTTGGCATCACGTGGACCAAAGGCCCAGTAGAAATAGTGCTTGTCGGCTTTCTTCCCGGGGATGTCAAAGTAGCCACTCCATTGCTTCACACCGGGGTCGCAGGGACCCCAGCCAGACCCAGTGGTGCGTAGCTTTGGCTGTCGAAGGGCACGAAGCGCACCAACATCTTTCACTGCAAGTGCAGCAACAGTAAGGAGGTGAAGTAACGTTATATGCGTGGGCATTGTGAATGATACCTTTGCTCTATGGCGAAGATGAGAGTCGCGAAAAGGAAGAAGGGAAAAGAAGGCTGGATAACAGCGAGTTGACTGTGAGCAGCGACCGCCGTCTGCCTTAGGAAGAAGAATCAGTTGGATCAACAGGCAAACCCTGCCACAATCCGGTAGCAAAAAAAAAAAAACAACAAAAGGAAAGGAAAGCTAATGCAAAAGGACGGGCGTGGCCAATCCCTAATTTGTACCACACGTCACGGAGAAAGGCGCAGTATCACCCTATCCGGAGCCGTGGCACGACAGAAAAAGTGAACGAAAGCAAACGAGATCCATTTAGAGTGTCATCCAGTTATCCAGCTTTGCAAGCAGCACATGGTGTGCGTGGGGGGAATAATAAAGCAAAGTTATTCAAAAGGAGCTTAGTAAGCGCACTCACGCACGCGGGCACCTGTGTGTGTACGGATATTCATCATATAGCCACAGGAAGGGGTCTGCGTCACTGAAGTGGTTTATTCTTCATGAATGCCTCGATAATGGTAGAGGCAGCAGCAGGTTGGTCCATGGGTACCATGTGACCAGCACCGTACACCTGCACGAAGCTGAAGTGTATCGGCGACGTGTCGCTAGCAACGCTGCGCACCCGGCCAGCGGCAGTGCCCGCGGCCGTAGAGAACTGCTTGTCCGTGGCGTTCGCGAAAGCCTTGCTGCCGGACCACTGTAACGCCAACGTCCATTCCTTGTTGCCGATCCAGTTGCAAATAAAGTCCATGTCCCCGGCGTAGATCATCACGCGGATGCCATCGTCCAAGAGCCCGGACACGGTGTAGTTGAAGTTCTTGAAGAAATCAACGGCAAACATTGAGTATACCTTCATATTACAGTCATTCCACACGGTAGGTTTGACCCCAAGCGACCTTTGCACATCGGCGCGATTCATAAAATCGTTTAGTCCATCGAAATTATAGCAACCATCTTGGTCGCACTTTTTGCGAATATCGTATACGTTTAATTCAGTTAGCCCAAACAAACTCATCGTGTTATCAAATTCACCACCAGCCATCCTACAGAAGGAGTCCGCGTCTGGGGCTTTGCTGTTGCATATCCTAATAAAGTCCCGGCATAGTGCAGTTGTCTTTTTCATCAGTTTGTGAGCTTCTTCTGAAACACAAGGCTTCCCGAGTGCCTTCTGGCACCAGTCCCACGCAAGCCTCGGATATGATGCAGTCTGCGTGTATGGGTCCGTAAATCCGTTGCCCACGGCCAGTCCCGCGAGTCGTACCTTCAAGCCCTCGCCATTGCGGTTGCCCTTGTTGATGCGGTACGCCGTTGCAGGGGCAAAGTGCCCGCCGTAGCTCTCGCCAACAACAAAAAAGTCGTTATTGCGTAGCTCCGTGTGCTTGCCAAGGAAGGCCTTGACGAAGTTGTACATGTCCTCCGATACTTCTGCCTCGTTCTTGTCGTAGTCATCCTTGTCAGCATAGGAGAAACCTACACCAGCGGGCTGGTCAATGTAAATCACATATGCGTGGTTATTCCATGAGTATTGGTTCCTGTAAATGTTACCAGTTGTCTCATTCACCAGACATGGGCCGTTCTCAACCAACAGTGCAAGGGAAGAGCTGCATCCAGGGCCACCAGTCATCCACAAGAGCACTGGAGCCTGTGGGTTGGCATCACGTGGACCAAAGGCCCAGTAGAAATAGTGCTTGTCGGCTTTCTTCCCGGGGATGTCAAAGTAGCCACTCCATTGCTTCACACCGGGGTCGCAGGGACCCCAGCCAGACCCAGTGGTGCGTAGCTTTGGCTGTCGAAGGGCACGAAGCGCACCAACATCTTTCACTGCAAGTGCAGCAACAGTAAGGAGGTGAAGTAACGTTATATGCGTGGGCATTGTGAATGATACCTTTGCTCTATGGCGAAGATGAGAGTCGCGAGAAGGAAAAAGGGAAAAGAAGGCTGGATAACAGCGAGTTGACTGTGAGCAGCGACCGCCGTCTGCCTTAGGAAGAAGAATCAGTTGGATCAACAGGCAAACCCTGCCACAATCCGGTAGCAAAAAAAAAAAAACAACAAAAGGAAAGCTAATGCAAAAGGACGGGCGTGGCCAATCCCTAATTTGTACCACACGTCACGGAGAAAGGCGCAGTATCACCCTATCCGGAGCCGTGGCACGACAGAAAAAGTGAACGAAAGCAAACGAGATCCATTTAGAGTGTCATCCAGTTATCCAGCTTTGCAAGCAGCACATGGTGTGCGTGGGGGGAATAATAAAGCAAAGTTATTCAAAAGGAGCTTAGTAAGCGCACTCACGCACGCAGGCACCTGTGTGTGTACGGATATTCATCATATAGCCACAGGAAGGGGTCTGCGTCACTGAAGTGGTTTATTCTTCATGAATGCCTCGATAATGGTAGAGGCAGCAGCAGGTTGGTCCATGGGTACCATGTGACCAGCACCGTACACCTGCACGAAGCTGAAGTGTATCGGCGACGTGTCGCTAGCAACGCTGCGCACCCGGCCAGCGGCAGTGCCCGCGGCCGTAGAGAACTGCTTGTCCGTGGCGTTCGCGAAAGCCTTGCTGCCGGACCACTGTAACGCCAACGTCCATTCCTTGTTGCCGATCCAGTTGCAAATAAAGTCCATGTCCCCGGCGTAGATCATCACGCGGATGCCATCGTCCAAGAGCCCGGACACGGTGTAGTTGAAGTTCTTGAAGAAATCAACGGCAAACATTGAGTATACCTTCATATTACAGTCATTCCACACGGTAGGTTTGACCCCAAGCGACTTTTGCACATCGGCGCGATTCATAAAATCGTTTAGTCCCTTGAAATTATAGCAACCATCTTGGTCGCACTTTTTGCGAATATCGTATACGTTTAATTCAGTTAGCCCAAACAAACTCATCGTGTTATCAAATTCACCACCAGCCATCCTACAGAAGGAGTCCGCGTCTGGGGCTTTGCTGTTGCATATCCTAATAAAGTCCCGGCATAGCGCAGTTGTCTTTTTCATCAGTTTGTGAGCTTCTTCTGAAACACAAGGCTTCCCGAGTGCCTTCTGGCACCAGTCCCACGCAAGCCTCGGATATGATGCAGTCTGCGTGTATGGGTCCGTAAATCCGTTGCCCACGGCCAGTCCCGCGAGTCGTACCTTCAAGCCCTCGCCATTGCGGTTGCCCTTGTTGATGCGGTACGCCGTTGCAGGGGCAAAGTGCCCGCCGTAGCTCTCGCCAACAACAAAAAAGTCGTTATTGCGTAGCTCCGTGTGCTTGCCAAGGAAGGCCTTGACGAAGTTGTACATGTCCTCCGATACTTCTGCCTCGTTCTTGTCGTAGTCATCCTTGTCAGCATAGGAGAAACCTACACCAGCGGGCTGGTCAATGTAAATCACATATGCGTGGTTATTCCATGAGTATTGGTTCCTGTAAATGTTACCAGTTGTCTCATTCACCAGACATGGGCCGTTCTCAACCAACAGTGCAAGGGAAGAGCTGCATCCAGGGCCACCAGTCATCCACAAGAGCACTGGAGCCTGTGGGTTGGCATCACGTGGACCAAAGGCCCAGTAGAAATAGTGCTTGTCGGCTTTCTTCCCGGGGATGTCAAAGTAGCCACTCCATTGCTTCACACCGGGGTCGCAGGGACCCCAGCCAGACCCAGTGGTGCGTAGCTTTGGCTGTCGAAGGGCACGAAGCGCACCAACATCTTTCACTGCAAGTGCAGCAACAGTAAGGAGGTGAAGTAACGTTATATGCGTGGGCATTGTGAATGATACCTTTGCTCTATGGCGAAGATGAGAGTCGCGAAAAGGAAGAAGGGAAAAGAAGGCTGGATAACAGCGAGTTGACTGTGAGCAGCGACCGCCGTCTGCCTTAGGAAGAAGAATCAGTTGGATCAACAGGCAAACCCTGCCACAATCCGGTAGCAAAAAAAAAAAAAAACAAAAGGAAAGCTAATGCAAAAGGACGGGCGTGGCCAATCCCTAATTTGTACCACATGTCACGGAGAAAGGCGCAGTATCACCCTATCCGGAGCCGTGGCACGACAGAAAAAGTGAACGAAAGCAAACGAGATCCATTTAGAGTGTCATCCAGTTATCCAGCTTTGCAAGCAGCACATGGTGTGCGTGGGGGGAATAATAAAGCAAAGTTATTCAAAAGGAGCTTAGTAAGCGCACTCACGCACGCAGGCACCTGTGTGTGTACGGATATTCATCATATAGCCACAGGAAGGGGTCTGCGTCACTGAAGTGGTTTATTCTTCATGAATGCCTCGATAATGGTAGAGGCAGCAGCAGGTTGGTCCATGGGTACCATGTGACCAGCACCGTACACCTGCACGAAGCTGAAGTGTATCGGCGACGTGTCGCTAGCAACGCTGCGCACCCGGCCAGCGGCAGTGCCCGCGGCCGTAGAGAACTGCTTGTCCGTGGCGTTCGCGAAAGCCTTGCTGCCGGACCACTGTAACGCCAACGTCCATTCCTTGTTGCCGATCCAGTTGCAAATAAAGTCCATGTCCCCGGCGTAGATCATCACGCGGATGCCATCGTCCAAGAGCCCGGACACGGTGTAGTTGAAGTTCTTGAAGAAATCAACGGCAAACATTGAGTATACCTTCATATTACAGTCATTCCACACGGTAGGTTTGACCCCAAGCGACCTTTGCACATCGGCGCGATTCATAAAATCGTTTAGTCCATCGAAATTATAGCAACCATCTTGGTCGCACTTTTTGCGAATATCGTATACGTTTAATTCAGTTAGCCCAAACAAACTCATCGTGTTATCAAATTCACCACCAGCCATCCTACAGAAGGAGTCCGCGTCTGGGGCTTTGCTGTTGCATATCCTAATAAAGTCCCGGCATAGTGCAGTTGTCTTTTTCATCAGTTTGTGAGCTTCTTCTGAAACACAAGGCTTCCCGAGTGCCTTCTGGCACCAGTCCCACGCAAGCCTCGGATATGATGCAGTCTGCGTGTATGGGTCCGTAAATCCGTTGCCCACGGCCAGTCCCGCGAGTCGTACCTTCAAGCCCTCGCCATTGCGGTTGCCCTTGTTGATGCGGTACGCCGTTGCAGGGGCAAAGTGCCCGCCGTAGCTCTCGCCAACAACAAAAAAGTCGTTATTGCGTAGCTCCGTGTGCTTGCCAAGGAAGGCCTTGACGAAGTTGTACATGTCCTCCGATACTTCTGCCTCGTTCTTGTCGTAGTCATCCTTGTCAGCATAGGAGAAACCTACACCAGCGGGCTGGTCAATGTAAATCACATATGCGTGGTTATTCCATGAGTATTGGTTCCTGTAAATGTTACCAGTTGTCTCATTCACCAGACATGGGCCGTTCTCAACCAACAGTGCAAGGGAAGAGCTGCATCCAGGACCACCAGTCATCCACAAGAGCACTGGAGCCTGTGGGTTGGCATCACGTGGACCAAAGGCCCAGTAGAAATAGTGCTTGTCGGCTTTCTTCCCGGGGATGTCAAAGTAGCCACTCCATTGCTTCACACCGGGGTCGCAGGGACCCCAGCCAGACCCAGTGGTGCGTAGCTTTGGCTGTCGAAGGGCACGAAGCGCACCAACATCTTTCACTGCAAGTGCAGCAACAGTAAGGAGGTGAAGTAACGTTATATGCGTGGGCATTGTGAATGATACCTTTGCTCTATGGCGAAGATGAGAGTCGCGAAAAGGAAAAAGGGAAAAGAAGGCTGGATAACAGCGAGTTGACTGTGAGCAGCGACCGCCGTCTGCCTTAGGAAGAAGAATCAGTTGGATCAACAGGCAAACCCTGCCACAATCCGGTAGCAAAAAAAAAAAGCACAACAAAAGGAAAGGAAAGCTAATGCAAAAGGACGGGCGTGGCCAATCCCTAATTTGTACCACACGTCACGGAGAAAGGCGCAGTATCACCCTATCCGGAGCCGTGGCACGACAGAAAAAGTGAACGAAAGCAAACGAGATCCATTTAGAGTGTCATCCAGTTATCCAGCTTTGCAAGCAGCACATGGTGTGCGTGGGGGGAATAATAAAGCAAAGTTATTCAAAAGGAGCTTAGTAAGCGCACTCACGCACGCGGGCACCTGTGTGTGTACGGATATTCATCATATAGCCACAGGAAGGGGTCTGCGTCACTGAAGTGGTTTATTCTTCATGAATGCCTCGATAATGGTAGAGGCAGCAGCAGGTTGGTCCATGGGTACCATGTGACCAGCACCGTACACCTGCACGAAGCTGAAGTGTATCGGCGACGTGTCGCTAGCAACGCTGCGCACCCGGCCAGCGGCAGTGCCCGCGGCCGTAGAGAACTGCTTGTCCGTAGCGTTCGCGAAAGCCTTGCTGCCGGACCACTGTAACGCCAACGTCCATTCCTTGTTGCCGATCCAGTTGCAAATAAAGTCCATGTCCCCGGCGTAGATCATCACGCGGATGCCATCGTCCAAGAGCCCGGACACGGTGTAGTTGAAGTTCTTGAAGAAATCAACGGCAAACATTGAGTATACCTTCATATTACAGTCATTCCACACGGTAGGTTTGACCCCAAGCGACTTTTGCACATCGGCGCGATTCATAAAATCGTTTAGTCCCTTGAAATTATAGCAACCATCTTGGTCGCACTTTTTGCGAATATCGTATACGTTTAGTCCATTTAGGGAAAATAAGCTTATTAATGGCTTGCACGCTTCTGGTGATAATTGACATGATGCCTCTGCTAAAGTATCATTTGTTTTGCTGCAAGCGTTTAGAACCTTTTGGCACTGAAGAGCACTTAGCTTCATCAGTTTGTGAGCTTCTTCTGAAACACAAGGCTTCCCGACTGCCTTCTGGCACCAGTCCCACGCAAGCCTCGGATATGATGCAGTCTGCGTGTATGGGTCCGTAAATCCGTTGCCCACGGCCAGTCCCGCGAGTCGTACCTTCAAGCCCTCGCCATTGCGGTTGCCCTTGTTGATGCGGTACGCCGTTGCAGGGGCAAAGTGCCCGCCGTAGCTCTCGCCAACAACAAAAAAGTCGTTATTGCGTAGCTCCGTGTGCTTGCCAAGGAAGGCCTTGACGAAGTTGTACATGTCCTCCGATACTTCTGCCTCGTTCTTGTCGTAGTCATCCTTGTCAGCATAGGAGAAACCTACACCAGCGGGCTGGTCAATGTAAATCACATATGCGTGGTTATTCCATGAGTATTGGTTCCTGTAAATGTTACCAGTTGTCTCATTCACCAGACATGGGCCGTTCTCAGCCAACAGTGCAAGGGAAGAGCTGCATCCAGGGCCACCAGTCATCCACAAGAGCACTGGAGCCTGTGGGTTGGCATCACGTGGACCAAAGGCCCAGTAGAAATAGTGCTTGTCGGCTTTCTTCCCGGGGATGTCAAAGTAGCCACTCCATTGCTTCACACCGGGGTCGCAGGGACCCCAGCCAGACCCAGTGGTGCGTAGAGAATAGGAATGGCTTGGATAAACTATGTTTGCTATAAGGACGACTATTATTGACGCTGCCAAAAGGGAAAGTATGACGGGGTACGATATAACTTTCATGTGCTTGTCTTAACTTGCCCCTTTTGTTTTAATATGTCGTGCGTGTAGTTTTTTTTTCATTCTGTTAGACGCAGTGGAAGAGGATAAAGTTCAGTTTCTGGATTAGGTTTTTCTTAATTGTTTTTTTCTGCTAAATTTTTTGGTTGTTGTTTTCACTTATCATTTTTGTTAATTAACTGTATTATTATTTGTAGAGGTTTGCTGGTGTGACATTTTTTTGTTCCTCTTGATAACGTGATGACTCTGTTTTGAAATCTTTCCTTTTTGTATCACCCTTGATTATGGTAGGTTGTCCTTTGCGCTGCGTGCGTTAGGTATCATAATGCTTTTCTGTTGTCGTTTTGTTTGTCAGTAATATATATATATATATATATATATATTGTTCATGTATATCTCTCTTCGCTCACCATTGTGATGCATAGGGAGAATTAGAGATACCAGTTGTTTTGGGCTTTTGACAAAGGCTTCCAATTAACGGCGCTCACGACGACGGATATATTAGTTCAGCATTGCTGTTGAAGCTGTCCTTCCCGAAAGCTTTATAAGTGACCCGCTGTGTCACGTTTGTTCGCACGCAGACGTAAAGAAATACGTACAAACCCTCTACTGCTCCCTTTCCAACCCTTTATTATCCTTTCTCTTTCTCCATTCTTTTTTTTTTCTTCTTCTTCACCCTTCCTCTAAGGATGGAATTATTTCTTGTTATTCCTCGTAGACGCTTTCGTATATCCTTACTCTTTTGTCCATCCCATTCGTACACCGAATGCCGTCCTCCCACTCCTGGTAGCCTGACACACGGGTGTGAACACAGGAAACAACTAGGAAGGAGTGTAAGAGCGAGGGTAATATTATAAATAAATAAATATATGTGTATGTATATATACATATATATTTATATAATACCCTTAGGGAAGCTCTGCTATAAATGTTATACGCTGTTGCGCCCGCAGGGGTGCCGACTGCGATGAACACATTGGTGTTAGTACCAATGATATCGATCAATACCGCCGATGAGGGTTCTGCCTACCTGCGTGGGCTTCCGTAGTGTCCCTTGGAAATTATCCCTCTTCCGTGACTGATACGAATCCAGTTGCCGTCCGAGCGGTTCACTCCCAATACATTTTGTCCTTCTACCCCTTCATCGGCGTGCCTGTCACCCCTTATTTACTTATGCGCGTGTCATGATGATGTCATCAATCTTAAGAATCATCATTACACACTCAGCAGCGAGTCTTACAGCCGAAGTCGAGACCAAAAGCGGCTGTACAACGTTCTCCTCCACCATATCTGTAACGCAACCCTTACGCACGTTAACACCAGCGTTCTTGCTCCCACTAGCATGAGCATTGCGAAGTTCTGTCACGATAGAAATGGGCTGGAGACCTGCGTTTTCGGCTAGTGTGTACGGAATCACTTCAAAAGCATCTGCAAAGGCACGCATACAAAATGTCTGCATGCCATGAGCACGTTCTCGCGCATACTTGCTGAGTTGAAGGCAAACTTCCGTCTCACCGGCTGCACCACCAGCTATGATTGCACGCTTTTTCACAATGGAGCGAATCACACACAGCGAGTCGTGTAGGGCCCGCTCTGCCTCTTCCAGCATCAAACTGTTACTTCCACGCAAAAAGAAGGTTACAGTCTTCCCAAAAAGCTGCCGACTTATTTTTTCCGAAGGTGCCTGCACACCTGTGATGCGAATGATCTTCCCGCTTGGCGTGTTCTCCTCTAGAACAAGGTCCGCGTGGCCGAACTTTTCTGGCCTCAAGTTCTCTATGTTCGCCACTGGAAGACACCCAAGAGTCTTGGTAATGAAGTCAATGTCACTGCGCTCAATATCCTTCACCACCATGATCTTCATTTTAGCGAGGAAGTCGAGACTCTGTATAGTGACAGCATCGCGGAGAACAGACTTCTGCACCAGGAGCACATTAACACCCGCATCTTTGATCTGCTTGCACAGGTTCAAGAGATATTTACGCTCCTCCTTTAGCGCCCGGTCCATTTGGTTATAATCGCTTATGGTCACGGTGCTCTCCATATCTGTTTTGGGGGGCGAAAGTTGGAACTGAATGAGGGCTATCGTAGCGTTTGCGATACGTACTGGACCGCCAGCAACGTGCGATGCCTTCTGCTTGAACACCATACCACTCGAAAGCATCACAGACTCATCGATCGTTCCACCAAGTGCCGTAACGATGCGTACATCCCGCAGATCAACATCACCATTATCCCTCATGATCTGCCGCACAGCGTCCACTGCCATAGGAGCTATCAAATCACTGTTCTGTGAAATTATCTTCGAGTTCAATGACGTGACAGCTGCCCTAATAAGAGTTTCTTTGTCTTCGATATCAATCTTTACACTCATACCCTCCAGTACCTGCTCCGCTAGCTTTGCACACTCGTTGAAACACTCGGATATCTGAGTTGGGTGTATTCCCTTCAGCAGCAGTTCCTCCACTGCGCGGAGAAGGGCTCCGCACAACACAACAACGCTCGTGGTGCCGTCGCCTGCCTCGACGTCCTGCGCCTTGGAAAGTTCTACCAACATCTTTGCACACGGATGCGTCACTTGAAGCTTGGAAAGGATCGTAGCGCCGTCATTGCTGATGACCACCTCGCCGCGGGGCTCAATAATCATCTTGTCCATGCCACGAGGGCCCAGAGAGGTGCGAACACAGTCCGAAACGGCCTTGGCGGAAGTTATGTTGCTTAAACGCACGTCTGTCTGCGTGTTAGTATCCTTCTTGTTTTCATTGGACTTCTTGTTAGCTGACATCTTTGACTTAATTTTAGCTTCTTCCTTTGTTGGTTTTTTTTAGTAAATACTTTTCTTTTTTTCTTGCCTTTTGAAAAAAAAAATATTTGCCTTTGGGCTCACAGCGTATGCGTAACTCTTTTATCACTTACCTTCAGGGTATTCCTACTATTATTTGCCCGTTATCCACACACGTGTCCACAACGGAGGTGTGTGGTGGGGGTAGGGAAAGATTGAGAGGCATTGACGATACGTGGGTTCATTTATCCGCAAAGAGAACACCGTTGCGTGCCCCAACACAGTAGCGGCAGAAGCCAAAAAAACTGCCGGCAATCCGGAGGAAGCCCCCGATCGACGGAAGGTCTAAGCCTCCCCTAAACCTTGAAATGTTCTTCGTTTCTGTGCGTTTATATTATCTCTTGTTCAATCCTCTATACATTTTTTTTGTTATCATTAAAGAATTCGCACAGATCCCTGCGCTGTTAATGTTGCTCCTGCCACTTATGTTGAACCGATACCCCAATCTTCAAGTAAGAAAGTGATGGATCGCCAGCGCAAGAAAGCCACGGCGATGCCCAATCCCCCCGTCTAAAAGAGCATGAAAAAAAGGGGGGAACTGAGAGAGAGACGACGATAAGAGGGAGGGAGAGGAACAACAAAAAAAAAAGCGGCACATCACACCAAAACCAGTAATTCACCCGCCGTTTCCCTGCCAACATGCAGGTCTGTGTGCTCCACTCATCTCGTTCAGTGCATGAGAATACATCTCATTCCAAAGGCGCCAATGCATACCCAGTCATATAAGCCCACCCGTGAAGAGATATATATATTCTTTAAAAAAAATAATAAACAAGTAATACTAATACTAATAATAATAATCAGTGGTAGTAGCATCAACAATAGCAATCTCATCACTAGAACTCGACAGAGAAGTATGGGTGCTCCAGTGCTTGGGCTGCAGTGAGCCTCTCGCCTGGCTCGTACCTTAGCAGCCGGCGGAGGAGGTCAATACCTTGCGGTCCAAGCTTCGCGTACGCAGGATGCGTTTGAAATTGCTCGTCACAGGTCGCTATGAGGTTCTGCTGAAATTCCGGTTTGCTCAACATATTGGTAGAGTTTGGGTACAGGTTCATCGACGGCCACACCTGACTGCTAGGGGTGCCAAGGAACCTGAAGATACGTAACAACTGGTCTGCGTCGTTCTTCCCGGCAAAAAGTGGTGCTCCAATTGCCATTTCTGCAAAGATACATCCAACTGACCATATGTCAACTGGTGTTCCATACTGGGTAGAGCCTAACAACACATCTGGAGAACGGTACCATAACGTCACCACTTCGTGTGTGTACTTCTTTACGGGTATTCCAAACGCACGCCCTAATCCAAAGTCAGCCAACTTAAGTTCCTTCTCCCTTGAGATAAGAAGGTTCGGTGGCTTCAAGTCTCTATGGAGCACGTTGCGTTCATGGCAGAAACGTACCCCTTTGAGGAGACTCCTCATAAACTCCTGAATAGTAGCCGGGTCTAGGTTGCCACTCGCGCGATCCATATACTTCTTCAAGTCCATCTCCATGTATTCAAAAACAAGATTGAGACGATTCTCGCTATGACATACATCGAGCAGTCGCACGATATTTTCGTGGCGCAGCTCCTTCAAGATCGAAATCTCCCGAATGGCAGTACAGGGGACACCCTCCTCCACACTTTCTAAACGAATACGCTTAAGAGCAACGATAACATCAGTTGTGATATCGCGGGCTCGGTACACCACACCATATGAACCCTCTCCAATCTTCTCCAGTCTCTGATATCGACTTCCCATCGATCCTACACGCTCGTGGCGGCTGTATCAACCGAACCTTATCGTGACCCACCGCCCGCTACTCGTTAGGATGACCTCTCCGAGCCTTACAAATGCCAAGAAGAAATCTTCAACAATAGTAATAACGAATACTGACAACTCACAATGCCTGTTACTACTGCCAAACCCGTTCCGCTGCCACAGAGTCAACCGCCACTTAAACTATAATGATAGTGCTTACGCCTGCCGCCCGCCTACACCACTACTTGAAATGCAGAAATGCCCACCGAAGCAGTATGACCCGTGGGTTTCGCCAAACGCGAATACGCTCCCGAAGCAGGCAACGGGGCATAAGTAAATAGAGGAAGGGGAAAGAAAGAGACGGGGAAAAAACGGCAAGTTTAAAGTTTCCATAGAGCCGTATTCACATCCCCAAGAAGAAGAGGCCAACCACCATAGCGCAACCATAAGAACTAAAATTGCTTCTCGTGCATAAGAAAATGATTGTATTTAGGCAAATGATTAAATGACAATACGTTCAGGGTAAACATTCAACCTGAACTAACAAAAGAAGCACGGACGAGTCATTCCCTGCAGCCACATCCCCGTCATTCCCTTAGTTACGTGGCTTTTCCTTCTTTTGGCGGTACAGGGCGTACAGACCAACGCTGGAAACCTTCACAATCTTGAACCGCACCCCGGGAATATCACCGACGGCGTGGCCAGAACGACCAAAACCAGAGACGAGCACCTCATCATTTTCCTCAATAAAGTGCAGGCAACCATCGTTGGGGACGAAGGCGATGATTTTCTTGTCGTTCTTGATCAGCTGCACGCGGACGCACTTGCGAATGGCAGAGTTGGGCTGCTTAGCCCCAACACCGATCTTCTCCAGCACAATTCCCTTTGCGTGGGACGAGCCACCGAAGGGATTGGCTTTCTGCGCCACAAATGTATGTGACTTCTTCCATCCCTTATCGGCCCAGCGGTTCTTGCGGCGCAGGCGCACGAGCTTACGCGCTGCGTGTTGTCCATTGGTTTTCGTCATGGTTTCCCTGTGCTTCCTTATTAAGCCAAAGAAGATGGTACACAAAATGCGAACGACAGTAGTTATGATGGAAACCGCTTTCACGCAGTGTCAAAGGCGCCGTCCCTTAATCGACCCCACCCATCATTTGCCATTGCGTCAAGACGTATGACAGAATAACAGAAGAAGGGCCGATCCTCCGGGAGAGAGAGCAGACACTAAACTCAGAAGTTAATGTATGAAAGTATAAAATGATAGGGTAAAAAAAAAAACGACACCACAAGGGGAAGGCGATACAAAAAATAAGAAGTATTACCCTTCGCATGCAAGCGCGGACGAGTCGTTCCCTGCAGCCACATCCCCGTCATTCCCTTAGTTACGTGGCTTTTCCTTCTTTTGGCGGTACAGGGCGTACAGACCAACGCTGGAAACCTTCACAATCTTGAACCGCACCCCGGGAATATCACCGACGGCGTGGCCAGAACGACCAAAACCAGAGACGAGACCTCATCATTTTCCTCAATAAAGTGCAGGCAACCATCGTTGGGGACGAAGGCGATGATTTTCTTGTCGTTCTTGATCAGCTGCACGCGGACGCACTTGCGAATGGCAGAGTTGGGCTGCTTAGCCCCAACACCGATCTTCTCCAGCACAATTCCCTTTGCGTGGGACGAGCCACCGAAGGGATTGGCTTTCTGCGCCACAAATGTATGTGACTTCTTCCATCCCTTATCGGCCCAGCGGTTCTTGCGGCGCAGGCGCACGAGCTTACGCGCTGCGTGTTGTCCATTGGTTTTCGTCATGGTTTCCCTGTGCTAAGGTTGCCTTCCTCCCCTTACCGTAAAAATTGGGTCAGTCAGTGTGGAGGAATAGAAGGTGTGAGAAACGTACACAATATCAACGAATAAACAAAAAATCAAAGGACATCGGACCCACGCGCGCATCTGACCGAAAACTGTGGTCCAGAGTCCCTTGCGTTATACATTAGTAACTCTTTTCCCTTTAGTCAAGAGGTGAATTAAAATTGCATGATGATTTTTTTATAAATAAATAAAAAAGAAATGATAAAGAAGAACACATATTGTGTATGTTGACGTTGCCCGACACTGCAAAGAAGAAAGCAACAAAATGCTACATTCCACATCGCGCCCCAACATCCTCTCGGTGCCCAACAGAGCGCAAAGGAGAGGGAAGGAAGTCACGGGTAAGTTACCGCATCATAGCGCAGGTGCGACGCAAACAGTGGTGCATCTTACACAAGGTGCCATCCGCGACACGTCACTACTCATCACCTTCTACGTTGGTCTTTGTTTGCACGTAGATACCATCGAGGAACTTACGGATATCCTTCTTTTTGACCAAGCACAGCTGATGCATCACCGCAGCTTCCCGTGAGACCTGTTCAAGATCATTACCCTCCAACACGAGTTCATCCTTCACAATGGCTGCATCCGTGCGGTACACCTTCACGTCGTCGGCCACCACCTGCCGGCGAACTCGCTTCTCACCGAGGAAGTTCCGAATCTCCACTAGTTGGTTCTCAACCGAGACAGAGATGGGAAAGTGCGCGTAGGCAAAGCGGACCTTGAAGCGGAATCCCTTCGTGACACCAGTGATCATGTTGCGCACGTGCGAGAGGGCCGTGTTGATCGTGGAGTTGTTCATTTTGTTACCGAACCAACGAACAGCGGTGAATGTGCGGTGTTTCGCGTTTACGCGAAAGTCAAGCTGCAAGTGGCGAAGGTCCTTCGTGAGCGTCCCGCGTTTTCCCTTAACGGTTACCACGCGGTCCTTCACGGAGACAGTAACGTCCTCCGGGTATGTAATCTGCTCGTGTGACTTGATCTTCATTGCACAGCCTGCTCAGAGTTAGCTCGCGGACGCCCGTTTTTTCTTTCCCCCAATGTCGTGATTCCCCTCGGCTAAGTTAGCGCAGTGATGTACGTTATGGTAACGTAACAAAGGCAGGTGCAGTTACCTGTACGAACGAAAAAGGAAGGGCGGTTTTTAAACCTCACGGGCCTCTGACTAACAATGCGCAAGGACAAGAAAAGGGGAATTAAGTCAAAAATAGAGTTAATAAGAGACAGGAATATATACATATATGAATGCTTTACAGGACTCTGCCCAACACACCTGTGGCGGTGTATATTTGCCTTGATCCTCATCTACACATATGAAAAAAATTCTCATGACGAAAACAACAAAAGGAAAGAGAGGGTGGGAAAGAATAAAATAAAATAAGCTCACTTTCGCGCGTCACTTTCTCAATGTGGGACAGACGACGAAGAAAACATATAAGAAAGGAAAAGGAGAAGAAAAAAGAAAAAGATCTGCGACTCTCCTACCGTCTTTACTACCTTTGCATAAGCTGCACGTGTGTCGCCAGCTGATAAAGCAAAAGTCCTGAAGGTTAAAAGGCCGCAGGGGCGCTATGATTTCCCTACCAAGGTATTAAATTTTTCCACCACCTGAGGGCCGCAGTAGTATGAAGATAAACTACGATGAAACCACGAAAAGTACAAAAGAGTGGGGAAAAGAATAAGCATTTACACACCCTCACTATGAGAATATAAATTAATGAAAAAAATACATGTATATATATACCGCGTAGCGGCAGAACGATGCGGCGTTGACGCCTAGGGATCACAAGGAGGGTACCCAACGGTACTGCTCCGTCATTCTGGTACAGTACGGAGCAGCAGGCCGTCCGCCCTTCACTCCCTCTTCTTCTTCTAGCGTGTTTATCGTATTTTTTTTCTTTTGCAGCCACACCCCAAAAAATCAAATAAATAAGGACAAAGAAAACGATGAATACAACCATTTTGTATTCAATTTTTTTTGTTTTACTTTATGCACCGACTATGTTTTCTTTGCTCTCCACTACCCTTTTTCCTTCTTCTACTTTTTTTTTTTTTTGGTGCACCGCAGCGCCAGATACCTAAGAACCAACTGGGAGTCTTTTCCACTATGTTATACGTACCCTCCATCCTGCTTCACAAAAGCGTTTCCTCGTGTCTTTACACACTTGTAAGCAGGGAGGTGTGGAAACAAAAGCCACACCACTAGAGGGAAATGTAAAAAGAAAAAATACCAACTAAAGGAGATAAAATGCAGGATGAGTGCTACCACAAAATAAGGAATATTGCGCTCAGCTAAAAGGAGTGTAGTAGGTGCTTCCGCAACGCTCATGTCATCTGTCTGGGATAAGTACTCGCGTCACGCTTTCCCCTCGCTTAACCTTCCTTTAACAGCGCTTGCCAGCGCTGTTAGCGTCCGTGGGATTTCTGTACTGGAGCGCTTAAACCGTGCGGACGCCCGCATTACTGCGTTGATTTGTGACTCCCTCTCTGGCAAGTGAGCCGTACTTAAGTTGCGAGTGTAGTTGAACGTGGAATTATCCCGTGTCAATGCTGTGCTGACAGCAACGGTAACATCGTTGTCTGAAACGGGCACCACCATCATTGTTGATCGCCGGCCAAAAGGTTCCTGCACGGGTAATTCCTTGGTAGTTGATCCGAGGGATCGCCGCTGCCTGGCCTGGTTTTTCTGAGAGCCCAACCTCCCCGTGCTTTTAGATTGCCCGACAGACCATCCGAGGGGGAAGTCCAGCGGTGTGAAGACAGCGCTAGACGATAACCGTCCGGAGGGCAGCTCACTCCTCTGCCAGGGGGAGTACATCCCCCCAACTGTCTGAGTCCGCTGGAATGCACTCGCCTCTGGCGGAAAATTCCTCCTCTTGTTCATCGCGCTCCCGAGGGTACTGTTCTTCATTCGGGCGGATAACTTTCCAAGTATGTTGCGACTCTGTGTCACGGAGTTGTCCATGTCGCCCGGCCTCCAGCTGTTGTTAAGTGATCCCCTGCCACGCGATGAGTCGCACCTTCCAGGGAGCAAGGCCTGAAGTGACGAAGTTGCATTTGTATTAAGGAGACTTTCTTGTCTCACTAGCCGTGCAATCTGCATCACATGGTCCTTGTTACGGATGAGCTCCATATAACAAATATGCTCGGTCTTGGGTGCAAGGTCCCAGTGGTCATACCAAATGAGCAGCCCACACAACGCATCACCTGCACGCCTGCGTCTGTGATCAATGAGGCCAGATAAGATGTCCGGTTCCGTCACTGCCCACTTTGAACCAATGCGCTGAGGTTTTCGTGCGATTTCACTAATTGCACCACGCAACTCGTGCATATAATACCGAAACTGTGCCTCGGGACGAAGTTGGACGGCGGGAGCTATGAGCCCAAACCTATGCAGACTTTGCCGATTCAAGACGTAGAGCTCCACCTTCAGGCGATCCAGGAGAATTCGCAGGCCAACACGGATAAGCGTGATCAACTCCTCATTGAATTGAAAATCAGGTGGGAAGGCAGAGTAGATACCAGGACCGGTGCACTTATCATTTGCCTCATTGACCAACTCTTCGATGCGTTCATAGAGGTCGTTCGCGTTTCTGAAGCCACTGGGGCAGTCTTCACCAAGCTTTTCTTGGAGGTAACTGAGTATGGAGTGCAGTTCTTCGGTTTTAGATACAAGAGCCCCAGTCAGCTCGTCATGCACAGGCTTTTGTTGCTTGACGAATTGCCGCTGATCCTGGAGAACATTCCCTTTGCCACCAACCGATTTTCTCCGTGCGTGAGCCTTAGCCTGAATTGTGGATCGCAACTTTGTGACGGCAGCGTCACGGCTCTTTTCAGCTGCCACCAGCTCTTTACGTTTCTTATCGCGAGCCGCGCTCAGTTTCTCACCTTCTTCCGTCGAGATCTTTGCCTTCTCCCTTCCATTCTGTTCTAGGGCCTTCACCTCACCTTGGATGCGCAACACGAGCTTCTTGTAGTAGTCCAGCTCACCTTCCATGGTACCGATGTCGCTGAGAAGTTGGCTATTCTCATTTTCCAACCCAGTTAGGGCACTCTCAAGCACAACCACCGAATCCGCTGCAGTCTCCTTTTCAAACTGCTCGGCAGTACTTACAACACCTTCGGCGGAGAGCCCGCGCTCACCCAACAACTGCCGCACCTGCGACGCGGTACTCTCGGTGCGCACATCGCCCCAAGACAAATGACCAGCCGTTGTTACTTGTTCCCAACATTATGGGTACTTCCCGCAATACTTTTCTCCCTGCTTTCTGCCGTGCGGAGCTCGCGGGCCATGCGCATCATTGTTCGACGCTTCCACATCCGAGCTATGGTATGTAGCGCTTGATTCTTCTCGCTTACTGTAGCCAACCGCCTCTCAAACTCTGTCTCATTCAGCGCACACGCCTCCTTGAGAGCTTCTTCGGTCTTGTACAGAAATGTTTCGAGGGCATTCGTCTCGCGCAGCAAAGTCGCTTGCCTGTCCGAATAACTCTGTAGTTCTTTGGAGAGTTCTGCAAGCTCATCCTGCAGCTGTGCCTCACGAAGCTCGTGTTCGGTGTTCACATCCTGGGAAATCCGAAGCTTACTCTCCAGAAGACTTATCTCCCCGCGTAAGTCGTTCAAGCAGCCTTCAACGGAGTGGATGTGTCTGCGTAATTCCCGTTCGCGCTTCGCCGCATAGTATCGTTCACGTACTCCATCGGATGTTGAGAGAAAAACGTTCATGTTACCGTGGTGCTGTAAATCAATATTCACTTGTGACTTCTTACCACTTTCCTCGGCTGCAGACATTTGTGTTCCTGGAGTTGAAGACATCCTCACCTCAGTAAGCGGCGCCGTGCCATGGTGTTGTCTCTTGTCCTGCTCCATTTCCTGCAAGTCCGTGCAACTGCTGAGACTCGACGTGCTGACATACAGCATTCTCCCATCGTCGCAGCTGCTGCGCCCACCCCTTTCACCTCCAGAGAGCGCTTGTTTAACTTCCTCAGAATTATCACCCCCTGATATCTCTTCGTGTGGGTCATAAACACCCCTGGATTCTTTAATGGAAGCCAAACGGTTGTCCCTCTCACCTGAGGAGTCACGAGGTGGTAACGGTACATCAGCCGGCGGGGATGAGCTCTGCTCCAACTCAGCAAGGCGGCGAGCAAGCGCCTCAAACTCGGCACTGCGCTTCGCATAATCGGGCGGAGCCTCCCTACCCTCACGTGTGCCGAGGTAAAGCGGGCGCACATCGGATGTGCGGTGAAAAGCACGACTCGGTACACCTTCCCTCATAGGTGAGGTTGAGTGAAGGTGCTTATGCGTTGGATCGCCGTATGGCATCACTGGATTTGGAAGTGGTGATGTTTCATCATCATAACAAACATCGGCCATCCGGATGTTTGGAGTAAAGTGGTTGGAATCGACGCTGCTGGCGCGCTCGTTGCTCGTGGAGGACAGTGAGCGGTGTCGTGATCGTGACATACCCATGAACTGGCACTGGTAATTGATGGTTTGCATTTGTTTCTGCAGCATCTCAAGCAGCTTTGACTTATCCCGCTTTAGCTGTGAAACCTCATCCTCCAGTGACCCCTTCGCAACGACAGGTGTCAACAATGACGTGATATCTCCCGACATATCAATATCTTCCATATCTTGTCCATAACGAGAGAGGCAGTTAACGTCCACATAGTGGAAAGTTAGAAGACTTTGTTCAGACCCATCATCTGCGCCATCAACGTAAACGGAAAACACATCACCGTGAGTCAGCTCCCAACGATCTCCACTAGCAAATGTTATGCCGTTCATACGACACACCACATCTTTGGGAGGTGTTTCCTGCTCACCGATCTTATCAGTGCTGCCCTCAGGAGGTACATAGCGCATCCAGTAGTGTCGCTCACAGGTGCTATGAAACACACGCTCGAATTCTACCACACCGTGTAGACGCTCAGCGCTCCCCAAATCTAAGATATCCGACTTTACGCCGGGCCCCTCTCCACACCTGCTGCCGTTTAGGAGGTCAGAAAGACGAAACCGCACGATATCCCGCACCAGGGAAGCGATGCCGATTTTGCCGCCTTCCACGCACGATGCCCCCATGCCTTCAATGTTCGTGTACCTCTTATGAGCTGTGACGATCAGCGGAACAGCTCCGAGGTCAGTGGTTGAGAGGACAGCCTCCGTCACCGGGAAACATGGCTTCAGTGGGCCTGCACAACCCCGCGCCTTGCTCACGTGTCCCCCGGATGAGATTGTTCCAACCTGTACATTGTCCTTAGTATCAGTGTCAGTGAGAAGCTCTTCGAGGGTGCAGCTGCCGTCGGCGACTTGCTTGAGAAGGCCCTCAACATGAAGCCGAAGCTTTTCGTTCTCCTGCTTCAGGGCTGCATTCAACTCAAGTAGGCTGGAACGCGTTTGAAAAGACTTATTTATCACTGGCCGGTTACGTATTTTGCGCACATCTCTGGCGTACTGCAACGTAGCGCCAGTCTCCTGGTAGCAGAAAGCAACGGGTGATACAGTGGCGATCATAAACGTCTTGCTGTTGCCGCCGAGGTTATCTTTAGTACCATAGTAAGGAGTGAGTCACGGTAATTAACATACTTGGAACCCTGCGATATTTCGTTGATGACACGGGAAAGCGTCGTAAGTGACTGGTTTATTTGGATTCCCTCATCTCGACTCTTGCCATCAGTTTTGGCTGTTTTTTGCCGCTCACTTCCTGCCAAATCAACAATATTGAGCGTTGCGCTGAGTTCAACGGCCTCCTTTGTCACCCTATTCGTGCGCCACTGGCTTACCTGTATCTGAAGAATGGCGTGGCTACGGCTGCTGTGTGCATTCATCCCCGTCTCACCAGTCTGCCGTCTCCGAAATCCCATCTCCACTAAAGACATTGCCTTGTCGGAGGAAACAACTAAGTGATGTTGCAGCTTGTGAATGACAAGCGTCTCTCTACCGCTGTTGTCACGTGCGAAACCAACGCGTAGCGGACCTTTACGGGAAAAAAGGCAAAATACTTCATTTTGATATATTTCGTAGAACGACAACTGCACACGGAAGGAATAATCCGTCTCGTCGTTGTCCTCGTAGCGCCTTTTAATGGTCTCAAGGCGGCCGAAGAGATCGTTCAGCGTGCGAGGAACCACGCCAGGGTCGCGCTGAATGCAGGCAGCATCGCCAAACAGTGTGTACGTTTTTCCACTACCCGTTTGACCATAAGCAAAGACACATGAGTTGATGCCCTCAACGGCAGCGGCTACGGCGTGCACCGCCGTTGTAAGGTAAATCTCCTCCTGAGAACCGTACTGAGGAGGCCGAATAAAGTCACTGTTGCGTATCACTGGCATCTGCAGCATTGAGTCAGCGTCCATAGAGGCGATACACGCGTCAAACTCGTAGTAATTCGCCGTTGCCGTTGCTGTTAATAACCTTCGCTTGGAATGCTTATCCAAGTTGCGTGATGACCTGTCAGCAAGAAGCTGAACAACACTTTCAGCGTCACGCACCACACATGCAGCGTCATCCAGTGACTTGGGATCATGCAGCACAACAATGTTTTCCAGTGTTGAAACGCAAACACGCCTCGATGCCCGAATAATACCGCACGCGTTTCGCATCCGGGGGCTCACGTCATCGGCACTGCCTCTCATGTTGTCGCAGCATAGCTGCAGCTCCGAGACTGCCGGTACGCTGCGCACCCGCAGGCAGACAAAATGTGGCCATCATCGGGGTAATCGGCAGTCATCGCTACGGTACACTATTTCTTACCAGAGCGCGGCCTCAAGATCTCGTGCCCGATTCCTGCCCCAGTTTCCTCAATATTCAAATGCTTGCCAGTTATGACGAAAAAGAAAATATTTTTATTCCTTCCGTACAACACACTCTTCAGCCTAAAACTCTGGTCGCTCGTCACGCTGTTTTGTGGACAAATAGTTAAAACGCTGATAACCCAAAAGGCTACGAATAAGGTTATCAACAGACGAAGTAAAGCGAACTTACAGCACCGGTAATATGTAGAATAAACAAGAAAAGACCGGACCCCTGTGAGCTAAAAATGCTTGTATGACGTTCAACGTATTTTCCGCTCCCTTCAGCTTGGTGTGGTCTTATTTAAATTGTTTCCCCCGTGTGGAAATATCTCTAAACACAAAGCAGGATGATGAAAGAAAAATAAAATCACCGTCTCCCCCCAATGTCCCTTCCCGTCACGGCGCTCGTTACCTTGTGGTGGTACGCGAACAGGGCCAAATATCTTTGCAAACAAAGCGAGGGGTGCGTACTACTAATGCAAGTATACACTTTGCCCCGGCTTTCCTTTTCCCTATTAAATATGTCTTCAAAAGCAAAACAAACAAACAAAAAGAGAAGTCGGGCCCCCGATAGTGAGTGGGCAATGCAGGCCAGATCTAAAAGAAATAAATGCAGTAGATGTTATTCACCGCCCCTCTTTGTATCGCTGTTCAGGTTGTGTGTCCCTTATGAGTACTAGTACGCACGAATGTGATGTGTGTCGGCCACAGAAGAAGACATTGAGTAAAAGGAAAGAGACACAGTTGTTGCAAGTAGAAACTGATGATACTTGCAATCATGCAATGGAAAAAAAGGAAGGTATTAACAAGTATCCGATACGCTCCTCCTCCCCCACCCCTCCATCCTTTTCGTGCTGGCGGTCCCCCTCGGTGCCGCGAGGAGAGGAGAGAACGAGTGCCGCCGTTGCCGCCACAATAATGGCAACAAGCAGTGCTGGTAACAGCATATTAGAAAGAAGAGGGTTGAAAAAAACGAGGGAAGATGAGGCAAAAAAACACAGGGAAGGGGCTAATATTTTGACAATGCCGCCCAGTCACCTAATTCTCCAACAGTGAGAGAACGCGAAGGCAATACACCAAACGTAGTAAAAATGAGCACAACCAAACTAGGAAAATGAGAGGTGGTATGCAAATTACTACTATTCACATGCCTTTTACTTCTTCCAGGAGAGTAATAAGAAAACGGCCACATAATTTTTTTTTTGTTCTTCAAAGAAAAAAAGGCCGAGTAAAGATCAGACAAAACAATAGCAAGGTTGCGAACAGGGGAAAGTGTACGATGACCATGTGACCCGCATGAATTTGTGAACACAAAGTCACTCTTTTGCATTGTCTACCATCATCAAAAAAGAACACAGTTCCACGACGTAAAGAAAACAGCCAGCGAAAAAACGAGCAAAAAGAAAAACTGAAACTTCACCAACCACCTCAACCGGCTTACTCGAATCAACACAATATTGCTGTTGTAACGAAAATATGGTTGAACAACTCGAGGGATGGGGAATGGGGGCAAGGAGGGAAAAAAGTAGTTTAAAATTAACGAAGCAAAACCCTGAAAGGTTCTATGCAGTCCCACCCCAGTGTGTCAGTCGATGCACAAGCACACGACTAGGCAAGTGTACACCGACATTCACACGCACAAACGTTTCTCTATCTCTCTTTGTACAGCTCAATGGCTGTGCAACCCTGTCTATCTTATGGTAGAAGATGAGGTGTAACATCAACCGTTACTTTTATTCGCTGCCTTGTTGGAGGGTTGTGCACCAACGAAAGTAGAAGGCTCAGCTGAAAGGTCCTCGCTGGGATGATCATGCGTGGCAACAGAAGGGGCTCCAAAGCCATGTTCCCCCGCACCCCGGAAGCTCGTTCCCCCTGTCGGGGGAGGCGCTGCAAATGAAGTAAATTGTAACTTGCTCCCGGCTGAGAAAGGTGATGCTACTTTTGTGTGACTGAGTGCGCGCGGACGATACAGTGGGATATCAACGGACTTGGTCTTTATCTCCGACTTCAACATTCGCGTAATACTTTCGTGTTCAGTTATCATATCGCGCAGGTTTGTCTCTAGCTGTGCTGTTGCCGGCGTTGGGGCACTGTCTCCCGATAAAACAACATCGACGGGTGGCAGTGGTGGCAAATGGGATGGCATGACGTCAGTGCCTATAGCTCCCATTGGCGATATGAAGGGAATCCTCCCTATTTCTCCCGGTCTTTTAATTGGTAGTACCGGGTCCAACCGGAATGGTGCAAACGGCTTTGGGGGAGCGAATGGTTCTGCGGCTAAGGTGTGTGTGGGAAGCGATGGCTGGAAAAAGTTGACAGCACTAACATTTGAGTCTTTCACTGGAGTCCTATTGAGGCCATCGCTGTTGCTCAGAGGCTCAGCACATGGCGCAGTATGGTCGAGAGGCTCGGGGGATTGCTCCCGTGTGCCTTTTGAGTCGTCCACATTGGCCCCACCGTAGAACTTATTGCATGTGGCATTAACCAGGCCTTCCATCTCTCTTTGCTCCTCCAGCTCCGCTCTCCTTTCCTCTTCTTTTCGCTCCTTCTTTTCCTTGATCTGCTGCAGAAGATCATTGCGTAGCTGTTCATCGCTTGTCCAATTAGAGCGTCCTGCACCTCGTCCCTTTCCCACCTTCCCTGCAATTTCTTGACGCTCCCGCTCCATCTCCGCTCGCTCCATCCGACCGATGCGAGCCCTTTCCGCGCGGGCTAATTCCTCCTGCCGCCGATCCTCCTCCATGTGCTGTTGTCTTTCAATCTTCTGCTGCCGCTTGCGTTCCTCGAAAAGCCGTACATTTTCTTGTTGAAGTTCGATGGCCCGCATACGTGCTAATCGTTTTTCTTCCGCAGGGTCATCAGAAACCGAAAGAGTTGGCAGGGGGCCAACAGCTGCCGACCGCGGCCGATATGGGTCACTTCGACTGCGCGAGCGCCTACCGCTATTGACTACCGGAGCGAACGGCATTTCAGCACCCTGTGGTGGGGCGCTAGAAGAGGGCAATCGCAACGAAGGCAAGTTGTTAGACACCACTGGGTTGCCATCACCCACCAGCCGGGGGATCTGTGGTAGTCTGCGGCATACAGAGGTGTGTTTAGTGCTTGGTGAGCGGGTGGGCATACATTCAGCACAGGTCTGAATCGAATTGGGGTTCTATTGATCACGGCTGGAGATAGTAACCGCGGCGCTGCATAATGCGGGGGATCGATCAAGGGAAGTGGGTTAGGCCTTGCCGCAACGCAGCCGTTATAATAATCATCCATTACGATATTATTCCTACCATCCTGGCGCATGTTAAAGTTTGGGTTAGGCTGTGCTACTAACATATCATGCTGCCGTTGTGGAGACTCCCCGTGGTGAAGATGCTGGTGCCGGTACTGATACGCGGGATCAGAGGAAGGGGTTTTATTTGCGGCTCGTGGCGTATTATGCCCTTTTCCCAGGGGCAATATTCCTACGTTGCAGTGGCGATCTATTTCGTACTCCCCATCGTCGTGACCAATCTTACCAGTTAGTCGTTGTTTCCTTTTTCGCTCCGCGAAGAGCATGCTAAAAGGGGAGTAACCTGGCCTTGCAACGTTCCTACGTCCCGGACCAAACCCAGTTACCTGCCAAAGTAATCACGAACAGGTCCCTACGCGCAGGAGGAAAAAAAAAAAGACAGAGCAGCCAGTCCGAGTTTTGAGGCGGCCAGTTGCTCCTAAAAGAAGTACAATCGTATCTAATATGTGTATTCACGTATGCACGTATATATTTCCACAAGTATGGATAAATAAATATGCTCGCGTATATGCCTGCATATATCAATGAAACATACGAGAGTAAAAATGGGGAGATCGAATAATGGCATACCAATAATTAATACACATGATCGGTATAGTGCACAAAAGCTAAGCAATAATAATAAAATAACGGCAGAGAGAGAGAGAAAGAAACAGAAGCGTCAAATGTGGCGGGGCGTCCCTTTGATTTCAGTTGTAGATAGGCGATACAAAAGGAGAGACAACATTGGTGTGGCAGCACTTTTACCGTGTAGCATCACTCCTGTGCGTCTTCAATCCCCCCCGTACACATTTCCCCTTAAATGCCTACGACTTGGAGCACATCCTGTAATGTGGCCATGCGTTGTCATCGCCTAGCTAACCAAGAAGTTAGCTCCACCGGAGCAGCAAGGAAAAACATAAACTCTCCAGGGTAGTGGTTGGGCAGAAGGGACAATGAAAAAAGGATCCATGGAAGGGAAACAAAAAGACAATCTAATAAATATTTTATACAATTCTTACATGGGCGTAGGCATCGCTATCATGTGCTCTAACTGATTCCGTTTTATAATCCCCTCCTTCTTCACTGCCGCCACTTCGTCACTATGCTGTTTTCCCACAATAAGCATCTGTTCCTCACCCTGTGCAGAAACCTCATCGCACTGTTGTCGCAGAGTCTTCTCCTCCTCCGCTAACTCCTCCAGTCTTTTTCTCAGCTTTTCCAAGTCCTGCTGCACCCGACTGGTGTCCTTCTCACCCTTCAGGGCCAACCGGAACGCGTACCCAACCCGAGATTCAAACAGCTCGCGGTGCGCTGTTTGTGCTGCAACGCGTTCGGAGTGAATCTTAAGAAGAACGAGGCCGCGCTCCCAACACTCCACCGTTACCTGCCGTATTACTTCAAGAAAGCACTCCGCTAGAAGAAGAGACCGAATGGGACATATACCCGTGCGCCTTGCCCCCGTCTCGCGTAGGCGGCGTTTCAACTTCTCATGCGTTTCAACCGTGTCCGTACGGGAAGCCGGCTTTGGACTCGCGTGTTGAACCCATAGCACGCCATTATCGTCATACCAGGCCCGTGGGGGGATGAAAGAATCAAGCACCACACGCACGTTAGGGTCCACTGTACCACTTTCCACAATGTTTTCAAAGCCGGAACGCAGCGTAACGGAACGTTTCGGATCTGCGGGGCAGAACGGGAACTCATATCGGATAAGCGTTGTGTTGGGGTCAGCGGGGCCGGTGACCATCAAATAGTTTCGGTGAAGGGTGCCCGCGTCACTTTGAGTAGCAGCGAATATCGGATCTGCACCCTTCGTGCTAGCAGTTCCATGAGGCTGCATCGGCCCTTGCAATGTTCTACTCTCACGCACTAGCGCGTCTGCTGTTTCTTCTACTCCCTCCCCACACACACTTAGGTCTTTATATTGATGTCAAGGCGAATAAGGCTTCCCGTGTGGGGAAATCGCGCGAACACAATGGTTCAACAAACAACCAACGATGTGGAGGCAGAAGAACAAAATAAAGTAAAACTATAAAACGAATGTCATGTTTTTTTTTTTTTGAAAGAATGGAGTCAAAACGTATAGAGTTAAAAAAAAAAAGTTTTATTGCTCCCACAATGGTGGATAACAGTAACAATTGAAAGGTGATTTTTTTTTTTTGAGAGGTTATTTCATGTTCTGATCTACAGGCGAAGCGATCCTGCACACGCGCACTCACAAGCAAAGAATAACTTGATACTTCTTTGCTGTTGCCTCTATGGACTCACACTTATTTCTATCTCATGAACGCTACCGCCTCGGATGCATTCCTGTACTGCAGGTTCTTTAATCAGTAATAAACGAGATCACGCATGCTGCGCGGCACATCCTTTGGTACCTGCACGGTGTTAAGGAAGTTATAGTCATCCACCACGGTCGACATCGTTTCCGATGTGGCGTCAAAGTACGCCTGCTCGAGATACGGTTCATAATGATGAACATGCGATCGTACGGTATAAAGACGCATGAACCGCTCGTGTATGGATTGCAGCTTCCGTGCAATTGAACAATGGTTGGCCAGAATAAGAACTGAATGTTTATGGCCCAGTGGGCTCACACTGCACAACGCTGTTTTGCAACCGTCCTCGTTCCAATAAACGAGCTTCTGCCGCTCACGTATCCGGGGTATGTTTCGTGCAATATCTCCAACAGTGATTTGTGGACCCCGAGCCACAATAGCCGTTGCAAGGCACGTGCCTGCTTCACGAGTTAACGCGGAGGAGGCACCACACGAAACGTCAACAAACTGGTTGTTTTTGTCCAGACAGGAGGTCATCATCGCGTCAACGAAGCGGGGCCCGGCGGCAGCAACATGACGGGCGACGTTAAGTGGTGCGATAGCAGAAGTGAGGAAAAGCAACCGCGGATATGGCACAAGGTTTGTGGTGATCTCGTTTATGTCCATATTCAGTGGACCAGGGAAGCGCATGGCGCACGTAATATTACTAAGTAACTGTGCCACCAGTGCATTCATCGAGTCATAGGGAAGTTTTGTCTGTGTGGGCTGTGCAACGCTATACCCCCGTACAACCGGCACCCCCATGAGGGGCTGTTGATCCCTACAGTCCCCAACCGACTTCCGCCCCAGCGCTGAATCCGCCATGCGCGCGAGCGCGTCGTTGTCTATCGGGAGAACAGCGTCAGCGTGATCAATGAGTTCTCGGAGCGCAAAAGCGGTGTTGTACGGGGCCGTCACCACGTCGTCAACGGCAGAGGGCATTACAACGGGGCATATTCGAAACACGTGTGGAAACTCATCTTCTAGCATACCAAGGACACGCGTCCCAAGCCCTGCACCGGTACCACCACTAAGTGAATGCATCACAAGAAAAGATGTATGCTATCACATCGCTCCACTTGACCACGTACAGTCTCGGTAATGCTATCGATATACTTGTCACCGTACTCCATGTGACCAACCGCCCAGTTATTACCCGCACCACTCACATCCGATACAAAAAAAGCCGCGTCAAAAAGGTGGCCCAATGGGCCACGAAGCATCGCCCGCAGCACACCTTCCTCCATGTCAACAGCGACACAACGCGCCTTCAGAGACGTCGGTTTGCTGCTGCTGCTGCTTGTTCCGTCATTGGTCGCATCAAAAAGCGTATCCCGAGCATCCACGAACTGGTGGTTACTTTTGTGCTCTTGCAGGAGGACATCCCACCATTTAAGTCCCAACTGATTGCCGCACTGGCCAACCTGAACTGTAACAATTTCCCGAGGCATCAGCGCCTGGAAGGGAAGACAAACACCCTACAAGTGGCACACACACACACACACGGTGGCGCCTCCTCTTCCGTCCTTTACAATTGCCACCAATTTTTGTGTTTGAAACGACATTTAAAGAATGGCAAAACAATGGAATTACGAGAAAGAATCAAATGGCAGTCGCTTTGGGGATTGGGGAACGGCGCCGCTCGCAGCGTGAAACATAGAGGCAAACATAGAAGAAGGGAGTGTTTTGTAAATTGTAACAATAATGAGCGGAAATAAGTAACCGTCTAGTGAGACTGTTGTTGCACATTTTACAACGAGTATTGGAGATGTATGACTATAAGCAATCGTACCGAACCACATTTACACGTGGTTAGATATCATCTATGTGTGTTTGTACGTCTAAACGCATGAATATACCGTGCACTGCTCCTTTGCTGCGATTATAACAATGAAACTGAACTTATACATTCTGCACTATTCTACAGGAAGCACATTCCGCTCCATTTGAGTTGTATACTGTTCTGAGGCATCAACATTGCTCCCAAGATCCGACCCACGCTTAGACATATTTCTCTGCACGGAATCCATCCGGGCAAACAATTGAACACTTTGACCTTTCAACTCGCTCGTACCAGCACCAGTCGTACCGTTGACACATTCAAGTTGCAATAAAGCCGTCCCACGTCTTCTTTTGAGCTGCAAAATGTTCTTTTGTCTAACCGTACGTGAGTGACTCGACTGTAAAAGCACTAACCGCTCACGTAGTTCACGCAGCATCAGTTCGCGGGAGATAGCTGGCTGAGGTGCGGGTGCATTCATAACCAAACCGAATTCTGGCATTGTTGTCTCTGAAAAAATGCGATTGGGCGACACCGATGGCGAAAATGACGGTAACTCACAGTTTGTCTCCCCCACGTTAAGGGACACATCGACAGCGGCATTATTACCAGGCGTTTCTGGGAAAGCACACGTTTCTGCGGGCGCATCGCACCCTTTGTCACTCATGCACTCATCCGCGTGGTCCTGCCTCTTTTCCTGAGCAATCGCTGGCAGGGGATCCTCATGCACGCAGATCGGTGAGGTGACGTCCGATAAATTTCCAGTCGCATGTGGCGGATTCCAGGCAGGCTGGAGAAAACTGTGTGAAATGAGGCCAGAGGACGGTGATTTATCTTGGTCAGCTCCAACGTCTTCAGTATTGGTCAAGCATTCTTCAGCCTTTGTTAGTGTTTCTGCTACGTGTTGTCCAGCACTGGCAACAACGAGACCCCCTTCGGCAGGCTTAGGGCTGCCAGCTTCCACATCTTCTGAGCGGTCGTAGTTATTCTCGCATGATTTCTCACCGTCGCCAGTGTTAACTGGTGATGGTGGGGAAGGGAACACTCAGTTTGGACCCGACGTGATCCGAGTGTGCGCGGTTTGATTCGGGTGTCATTGTATTTTAAGCTGCGCCGTAGTGGCGGCCCCATGGAAGATATCTCACCCGATTGTAACATGGTCGATGAGTGTAGCCGCTGTTGAATCCTCCTTTCATTACCCTCCTCATCACCCGTGAAAGTTTTGCTGGAACCCCTCTCCAATGATGCGGTGGCGATATTGCGTGGTGCAACGCCTACCGAAGTCGACGGTTGTACGGCGGTACACCCTACTGTCAGTGCGGCATCACTCGTCTGTAAAGCTTCCGTGGCGTGATCCATTATGTAACCACAACTTTTGCTCTTAACATCACAGCACATCGGTTCCACTTCAATTGAGGTGGACGACGGATTTACATCAGGAGTCCCTTTTCCTCTTGGGTCATGCAACGTTATGCGCTTCGAACCTTCAGATACACTGCAAAACTCCCGCATCTCCACTTCTTTCGCCATCCAAAGCATATTTTCTTCCTGAAATCCCTCTGCAACTTGCCTCCATCGATGTTTTTCCTCATTTAACATTATAAAATTAGCACGCAGTTTGAAACTAATTTCCATAAGTTCGTTAAGTTTATCTCTGATAATATTCCCCAGAGTACGCGCCGTGTCGCCACCAGTGACACTGTGTTCCACTACGTTTGCATCTCCGCTAAAATGTGATAAGTTTTTCATCACCGTTGGCCGCTCCCGGTTAAGTGAAGAAGATGGAAAAATAAAAGAAACGTCGCCATCACCAATGAGTGGCAAAGACACACAGGAATTTATCGCGCTCAGCATGTGTTCCTGGATGTCGCTTATGACACGATCATTTGCCTCTAAGAGGGAGCAAATATATACGTCTTCCGCCACGCACTCCATCATCCGGGCCGCGCGGCGCTCATCCCCGGGTATCTGGTGCTCGGCCCTCCCCGGAAGTGCGTCTACAACAACATTAGTCCTACCACCCTCCTTTGTGATCTCACCATCGCTATTTCCAACCTTACATCCATCCTGCCCCAGTGAACCTATGCCATGCCCAAACAGTGTTCCGCCGTCGACCGGGTTAGCAGCAACAGTGGAGCCGGACATCAGCGAAGGCCCTGCACTGCCACCAGGACACAACTCGGGACACGTCAGTAAGGAAAACTCACACTCATCCGTGCTCTCGCTTGACACGGAGGCAATTGTGTCCGCAGGCGACCGCACTGAGTATCAGGGTACTTGTAGTCGGCACTGTCATTACCATCAGGGGCGTAAGTAAAGGGGAGCAAAGGAAGCCCTAAAATCCCCCTTAGTGTCATCTCCAAGTGGTTGAAGACGCGTTGCTTGCACCGCATTAGGTCCTCTAACTGCTCGACAAACATTCTAACGTCATGGCCCACGCAGAGATCACACTGTTTTCCGCGGAGGACTTGTTCACAGCCGAACATGCCTCTGTCAAAGAGACGGTCGTAAAAATGTAATTTACCCTTGTTAGTTGTGTAACGTTTCCATGTAGTTTAGTGTAAAGCGATTGAACAGCTTCCCTCTGCAACTGCGCAAGTTTATCACATTGCTCCAGTATCTCCCATATTTTGTTTGAAGGCTCAACCTCATCCGCCATGCAACTGCCTTCTATCCATGTGACGCCCTCAATCCCCGCCACACCACGCAGAGAAGCGAAGTGTTGGTACACAACGCCTTTAACAGACTCCCACAGTTCAGGTTGAAGTGCTGTAAGCTTCACCTCTGTGATGCGCAATCGCACCAGCATGCGATCTATAATTTGAGTTTCTGCCGCTATGTTGACGGGCATCTCATCGGCAAGGAAAGAGTCAACTCCGGGATTTCCCCCCAGACGTATGCTACGATGAAGTAACGACACGGTTGAAATGCTATCCTCCTGCACCTTTCTCGCGCGCGCCAAAAAGTCCAAGCAAATATCCAACCTCCCAGTCGCCTTAGCGCTCCCCATGGCGTGTGAATCTGATTGTGTCGAAACATGTGGCGTCTTCGCCATCACTAATACAGTTCCTACCGTGATATAGGCCCACTATGATGGAATGAGAAGGCTCCCCACACCAACACTGCAATGTCACTGATATTCTAAAATCATAAATTTTCCTACAGAGAAGGAGGAATAATAATAATAAATCAATTCCTTCTGTTTTTACGGTATCGATGCCAAAGCAGCGTAGACGTAAGTCCTGCACCACGCAGAGTTAATTCAACAATTAACTGGTCCGGATCATGTAATATTCAGCACAAATCTACACCAGAAAAGGATTGCACAAAAAAAAAGATGAGAAAAACATGTAAAGAGGCAACCTGAATGATACCACCACAAAAAGAAGTAATAATAACAATGGTAATAGTATTTTCAGTACCAAAACAGTCTTCCCACAGTTTAAGCAAACATGCGTTGCCACTACCTTCGCACGTACGCGCCCATGCACTTTGCAACGTGAAACTTTTGCGTAAACGCTCAACGAAAGCACACCAACACGGTATTCCACACCATAATAGGATAATGACCAAGTGGCAACCCCACATGGATCAACAGTGCCGGGATTGCTTTGCTAATAACTTAGAAACGCTTCTCTTCTATCCAGTCGCTCTCATACATAAATATGCACAACAACACCAGAAACTGAGCACGAAACAGCGCTCGATTTTACGACGCTTCCGCTCCACTGAAAAGGACACACAGCAGCGTGCCCGCGCAAAAGCCCTCGTTGTTAGGAACGCAATAGCGTTGAAAGATCTGATACGGGTATGCTCAAACCGGCAACAGAAGGCGTGGGCACTAACACAACAAGAAAGAATATCATTAACATTCGCTTCCAAAACGCCACAAACAGCCGTATAGGTCCATACGCTACTACACTGCAGTCCCTAGCCGTGACACACCCAGTCGCTGTTGCAGCTCTCTCACCTCAGAAAGTAACTTCTCCGCGCGCAATGCATCCCTCTGGTGGGCGTGCCAATAGTTATATTCCTGATCCACGTGGCCCATACGCATTGACTCGGCGTTTAGGGTGGCCGACAGACGGTGAGATGCATCGTCCTCTTGCACATTAGCTTGATTCTGCAGTGCCTGGCGGCGATGCATGCGCTCAATCTCATTGTAATACATGACCGCCTTCCTCCTCAACTCGACGTGCGGGCCGTCGCGCTGTCGCTCAAAATAGTCTGAAATTTTATAGCGAAAGGGAAAAGTCGCAGCGACGCCAGCCACAACCAGCAGCGGAGCATATGCGTGTGGAGAATAACTCATGAAACCAATTGGTGTGTACCATGGCCGCTTCGCGTAACGAACCATTCTAAAGACCCTTCTATTTCCCTATGTACACTGCGTAAGAATAAGGGGGATGCCACGCACGGGAAAATGTACCGTACTCCGTCCCAGCAGCAACCCTACTTCTTTCTCCAAATTAAGCACCAACCACGCGTTTGAACACACTTCAACACTACGCCACTGAAAGAATCTCCGGTAGAGGAAGGCATAATATATGTATAATCAGCTTTCAAGAATACGACATGAACGGAAGAATTGACTAAAAATAGATATCCACTGAGCTCTGTCCAAGATGCCCTTATCATGGGCGTACATGTATATATATTCCCTCTTGAAGCTCTGGTCTTAAAGACCCACTGCCTCAAAACCATCTCGAATATCCCTCGTTTTCTCTATTGACTTTCACGTCATTTCGCTTCGTCAATTTCCCCCGAATGAGGTACATTTTCATACTTTTCTAACCAATATTATATGCGAGATTATTACATTTGCAAGTGGGCAGAAAAGGTGTAAAATTCCTTTTTATATATCTTTTTTCTTTTCCGATTTGTCCCAAACAGTATTTGTAGAAGATAAAACAAAACAAATCAAGAGAACTTCTACAGCAGCACGTACCTCGACCATTCTCGCCTTCAGCGGAAGGCCGGTAAACATATCCAAATGTATGTCAGAAGGGAAGGGGGGCTGTGAGAAACATAAACACCTACACACGCGCAGGCGCCTAAGGTGCTGACGCTCTTCTATGGCCGTTTCTCAGTTACAAGCGCCATAAGAAAAAAAAACTCTTTAATCCCTGGATAATGGGAAAGCAGAAAGGGGCGATGATCGGCAGAAGCAACCAACAGCAATAGTAGCAGTCGTTTATTTATGCATATAAAAGATCGTCTAAGTTTAATCGCCCTCCGCTTCATTCCGAACGCCAGGACACAGCGAAGCGCCGGCTGCCAGAGTTGGCGGGTCATTACTAAATACCAAAGTTAGAAGACTCAGGAGCAGCACACCATGGACACGCTTTAGAGAGTGTGATGTATCGGTTCCAGTCATCTTGGTTAGCGGGCCGCTGGCACTTAGAGCACTTGACAACGCCCCCGCCAACAATCGGGTATCCCGTCACGGCGCAGGCGGGGTATGTGACCCCTGCGGATGACTGCAAGGAGCCCTCAAACATTTCCACCTGACTTTGAGGATCCGTTATGGTCGGGAGGTGTGGATCTAAATTGTTTTCAATGGAGTTGGCGAGCACCCATTTATTGACCTCTTCCTCCGCTGACTTCTCAATGCTGGAGCTCTTCGGCATAGGATACTTCTTGGGGAAGTCAGCGCAGTCGAAATCAGTGTTGTCAATGGCACTACTATCGGCAGCACCATCTTCAATCTTCTCCGAGATATCAAGGAACCGATTGAGAAACAGGAAGGCAATAGCATCCTTGCCCATGTGTCTTGCTGCCATACCAGCGTCATAAAACGCTTTCTCTGGGGGTATGTAAGGAATCCATCGTGGGAGGCCAAGCATGAGCTTCAGAGCATAGTCGTCAAGTGAAAGCTCGCGCATATGTGCTGCAGTAAAGTAGATATGAATAATATGCATATATGCCGTGGCCTTCGCGACATCTTCCTGCTTCTGCCCCGATCGCGACATGCTTTCCACAACATCAGAAAAGTATGTGTGGAACTTCTCCAATTTCAAACTGCTCCCCGGTTGCAGGGGGAGGTGTGACAAAATGGACTCCGCCATGCCCAACCAAGTTTCATAGAAGCGGAAATCTCCTGGGTCCATGGTAAGTTCTTCTACCACACCGAGCGCCGCACTTAGCTCGCCTTTGTTTGCGAAGAATTTCATCTTCAGCCCTGCAACATACTTCATTTCTTCTGCTGGCCGCTGCTTTGCCATACGAAGAGCATTGTCCCAATCGTTGTTAGCAATGTAAGCCTTAAATGCGGCCTCAGGATCAATCTCCTCGACCATTTTGGCGTCCTTCATTCCTCCGCTCTCAATGCTATTTTGAACTATTGCCCGTTTAACATAATCTTCGAGTTCGGGGCTGATATGCTTGGCTAAATATTCAGCAAGATCAAACTTCTTACCCTCTACGTACATGTTAATAGCACCCTTGTAATCTTCACAGTCCTCTAAGCATTTACCTGCCTCAACATACCTTTGTGCTTCTTTCAACTTACCCGTAGCTACTCGTAAAACATTCCTGAGCATGTTTCGATCGTGTTTCTGGGCAACCTTCACAGCCCTTACCCACAGATTTGCTAAAACGTTGGGATTTGGCACCTGTGCCGCTGTTGCGTTCAGGTATGTCTCCACCGCCATCTGGTACTCGCCATGTTCCTCCAAAACAGCACCCGCCTTTTGGGGATCGCTCGACTGCAGCGCGATACGCTTTGCGATCTCGCCCAGCATATCGGGATAGTACTCCTTCGCCACCCGCTGGGCATCGTTGTACATGCGATTCTCCATGTACAGTTTGAGCAGAGCCTCAGGTGCATTGGCACGTACGAAAAAGGCCTCTGCCTCACGGTAGTCGCTCTTTTGGAAGCATGCTCGTCCCTGGGCTTGGAGAATAGACGGAATAGCTGATTGGTCGTAGCCTTCTGCAACGCGCATCGCATTCTCAAATTCGTGCTGGTGCAGGTACATATCAATAGCCTCGCGCGGTTTCCCCGATTTCAGGAATGCCTCCTCCGCCATGCGGAAGTCGCCCTGATCTTCGTAGTGCATGGCGTACTTGAGGTACACATAAGGCAGTTTGGCGGGTTGGGCCAATTGTGCCCACTGCAGGGCTAAGTCAAACTTCTGCGCCTCCAGTGCGGCCTCTATACCGGGGTTGACAAACGAGAACTTCATGAGTAACCGCACCCCATCTTCGGCCTCCACAACCATGGCACGGGAAAGGACCACTTGCTTTGCCGCGTTGGCACCACCGTGAACCTTGGCCACACGCACGGCATCCTCCCACATCTCGTGGTCTCGGTACATGTTAACTGCTCGACCCCAATCCTTTCCAGCCACGTAATGTGTTTCGGCCAACTTGTAGTTGCCCTCCTTTTCGAACTGTCCAGCGAGTGAAAGATGTGTTTTTGGCAAAAAGTCCTGGCGATACGCTTGAACCAAGCGTATCATATTTGTGTAGTCACGAGCCTTCTTGTACATCACAATTGCTTGATCTGGCTCGTTTACTTTTATATAAATACGCTCTGCGCCGGCGTAGTCGCCCTTGGTCTCCAGACGTTTCGCCTGATCCACAAACAATGCAACCAGCTGTTGCTGCGAAAGATGTCGTTGTGCTACACGGTACATATGATCAGCCATCCCCGCGCGACTGTACATGTCGACTGCGTCGTTGACTGCCGCCGCCTTAATGTAGAACTTCTCCGCATCGCTATATTGATGCAACTCCTCGTAGTGACGGGCGATGTCCTTGTAAAATCCCTTAACAACGTTGTCGTTGTCCGCACCCACTGTCTGGCTTTCAAGAATGTTAGCAGCCTTGCTCCATTGCCTTGAATCGATGGCAGCTTTCACAGCCTTATCATATTTCTTCGCCTCAATGTAGTGGTTGATGGCTTGATCTACATGCTTTTGCGACACCAGGTGGTCTCCCCACTCCTCTTCAAGCTTTGCAACGCGGTCGGGAAGCACCCGTTTAGCAAATTCCACGGCACGACTGTAGATATGACCCTTAATGTAGGCCTGAATGGCACGTTCGTTCATCTTGAGCTTTTCAAAGAAGTCGCCAGCCTTCTCAAAGACCTGAGCCTTGAACAGCGATGCTGCAATGGCCTCCAGGAGTTGTGACTCAGGCTTCAAGTTATTGGACGCTATGACATTCGCCGCCCGTGCAGGGGTACCACCACGCAAATACAAGTTAATAGCCTCGGTGTGCTTGCCCTCGCGCTCCTTCTGTTCACCAGCCTTCTCGAACTGGCCAGTTTCTACAAGCCAGTTGTAGTAACGTGTGCGTTTGTTTGCAAGATCAGGCCAGCCACGGGCTTCCGCGATGCTGATACTTTCATCAAATCGGTTAAGCTCATCCCACATTGCCATGGCATCCTCTATCTTGGCATTTTCAAGGTAAAGTTGTTCCGCTTGTTTATAGTCTTTGTTTAGCATAGAAAGCTCAGCCCGCACACAGTAGTGGTCATAATCATCCGCTGCTCCACCGCTAGTCTGCGATTCGGTAGATGCGAGTTCGTTGATCCGGTTTAATGCATTAACCTTCGCCATATCACCCAACGCAGCATAGCACCTTTGAGCAATGTGTAATTTCAGCTCCTGCAGAGCGAGTGACGCTAATTTTGACCACATCGCCTCTGTTTCAGGTGTGAGTGCAATCTGATCCAGTAAATCACACGCCTTATTATAGTCACGGTCCTCCATGGCAGTCCCAAACTCAATGAGCGCTTCGTCCAGGGCGTACCCCACTGTATTGACACCTTCATCAACAATTACCTCAGTTTTCCCATTTCCGCGTTCAATGCCCTCCACTTCGCCCTTAATGGGGACGACAGCTACGCGGTCTGGTGCATCAATACTGTACCACACGCAAAGTTCCACACGATTCTGCGCAACCACAACATCACTCCCAGGTACCCAATGAACAAAAGTGCAGTAGTTCAACAATGTAGTGCGATTTTGTTCCTCCAGGTCGTATAGAAACAGCTGATGCTGCTTGTCACGGAATAGCAGCTTATTGGCGCGATAGTTGAGTTCAAGCCAGTCGATGCGACATTGATGCGATAGCCTTGCAACCGCAGTACCACTTGAAAGATCATCGATTTGCACAGTCTCTTTATCAATTAGGTATGCAATAAATTTGCGGCTTTGTTGTCGCTCACCTTCACCGGCCGCTGGCGAGCCGTGAACACGAACAGAGATACGATGGGCGTTGCGTTCCTCAGTGCGGCAGGTGCCTAGGATTTCATTCTTACCGTATTCAATGAGGCACAGCTCACCTGCAGTAAAGACCATACATACTTGTGGGTTGTCAAATACATACTTCTCCCGGCCAGAAAGTTGCCAGGGAACCTCGGAGAGCTTGCATGAGATTAAATCACCAACGAGAAGAGTCGTGGATGTGTGGGCCACCAAATAACGGTCCTGGTGAACATTAACACATTGTACTTCGTAGCCAAGACTCGATCGAAGCACAATGCGACTCCCTGTTGCTAGCCGCTTAACGATGACTTGGTTATGGCTAACATAGGTGAACTCAAAAGCGCTCCGAAGGCGGTAGCGCTTGAGGCAAACATCAAACATATCCACTGCCCCAGCCATAGTCCCTGTAACAAAACGGCTGCCATCATGTTTCCACGATACAGCAGAAAAACTGCAGGAGTTCGGCATCATAATAACGGTGCCTTCCTCCCACCTGCGCGAACGTAGGTTGAAGTCAAAAAGGCGAAGCCTCTCGCGGCTCGCCAAGACAACTGCATGACCACTGGGGTTAAAACTTCCAACAGTGAATTCGCCTTCCTCATCTGGCTTATAGTCAAAGCTCTGCACCTTCTGTCCGCTGCGGTCGTAGAAGGTCACGAAAGAATTCTGATCCGCGACGCAAATATTTTCCCCCCACAGTAACGCAGAAGGAGCATGGCCGTGACTAAACAATTTCTTCGCGCCCGAACCCCCACTTGCATCTTCTGACTCAAAGACATATTGGTAAACGGCGCCATCAAGATGGCCTGAGATGATTTTATTCCCGTCCGGGCTGCTCGCGAGAGCCACAACGGCGTGTTCATGCCCGTAAAGAGCCTGAGATTTGTTGGTTTTCAGTATACCAACCTTAACCTTACCATCTAGCGTTCCAAAGACGACCAACTCCACCCCTTGCGAAGTTTCCGGCCAGCACAAACACGTAACAGGACTGTTCTGTGGAAACTTACTACAGATGGCCTTTTTCTCGCCCCACTCAATACCAATGCGGTAAATTGCAACAATTCCATCTGACTGCCCAATTGCGATCTTTGCACTATCAGGAGAAAAAACCATTCCTTCTACGACGAAGGATTTTCCGTTCTTCCCATCAGCAGCTCTGGTAGGGAATTTGTCACGACGCTCGCCATGCTCATCATAGAGATTCACAACGCGATTGTTGTCTGCGACAGCAAGACGTTTATTGTTGGGCGACCAGCAGATAGCCTGTATTCGAGCGAGCCCCTGTTGTGACGTCATGAGCGTCTTGTAATGTTTTGCCTGCATTGTGGGGTATTCAAAATTCCCAATCGGGAAACTTATTCAAGTTTCAAAATACGTTTCCACTTTTGAGCAATTATAAACCTTTGGATGGATCTTTTTATATTAAAAATCCTTCCTCTCGTTCTTTTACTTCAAGTGAAAGGAGCTGGCTGTCTTGGTAGGCTTATACCTCTACCACAGTTGTTTTTTGTTTTTTTTTATTGATCTCCTCTTTTCCTTCCTCTATAATTTCAATGTCCCCTGTCTTTCTTCCCTTTTTTCCCCTTCTAGTCGCACAACAATGCACCGTTGTTGTTCAGTACTGTGTGGCACGCAACTAAGGTAAATAAATGTAAACACCAAGAAAAGGGAAGATAATGGACCAGTAGAAGGAAAGCGGAAAACTTGATTAATCATGGTGCATTGAGAGCCGGGACTCACAACAGAGAATACATAACTACTTATTACAGGGAAGCTTAAGCGGCAGTAGGTACTTACTCCCACGCTAGTTCCCCTGCAAGATGTCACCACCGCCATGACTATAAAAATAACAATTCGAGCGCAACGGAATTGAAACCCTCCTTGGGCGTGTAAACGTCGGAGCAAAGGCACATGCATTCACACAACGAAGGACTGCTCACTGTCACTCTCAGACTCATCATTGCCCCCAGCACCGTGAGCCAAAGGTGAATTCGCCCGTCCCTCACAGTGGCGTAGTGACTGCAGTAGTGCGCGCCGCACGCGGGAGACGGACACTTCCTCGTCACAGCGAGAATAATTGAACACACTGCGATTATCCGTCCCCACCAGAAGAGAAAAGAAGGACCTATCCACACAACTCCTTCGTACCGCAAAGGCGATAGCTTCTGCATCAGTTGCCCTTCTCCTGGTTGTAACGTTGTACAGAATAGCTTTTGTGGGTCCTTCGCACTTTATGTGGGGTTCTGTTTCCTGACCCCTTCTGCCCACCAGAATATTCCTTCCTTTTCCTCGGGGAACGGCAGGAGTTAAAAGCGGAAAGGGTTTCATCACATCCGTGGGTTTTGAAAAAAGTGACTCTATCCAACGGATATTGTGCATGTCGTCATCCGTTACAGCAGTAAACAGCCTCGCAAGGAGCCTCTGAGACCACCACTCACGACCATAATGAAGCAACAACTCCTCACCTTCATTAAGGTCCATGATAGGCGTCAGAAGTAATAAATGGGTATCATCCTCCACGCTCAGTCGGACGTTGGCCTTGAACGTTAGAGCGCGAGCCAGCCGCTGCCTCAGGGTGTCCTGATCGTGGCTAAGCATCCAAGTATCTGCGTCTTGCAATCCGCCATCCTCAATGTCATCTGCCTGATCTGCACCAAATTCAATGTCTTCATACACCTGCATACGCTCCTTATGTCCTTTCCAGTAGGCAGGTTGAGCTAAGTCATTGCATGGAGGCGTTTCCCACAAGACGCCATCGTTGATTTCAAACAAGTGATCCTCTTGGATAGTCACTGGTGGTAACATACACTCTTTGGAACCCGAGTGCCTCATAGAAGCAACAACACGATCGTTCGCCAGTCCTTCCATCACCCTACTATCCAACGTGCTTTTGCCATAATTGGCGTCAAGAATGCCCGAGACACCGCCCAATGGAGAAGAAAGAGATTCACCAACACTACACGTTGTGGAAGGAGTATCTGCCCTGCGGTTTTTACAATCGTTTATAGACTCCGTGCCAGGGTACCGGTGATGATGCCGCTCCATCCAGGTCTTCAAGCCAGCGGGATCAGAAAGTGGTGCGTAGGTGCTAGGAACCAACAGATACCATCCACGAGCGGTGGCGATGTTGAAGTACATCCCCGTGCTAAACTGATGCCGCAAGGCGAGGAAGCGTCGCAGGGATATGGTCTTCCGTGGAGCATGGAGAAGGTTGCACAAGTAAGGGGGGGCAGCCGAGCCAGCAGCAGGTGATACTTCCACAGGGGTAAACTTCTTCAACGACCGCGTCAGGAAAACACCAGTAGCTCCAGGTACAACCTTGCTTGGTCCGAGGCGCGTCAAGGACATACAAACCAATCTACTGCAACGACCGTCAGTTTGCTGCCTGTGGCGGGGAAAGGGTGGTATAGTGTTTGGCAGGATAAAAAAGAGTATGACAGTACTCACACGTTTCAGAGGGATGGAAATGCTGACAAACTTGGCGTGGCATTGCCAGGTTTCCTTCCTCAACAATTCCATCGTACTTTTGTTACACCCACATTCCTCGAGATGGAGGAGCTTGGAATGGTCACCTCAAATGTTTAAAGGGGGCATTTCACTCTCACCAAGCGTCAAATCAACTAGCACTACGAGGTTTTGAGCTCTAGACACCCCTCAAGCATACAAGCATCACCACAACTTCCTCCTGTATGTAAATAAAGGTTTTAGTTCCAGTGTTTGGTCAAAACGCCCGAGAAAACTGCTGCACAGCCAAACAGTGTAATAAACATGGGCACTGCTTAACAACGGAGCGGATCCTCAGGCAACATAAAATACCGTAAAAAATTTAAAGAGTAATACTAGTAATTAGCAGCAACTTTAAGGAGGAACTTTTTTGTGGAAAAAGTGATCAGCATACACCTAAAATACAGCTCAAAATGAAGCGGAACGAAGAAACCACTTGAAGTTATCCACACTAACGTAAAAGTTCTAATGAGGATTACTTACCCCATCCACTATCCACCAACAAGAAAATCTACCAAGTTGTATAAAAAGAAGAACCAATTTCTGCCGCCACCCCAATCAGATAATCAAAAGCGGCCAACGTAAAAGGTGGAGGAAAGAAAAACATGAGATACACATCCATTCCCACTTTTCGACACGAAATACCTTTTGCCATGTACCACCTCCCTCTACCAATGCAGTGAGTAGATGTCCACAAGTTAACACATTACCAAACAGAGACATTGTGCGCAGAGTGGCGTTTCTAGCCCTTAGTGCAACGTCTCTTGTACAGCAATAGTTTTAAAAAATCACTTTATAACGCAAAGTAGGTGAGTCGGTTCATAAGAAGGTAAAAAAACTATCGCTTGTAACACTGGGCCCAAAAATGTGAACAGCGAATGGCATCAAGCAAACAAATCTGTGTAATAGAAATAAGGTGAATCTATTGGGGTGGAAACCCGTAACTATTCCTTACCAATGACTTACTTTTTGACAACGCGATTTTTTTCTTAGCAACCTTGTTATTGCTGGCATCCGTCGCAGTACCAGGAAGTAAGCCTCTACGCACTCGTCCCCTTGCGCCCGTGTACATTACAAAGCGCGCTGCAATCGCATCTGTTAGCGGCACAGCCGGCTCTATCCTACGGCGTCGAAAATGCCTTGGCGTACAGCGATGGTACGGTGCTGTTGGTGCATCTAAAGAAAATGCCCAACCATTTCTACAGTTGAGAGCTTTAGCATTTGGTGTTCTAGCCGGAGGCGATGGCGAATATGAGAGACAGGACCCACTGCTGCCTAGCAAGGTGATGCCCTTACTACCAATAAGCGAGGAATGGTGCTCAACGATGTTGTTGCCGCTAGTTGAACAACACGATCGCCCACCGTGCTGCGTTTGGGGACCCTCTACATGTGTATCTTCCGACGGCCACCTGGAGGTGTTTGATTCGTACACCTTCCGTTGTGAAGAAAATCGCTTTTGTTGAAGAACCGCTTCGCAAATACTATTATCACTATCATCACTGTCATGAAAATAATAGCTACAACCGACGCCACCACTTTTCGGCTTCCTAGGATAGAAAGGGCGCGTAATGCAAATATGACGATTAATTGGAATGGCATCCCTACGCAGCTTTTCTATCAACTTACGTGCTTTAACCCGCGCAACTATTGAAGTCGAAATCCCATCGAGCGGTTTTGTCTCCAAATACCGTGACCCACGAAGGTTCTTGCCTACTCGGCGTGGCCTTGATGTAGGGGATAGACCACGATAAAACGACTCAACAAGTTGATCCTCGGCCCCCGCAGCTAAATCAATGCAGACGCTGCATGGCAACTCCCTGTTTGTGAGCGGCGTTGAAGCGGACCGATTCTTTGTTGTTTTCACAAACATGTCACATCGATTTGGCGATCTGGGTGATTTAGACACTTTCGTAGAAACACTGTTGTCAAAGTCTGAAGGCAAAACTCTTGAGACCTCGCCTTGGCATCCCAGTTTTTTCAAAGCCATCGCAATGGTTGAAGGGTTTGAAAAGTACTGGAATACTTCAGTGCCACACATTTCCTGTAATATTTTTGGAGCTATCGCCGCGAGAACGATGCAAAATGAGGGAGGGCGGTGTGGTAACGTGTTTCCCCGCATCACCATATGGATTACATCCCTTACCTCGCTCTTCAAAAGAGCAAAGAAGCTCGGAAGAGTAAGACAAAAATCATTTCCACTAGGTGTGCTGTGACTTGGTTCAATCGTGCACATCGACCTCATCACAGAAACGGCGTTCATCACGATGCCCTTCGGGGGTAAGATATTCTTGTGAGCATCACAGACGCGACCAAAATCATCCAAAAGCAGCACAAAACCCTTTCCATTTTGCAACAAAGCACCACAATGGATAAAAAGGGAAAGTATTGTAGGATTGATCCTTTTTTTTGCGTTAAAAAAGCGCCTGTACGTCTTCATAACAGTGGATGCTTCTCTCTCCTGAGATTCTTCACCCGCATGTCTGGATTCAGCTAGAGGCTTTGAGACCGGTGACCTCCCCTTATTATGTTTCGTTTTTACATAACGCTTCCTGTTATTGGCACCCATACGAAGATCGGGAGATTTAACATATTGGTCAGCTAGGCCATGAATACTTTCAGGTTGAGTGGCAATGCCCTCTATGTTAGGTACGTGTGGTATGCATGGAAAGACAGGCAGATAAATATCGCTTGCGCAAAGCTCATCTAATGTGAAGTCGATGGGTGGCTCCTCGGTACGTCGGCATGACCATTTTTTTCTACCGATTTCTTTTTCCACGTTACCGTCTCTAAGTGGAGCATCCGACAGCTTCTTAAGGGACGTATTTGACCCATAACTGGTCAATTTTTCTGTGCGGTGTCCCTCTTCAACCGTCTCCCTCGCCCCGTTGCCTCGCGTGTGACTGGAGTTACCAGACGAGGCGTGTGACCATGGGCTGGAAACTGACGGCGTACTCATGTCAACTGGGTTTAGGCATTCCACTACAGGAGATGAAACATCAATGTGCTGCCTTAGTGTCATACTATATTGCTTGTTCTTCTCGCGACAGTGAGTGCGGGAGGTCATCTGCGAGAATCAGCTGAAATGAAAGACGGTCGCTAATAATAATAATATTATTATTATTTTTTTTAAAAAAAAAAGAAACAGCAGCATAAACGATTATATATACGCACAACTCATAATAGAAAAGTACTGAATGCAACCTGCACACGCCCATTATGGTGATATTGTCAGGCTAATTAATCGGAAGTAATCAAATATAAGACCTGTTAAAACGGCAAAACAGTACACTTGATGAACTTTTTTCCTAAAGAAAAAAAAGATGCTCGACGAGGTTTTAGAATTGCGCTAAAAAAGTATGGGTGAAATATCATTTTGTGCCGACAATAAAGGTGCGTAAGTTTACTCGCCCATCTGCTTCCTCAAGTTCGTCCTGCTCTTCAGGAGCTTTTTCGACAAAAACGTACTCTTTACGCAGTAGCGCACCCTGATAGTTTCTTGAGCAGTCCTTTGAGCACACAAAAACCGTTACAGACCCCCAATCCACGCCATCATCCCCCGATAAGGCTCCTTGTGGCATGTATTCCTTAACACGAAGGTAATAAACAGTGGTAGGCATCACCTGCAGTTCGTGAATAAGTGCAGCCCCACAGTTGCTGCACGGTGGTATTCTAGTGTTTTTAACCTTCCGAGGTCGCATGAATAAAGGAGGAGAGGCAACGGGGGACGAGGCGGTTCCACCATCTGTGGAGGAAGAACGTTCATAATAGCGAATAACCTGGCATGGCTCCCTGGACAACCTTCTTCGAAACTTATCAAACTCATAATCGGAAGGTTTATCATTTAGGTCAATCGTCCGTTCCAACTCTCTAATGTCATTTTCCGTCAAATCAGGATTCTTAGCGTTTTCTTCCGCGACCCGAATCATTTCGGCCTCAAGGTCCGTCGGAACAACTACTTCTTTTTTTGGTTCAGTAACGATACAACACAACAAGGTGGAAAGGTAAAACTGGGTAGCGCAGATGCTGCGACGGGTTCCATTTGGACAATGTCTGAATTAGTATCGCTCAGTACCTCTTCATCTGCGTTATCAACCTGAAAGGTAAATGCGCACCAACTAGATGATGGCTGATGCGCACACGCATCGGAATTGCAGCAGAAAATGTACATCATGCGATGGTGTGAGGCAGGTGATCGAGGTAAGGGGCTGAAAGCCTGAAGAACGAGAAACATCGGACGTCCACACACTCCACAAGTAGTCCATTCCTGGATGAGTGACCGATGCGCGTTTGAAAGTGAAGACAAATACGTTGGCGATCCACCTATCTTTGTTTCCGATGTAAAAGTATTTCTTTCAAGTGACATGTAACCATCAAAAATACCAAGCAAAATACCTGTCATATTTTATTGGTATTAATGATTGCGCCTTGGGTCAGAGACACTAACTGGTGGAGGTAATAATGATTGTATTATTGAGACATATAAATATAGTAAAAGTTTATGGTGATTCCTCAAGTACACGCGTGTTACTAATGCCACATAAACTTATCAAGTGAAAAAAAGAACAAAAAAAATAACTCATGTACACAGTAATATATAATGCTGCAAAGAACTTCTACAGTATCAACTAGACGAAACATTATGGACAGTTTTCTCTCTTTTTCTCAATACATACCACATATCCTCCTCTCCAGAAGAAACTAAGGCAACAGGAAAATCGACAACTTTGACGTAACGCAAATACCAACGATATTGTTTTCTAACCCTAACCGTTAACAAGCAAAAAGAAAAGAACATAATAGTCAAACACATCCTCGACTATCAGAATTATATAAGATAAAAACCGACAAGTGGAGTAGCAACGGGAGACCACTGTGGGATGCCACGTCCATTCAATAACTTTAATAGCAAAGTTAGTGAATAATTTTTATCAACGTTGGTATAAGTATGCTTCCACATAAGTGCGCTTTTAGTGAAATACGTCGCTACAAAGATCCGAGCTCCTCAGCCCACTTCTCAAACTGACTGATGGAGCATTTTGAAACAGAAGGCTGAATTTTTTTCAAAGCATCTTCAAAGTCGTTCATTGTAACTGGTGAAACGACCATTTTACCTCCCTCTTTCATTGCTGCAATTTCTGCGGGTGACCTGTCAGCAATCAACCTGCGCATAGGCATCATCGCCGCGTCACGAACGAGCAGGTTCATATCAGCACCGCTAAATCCTTCTGTTTTGTCATTGGCTAATAGTTCCAGGTTAACATCGGGATCCAGAAGCAAAGCAGATGTCTGCTTCCTAAGTAGGCTGAGTCGGCCATCTCTGTCCGGGAGGGGAATATAAATGCGCTTCTCGAGCCGGCGGCGCATCGCCTCGTCTAAATCCCATGGTCGATTTGTAGTTGCAAGAACTAAAACCCGCCTATCGCTTTCATTACATAAGCCGTCGAACTGCTGAAGCATCTCACTTTTAATTCGCCGACTAGCTTCGTGCTCATTTCCACCCCGAGACGACATTAATGCGTCCACTTCATCAAAGAAAATAGTTGATGGTGCATAGTGGCGAGCAAGTAAGAATAAGGACCGAACAATTTTCTCACTTTCACCAAAATATTTGCTAATAAGGGACGATGCGCTAATGTTGAAAAATGTCGTCTTAGAGCTAGTGGCAACCGCCCGAGCAAGCATTGTCTTTCCAGTTCCCGGAGGGCCGAATAAAAGCACGCCTTTCCACGGCTGTACAACTCCTGTAAAAAGTTCCGGGACCAACAGGGGAAGAATAACCGCTTCTTTGAGCAAGCGCTTTGCATCAGGAATACCAGCTATATCATCCCAATCAACATTAGGAGAGTGTTCGATTATCTCTGCTTCAATGCGCTCAAATAATTCGGGTGCAATGCCTGGGGGAATGTTAGGGACGACTGATGCGAGAGACGTTTCCTTAGTTGTCTTTTTCCTTTCCACTACCCTAGTCTTCCGACCAGACTTACCGTCAGGTACCGACGGCATCCCCGAGAGGCGTGGGTCTTCCTCCTGGATAATCGATGTGCCTTTCTTGTGTGTATCACTTTTTTGAGGGGATAATGTAAATGGTGGGCCTCTTCCGTACAACTTGTTATTAGGAGGTTTGTGGCCTTCAACAACGGCTACTTCCCGCACAGATATCTTACCGCCCGTTGCGATGAATATTGGGAGCGATTCACCCAGCCGAACACTTGGGCATGAATGACGGGGTAAAGGACTTCACCATTTACTGACAGACTGAAGTGTTCAGAAGATATAACCAGTGTAATAGTTACCCGTTCCCTGATCAAACGAAGTGTTTTCAATGGCTCCAGTAACTCAATGTGCTCAAATGTCTCCTGCTCAGTTATACGCCATTTCTCTACTGATAGAAAAATTCCACCGGAAGAGTCGTAGTGTATCAGAGCCAAACAAATACCATTCTTTTCTTCCCCTGCCTTGGGCACTACGCCCATGCCAAACATAGCGTAGCGACCCTGGCTCACCAAACTCTGTACTTGCGCTGTGAAGCACGCAACATTTTTACCCTGGGGGAGAGGTGCAACAGTGCGTAGCGCTAATAAATCACCACAATGAATTTTTTTGTTCTGAGTATAGTGAACCTCATCACATATAAAAAGTATATTAGAACCCATTGCATTCTGTCTCTGAATGCGGCCACCTGAACACATTAATGTCCATCCAGGAACGCGGTCGCTTGGTTGGCGTAAGCGAAGAGGTACGTCGGATGTAGATGCATCATCGTCCAAGGGGTTTACCCATGGCGGTCGGTCGTTACGTTCAGAAAAATGTGGAAATACACAGGAAGGTGTACTTCTAATTTGCTGCGACCGTGGGACGGTTGGTACAATACCCTCTCGCAATAAGGCATTGCGTTTACCATTACGATGAAGGTTGCGAGTTGCCGTATGACTCGGTGCGGTTCGGGTGACCGTAGATAGGAAATTCTGCATACGTTGGTTTTGAAGAGAACAGTAAATTGCTTTCTGAAGCCCAAGGTCATCATCCATGTTGTGATATGTTTCGGGGTTGTACTACTTTTAAAGCAAAGAAAAAGAACTACTAAACGTGAGAGTATAACTCAATATCTGTGTACTTAACTAACAAAAAACAATCTTGGTTTGCTCTCGTGATTTAAATATGTGTTTGGCAAATTTAAAGGGGTGAAAACACTAATGTAAAGATAACACAGCAATAATCATGATTATCACCACAAACAACACCAATTAATTCATAATCTCCTGTAAAAAAGAAAAAAGAAAAGGGCGAATTATATAAACCATTTGAAGTAATATTCATTACCAGTATTCCCCTAGCGATTACAACTCTACAGAATGGCGGATACAATAGAGAATATCCATCGTTATTATTACTAAGATCTGTGTACTAAATGCCGCTGAGAGAATATTTCATATATCATTTCATCATTGCCAATACCTAAGAACGCACAATCAAGTTTATAATTTCATTCGCAAAGTTTGTTAAACCTTTTCAGAGAAAATTTCTTTAACTGCTACATCACACAGTAGTGCGTTGAAAGCAGTCATATCAGTGATGTAGAACACTGGTTCAAATCACGGCAATAACAATTGGTGCTAATACTGCATCCCCCAAGAAGGGGGGTCATATAGGAAAGAATGCTGTTCTCCCCGAAATGAAAGTAAGAAAGCGCACACATTTCTTATAATGGTTAGTATTAATTTCAAATTATTGAATGGCATTAAAAACTTACCCTCAACACACGAAAAATACTGCTGTGGCAACACGAAGTCATGTACCAACCACATGCAAGACACCAGCAGCAACAAAACCAAAAAAATCAGGTTCAACTGGCGTAGCAAGAGCTTCATATTGCTTCATCCACGTGCAAAAGTCAAATAAAAAATCTTAGTCAACCAAAGAATGCGTCGAGGGACCCTTTCGTTTTCCTTTTCCGCGCACCTAAAGTGAACTAGACAGTCTGCTACCACAAAACAAAATTGTGCATTCGATGTCCAAAAGCACCATCACCTCAACTTAAAGTGTAGTTCAGAGTTAGTTAATCTTCCAACAACAGGCACACAACAAGGACTCCCTAACACGTGTCATAGTCTTAGCCACTAATTAACAACAGTGACACACCACCACCACAGGTGATAAAGCTCCCTACGATTTAACGCGACTGCATCGAAAACCACGGCAATTTAAAGTGCAAATCTGGTACGGAATTATCCTTTTTGTTGACATATATCAAACACGCGTCATGCGGGGGGCGGCGGAAGCCCTCCGACCCAAAGTTCCAGACGCCAGGTATTCATTTGTCAGTGAAGCATCCCCAAAAGCCTGATCATTCCATCGTTGTGTTAAGGACAAATCCGCTTTGTCGGGGAGGGCAAGGAACCTGCGCATCTCAGGGACCACTGCTTGGGATTATGTTCATAGGCCGGGGTCCGGCTGCCACGCAACTCTCTGTCATGTGCTATTAACTGTTCTATTGTGCGACAAGGAGTGCCGCTTTGCATCCACACATGCCCAGCCGTCTCGTCTCGAGTTGCTATCAACAAGTGCTGCTTTTGGGGGGGCTGGAAAAAACCTCGGACTCTACACTCCCACACGCAGCACAGTGAAACGCGGGGAAAAACTCCCTGTCACAACAACTGACCTCGGCGAAGCGCCCTTGCGGGGACAAGATGGGCATCCCTCTCAAGAAGCACAGCTGCCTACTGAGGAGGCGGTGCACAACCCCGTAGCGCACCGTCAGCTTGTAAGTGCAGCTCGGCCTTCCAAAAGAGGGATGCCCATCCTGGTGAGGAGCAGCATTGGTGTTGTTCAAGGTCTGAAAACTCCAGGAGCCGTTGGAAGGGCATCAGTAACGCCGCTGCTCGGACAGGGCCTATGTGTCACACTCACGTTTTCACATTCCCGAAGCATTCAGGCGTCATCGGATAAACAACAGACTCCTTGTGCCCGGTGCATGGGCCACTGGTAGTTGGGGCGGACGTGGGCTCGCGCGTTCAAACTTAGGATACGCTTGTCCAACCAGATGGTGCACGCAAATGCATTGTCTAGATACGCTGGTATGGGGAACTAAAAGTTTCGAATACCGCAGAGCCCGCGAGATATTCGGATTGTACTTTTTTTTTTGTCACCGCATTAGACTTAGCAATGCATGGAGGATGTAAAGAATCAAGCTGGTTGTCGGCAACGATATCAACAAACGACAACCACCATATTACCTTCAACATAACTTTGGGTATCGGTGTTGATGAGGTACATTCCTGCACAAACCGCACCACACCCTTTGAACAGAATAGGGCGAACCCGTGATATTTCGACGCACAGACGTCCAGAAGTTAAAGAAATGATCCAAAAATTCCCTGAGGAATGAAGATGAAGTGAATGACATATTTTCGCCTGCAGTTCGCCTTACGGCAAGGAGGGCAATATGGAAGGGGAACGGAGTGACACCTTTTCGGGCACGGGGAACTGTCAAATCCGGGAAGGAAAGTCGGAGTGTCAACCGGCAGAAGAGAAAGTCATAGAAATACGCACATTTAATAAAGTGTTAGGGGAAACAGATTCTAAACGATGAATAAAACCAGCACCAGAACTTAAAGTGAATGAAACGGCTAACCGGAATTTAGTGAAAGTGGAACATGCACCTTGACGAGTGAGTGCACACAGGCTTTAGATGTCAATGGGCACTCACTAAATAAAAAAGAAACAGACGAACTCGATTGCAGGAATAGGCAAAAAAAAATCCATGAATGTGGCGTCAGCACCGAATATGATATGACTGGAAACGCAAAAGCCTAAACCCATATCATTCACCACGGTAAATTTGAACCGGCTTTGGGTAAATTGGCCATCGGCGCTGCTCCCGGCGACGGTAGCATACACCGAGATGAGCTAAAAAAGCTCCGGAGGAATGAGGGCGCATGTCTGTTGAGAGTCATGTAACTGCTGCATGTCTCACGTTAAAATTCCGAATCATCGGCGTAGAGATATCATCCTTCCTCTCTTGAAGCCCGACAAGTCAGCAATGGAAATGGAATCATTCGGATCTGTAATGTGAGCGAACACACACCATAAGCTGATGGAGCAAATGATGGCCCGAGGACTGGTGAATTACGAGGATCAACGGCTGTATTCGCGACAGTCGGGATTCAAATCCACATGCTCCACTGTTGATGCCGCTGTCCAATTATTCAGTGCTGTTAGCTATGGAAGCAAAAAACGGAAGGACAATAGCTGTTTACATTACTCATGCCCATGGATTTGATTTTGCAGATTACAGTTGCGTGACCACCGCATTGGGTTGAAGTATCGAGGACTTTTAACAAGATGGATGAGATGGTTGTTGTCCACCGGGGGTCAAACTGGCGGTGAGGAACAAACGGCCCGGAGTAATATCCTTGACATCCGGAGTGCCGCATGGGAGCCTGTTTCTGATTCACCCTCGTTACTCATCGCCACGGAATCCCTCAACCAGAAACTGAGTAAGACTAGTATCCAGCAACCTCATAGCAGTCGATGTGAAAATAGATTGCGTAGGTGGGGAAGGAATGGACATTGAAAGTTCGCTGCAACGTGGCCTGCGTTTCTTGGCGTTTGGGGGGCGTCGTATGGAAGCATCAGCTGAGAGAGCGGTGCACGCATGCATCGGGGTTGGGAGGCCAAACACCCTCAGCCTCCATATCAACGGTGATAAGCTCCAGGAACGAGGAGCTGGTAACTACTGGCGCTGAGACCTGAGCAAGTTGAAGGAGATGCGAGACGTACAGAATGGTCAATGAAATAATTGAACTAGAGGTTTGTGTGAAATTGAGGACAATATCCCTTCTCTGAATGGATGCCGAGAAGGGAAACACTTGGTTCGTTTCACACCGCACCAAGCAGCCGAAGGCCTGTCGCAGCACTTCTGTATGATGCCGTGCCGCCGCACCATCGGACCGCGATACATTGAGGTGTATCTTGGGGAAAGCGACGCACACTATTACCGGCGCTCCAAAGCGGCGGATAGGAAGATTATAATGGAGAAAGTCCGACTGATGCTGATAGCCAACACCGCACTGAACTGTGCGTTACACCTATGCCTCTCTTTTCGGAGGGAAGGGTTAATCTTGAGGAAAACCTCAGGAGATGTCATGCTAACATGAGCACCTAGCGGCACAGTGAATTCGCGGTGCTGGGGCTTCGTGCGATAAACTGGGAAGACGCGATGAACCCCGTAACGCTGACTATTTCATACGAGCAAAGAAGTCTCATTTTGATTGCACAGCGCTCTGTGAGCTGTGTTTTCTTTCCGAAGATGAGAGGCGAATAAAAACACTGAAAAGAGTATAAAAGCCTCAAAAGACAACTACTAGATATGGACGGTTGGACCCGTGATGCTGAATAATTCGTTTCGACTTGCAGCGCTAACATTTGAAGAGGAGGAAGGAACATGGAGAGACATTGTCAAGGTGTCAAGGAAAATAATTTAGAGCTATCGGGCAGAGAATGTATTAATGGAAACTGCAATCGGGGCACTTATTCCATCATAAGGGGGCACCTCTAAGCGAAGAAGGGCAATAATGTCCGCGGACCACATTTCCTTTTTTCACTTTGAAAAGAAATCCAATGAATGTAAACGAAGGCATTTTGAGGCGAATTGTGGGGACACAGGGCCGTACCAATGTGGCTGAAGTAAATCTAAACTTCTGATGTGTTTTCCCATTTTAGAGCAAATAATCAGATGGACCCCAAAGACAAGAGAGATAATTTCATACCGCAGTTAGGCCCAACGTGGAGGACTGACGTTGTCACAGGCGTGATGAGATGAAAGAGAAACGAAGAGTTGTGAAAGCTCTTAGGAGAGCCTACCACCAATGCCCAGAGAAGTAAACTTGTTTGCCACATCCGGGCAACACCAATGAAGGTCTTCTTCGGCAGAAGGGGAGAAAGTATTTTGCCACAGTTTCGGAAGGGAACATCAAAACACTTTGGCTGATTTGTAACAGCGTTGAGAAAAAGAACTGATAAAACGGAGTGCGGATGGCTCTAGCCGACAGCTGAAGCCGATGCAACTTATGGAGCGCATGAAAGGAATCATGGCGTCCCGCAAATTCTTCCGGAACCGCTACCGCCGCCAAGAGCATCTCGATACGGATACTGTGCGGCGTGCTCAGTTGGTAACACTCTAGTAGTCCTCCGATAGGTGACAGTTATTAAATGATGAGGATATGTCGGTAAGAGAAGCGAAAAACAACAAAAGTGACCAAGCGTACCGTTAAGGAACCTACAATATGCGAGGTTATCTTAGTCTAGAGAAATATGTGGAATTTGAGCAGGAAAAGTCACTGTTGGACCATATGTCATTGCAGGGCTTAGCTTACTCTCAGTGTGCCACATCGTGGAGAAAGAGAGCAAGAGGGGAGACGTCAAGGGATAATGGACCAATGGCAAAATACCTGCCTTGCTTCAAAACCTGCCATTTCACAAAATATCTCCACAGCCATACGCAAGGCGCACATTTGGCACATGCTGGTAACGCTGTGGCAACGGAAGCCATCCGGGAAACAACACTACGAGAGGACGGGGAACTGTTGCGGCGCCCGGCGTGTAGTGGGGAAATGTAAACGGAAGAGGTGACGAAATATAGAAGGGTGCCACGTGGGGAAGAGTATTCACAATGGTGGGGGCCAGTAATGATTCAAGAGCAGAAGATTCAATGTCTCCTATGTAGGAAGCGAATGTATTTGGGTTGGATGCCGAAAGGGAAAGGAGCGGTCCCATACTGAGCAACCCGGAGGAGCAATGGCCGCTTTTGTGGCGAAGAGAAGGGGGAAAAGCTGATAAATCCTGTCGAATGAGTGGGACAAAGGATGCAGAAATAGGGATGCAAAGGGCAAAGAAAGGCGCCTCCTAAGAAGTCCATTAAAAACACAAACGTTCCAAAGCAGGAAGTGATAAAGCACGGTTCGGACGCTGACGATGCGATGTGAAGCACTTGGGCCCACAGGAACGCCTGAAACACAGGAATGCTAGGTACTCGGGGACGAGTACGATGAAAGGAACCATAAGTGATTCCACTTGCTTAGTGGCTGAACCAACTGCGAGGGCCCTCTGACTCTCACGTCACCCCAAGAAGTGAGACGAAAGACGGTCTCCCACCAAACACATGCGCACACCGTTATAAAGCAGAAAAGCAGCGAAAAATGCCCAGAAGGTGGAGGGTAAGGAATTCTCCTTTAGCTTGTTAGACTGCCAAGCGTTAACGGCGTTGCGTTGAGAATGTGATGCAGATGGCACTACGAGTAAAGGTTTATTGCTTCGCAGGGGTCTGGCACGCTTCCCGCATCAAGTGTTCAATCTAGAGAATTTGGAGCAACACATCGTGGCTGATCCTTAGTCAGTTGTGCACGCAAATCCGAGAGGGAAGAGGGAAGGGTAACTTGCGCAACATCCTCAAATGCTGTGGTTTGCACCCGGGCGTGACAAGCGACAAAAGTGATGCTCCTTGGAAACAGGAAAGGAACTTTTGCGTAGCAGAGGGAACGGAGTCAGCAGCCAGTTGTAAGGCGTCGGTGAAGAGGTTTGAGGCGAAAGAACTGAGCAGCAAGGACACGCCAGCAATGAGCCACGTGATCCCATGGAGCATGGACGGGAAGCTGTCAAAATCTTCTGAGTTTCATGGGAACTAAGCGCGCAATCAAGAAAAAATAGCTTTTATTTTAAGTTATAGGATTTTCTTGTAAAACGCCTCACTTAGTCTCGGCAGTGGCCACGTGTCGATTATGCTTGAAGTGATTTTGGAGCCCGGAACAGACGAGATTCCGCCTAGTGGACATTGGAGGGCTCTGTTTCCATGGAAGAAGACACACCTGCCAGTTGCATTAAGGTAATCGGAGGATCGATCGCTCGGCCTCACCACAAACCCATGAAGGGATTTGACACACGTGCTTGGAGAACTGAGCAAGGCGAGGGAGGAGTGTGGAAAGCGAGGCATTGTGTCGCCTCCACGTGGTGCCGGAGACAAGTGTAAAAGCCAGCGACCCTAGACAGGCGCAAGGACGTGTTGAAGCTGGAGATAGCAGGGATACAAAGTTGTTTTCCGTAGTACAAATGCGCGCTCTTCGCCCCACATCGAAACCCGTGATTGCTTTAGAGTACTGCAGACAAGCAAAAAGACGGCACGTGCGGCAGCTCTCGGAGGAGCATGCAAGAGAAAAATCCGCGAAGGGCATGCCCTTCTCCCCGCTGGTAAGACAGGAACCGAGGGCAGCATGCACTACGAGGGACTGGAGGATGTTAAGCAACAGAGGAAGGAAATATTTACCGGACCCGTTCCACATTTGCCCCAGCCTCCATCAAACGCCACGACATTGCCTCAGGGTCATTAAGGTCTCCTTGAAGCCTGGCAAGCCGGTAAGTGACACGAGCGTACCTCACCCAGCAGCTTGGCGAAAATCGAGAGCAGGCTGATGGAACGAACTGCGGCATGACCATACCAGCCTCTCCGATCTTCCGTGACGCTCCTCGTTCGCCGGTAAGTCATGAGGTGTGCCTAAAAGGACGGTAACACTGCTCACCATGCTGTACGGGTGGCTCAAGGGCGTTCTTACAAAAATGCTTCCAGTCCCACTGATACGTACAGGCGTAAGGCTCGAGATCCTCCGCCTTCACGTAGGTCTCCGGTGGGCCTCCGGTCTTTGGGCGCCGTCCGTGTGTGTGCGCCGGGCTCGTGGTGCCTTCTTGTTTCCATTTCCACTGGTTCTTTTGAGGTTGAGGACGGGCGAGGAAGATGGCAGTCGTATTGTGGAGGTGAGGCAATGGGCCCCCCACGTCCGAGCACCATAGCGATCGGCGACGGCAGGCGAAGGGAGCCTTGACGCAATACTTCTTTCTTACGGGGTCTCAAAGCTTCTCGATAGTGACCATTCTTCAAACAACGGACGAAAAAAATGTAAAGGCTGTGAGTAACAAAAATCACACCAACTGGAGCTTCCCACTTGCACAATTTTCCTTTGGCTCTCCGGTGGCGAACAAGGGGGCCAAATAAAAATAATGAGAATATTGGTGCACAAAAGGCAGCAAAAACAGTTAAACGCCTTACCCCAAAATTCGTATTGATGTACAATTCCGTTTTTGTTACGCTGATGCTATCTGAGAGATACGTGAGCATGTCTTGGCTGATGGGGCAACATCTCACACGACTACCGCCAACGCTGGGGTGTAAGACGTCGCACGACGTCCCTAACAAGACAAGAGCAGCATACACGTGACCAACCAAGAGCCCATTATCCTGACATACTGACCTCTGCCGGTATTATCTGCCATTTTGGCCCGAACCTCTGCCCTGACAACTTCATCAGCAACGATTTTCCCGTTAATTTCTCTACTCTTCTCTCTGGCCATGGCTGCGGCCTCGGCTCGGGCCCGTTCCCGTGCCTTGGCTTCTTGGTGGGCGTCCTCCCTTAGCTTTGCCAATGTATTTTTATCCCTGTCAGCAGAGACTTCCTCTAAAACTATATTGACATCGCGTAAGGTGGATGCCGCTTCATATTCAACCCTCACCTGAATTTTCCCAATTTCATCGACAGCGTCCCTTGCGCTTTCCATGCACATTTCCATGGCGTCAAGGTGAAAACATGTCTCTTGGTACCTAATGGCCAGGTCCAGTTGCTCATAGCGCTGTGACCTTTCGCTGCCCTTGCGCGGGACTCTCATAGAAGGCAGTGAGCAATGGGGGCGCCTGACGTTCAACAGGTCAACACTGAGTTCACTAGTGTGACCGCTACAACAATCACTATCGTGCTTCTCGGTGTTCATGCAGGCTTGCGGGTACGTAACCTGGATGAGCCTTTCCGTCTCCGCAGAACTGCTCTGTACTCCCGCCTTCGAATCCCTCGCGCAGCCACTCGCCCGTATCACTCTATCGTAAAATTTCCCAGCGTCAGCAAGCGCCTCTTCACATCGGTTGACTGTTTCATCTATCCTCGCCATCGTACCCGAGGCTGCCCCGCTGCCCATCACCGCCCTTAGCGCCTTTCGACGTGAGTCAAATGCATTTTTCGATTCGTTAGTGACTGCTTCCAGGATTTTCTTTGCTTCGCTAACAGAAATTTCAACCTTCTGGATAACTACATCAGCCTTAACTCTCAGTGCCTTAAGCGAAAGTTTCGCACGGCATAATTCTAGCACCGCGTCTGGTCGTGCAGTGTCGGGTGAACCTGCGCCACTGCTCCGCCAAGGGTCGTCGCATACTGCAGCGACGATAACGGAAACGAGGCATAGCACCACTAGCTGCATCGACCGCGGCCAGCCCAACAGGCGTGAGGCGCCTGCGAGAGGAATTTGGTAGGAAACGTGAGGGAAGGTTGGTTGCCAGGTTGCGTTAAGCTCATACTACTTATTTTTTCACCCTTCAGCAAGTCAACGGGTAATACCTACAGGCCAAGGGCTATCATTTTGGCATTCATTCCACCCACGCTGCACGGGGATACAAGAGCAATCCTTACATCACGGACGCAAATCGAAGGAAAAGAGAAGATGGGACGGAGAGAAACAACTTGCTTAGTTCCGTGGAGAAGCTCCCATGGGGCCAGACTTGATCCATCGCGTGGAACCACTCCGTAATTGCCTACAATAACTTAAAAGGAAATGTCCAACGGCTTCGCCCCAGCAGGGGTCTGCGGCTGTTACACCTAAGGGCCCTACGCACACACCCTCCTTGACCTGGTTCAGGCACTTAGTCGCTGTGCCACGTGTGGATCGTAGGCGAAGAAGACATCTCTTCCGGAAAAATCGACGGAGGGAGTTGTCCGCGGCGATGGCGCGACAACACGCATCAATAAAGATATTTGAGATCTGTAAGAAATTAGCGGTAATAGGCCGAGTTGCCGTTACCACTAATTTTCCTGCGGGGGCGAAGTTGTGACAGAGCTGGTGCTTTCCAGTGGATCAGCGTCGTCTCCGTTTCCATAGCTCGCCGAACGCGAAGTGGAGGCGGAGGAGGCACATGGGGACGGCCCTCCAGCCTGCTCCTCTTCCTCCGGCTCTACCTCACCGGTCCCCTTGACCCTTAACAGTGCTGGTTCCACTTCATCTCGTATAAAGGAGACCATCGCACCTAATACATAATTAACGGCCCGTTGGTAGCTTCCACTACTGAACCATCCACAATACAACGACCTGTTTTGCAGAGGCACCACTGCATCAGGTTTGACAGCTGCAAGCAAGTCGCGGAAAACGGTGCTATCACTCACATCAATCACTTGAAATGCCAGGTAGAGCTGACCGTCTTCGATCCCTTTCGCAATTCTTTCTGCGAGCGTTCCCCGAGGAATATAGGGCAATGACTGGCTGCGCGTGGTTGCTTTTTCAGAATTCCGCTGTTCTGCTTTGGTGCGCAATATACCCCGTAGCACCTCGCCAATGTGAGGAACGCGGCTAATGTCGCGAAGCAATGTACCCAACTCTGACCGTCGGTTGATTTTTAGGGCTATTCTCTGCAAAGCGGCGGAGGTGTGACAGGCGTAGGGGTTAAAACCCAATCTAATGCGCATGCGGTTGAAAGGGCCGTTTTTAATGATGTACGTAAGACATGCAACCGCCTTTTTATTATAATGCGTGCGTGGACACAACCCCGACTGGAAGATAGCGTCAAGAAGGTCTTTTGCCGTCCAAACTGGGCGTTCGTCCAGCAGCATACGCACCTTTTGGACCTCCACGCAACCCTCTGCACCGCAGCCGGTGTTCAAGCGGCGGAGAGTCTCCTCCTGCAAAGGCGACATGAGGGGTGGTATGTTTGGGTCGTCGGCCATCACTGCTAGCGTCGGTATCCCTTCATACTCCCACAAGGGCGCAGTGGTGTCAGTGAACAAGTCGTCGTCAGCTTGATCAACGGCGCCGGATGTGCTCGACATCGCCGGGGGGCCCGCCCCAGGCGTAACCTCAATAAGGGCCTTCTCACTTAAGAAGTGTACTGGGGGAAAAATGTTTCCGCTGCACAAGTCCGGCATGGACGATACGTTTTCGCTTGTAAATGGGGAAAAACAGAAATCTGCTGGTCTAACAATACTCACATCTCTCGAAATAACGCCGATGACAGTTCCTTGAGCCTCTCCACATTCGTTCCCATCCGAAAGAAGTGTTTCCTCCACCACACGCCCGGTGGCGTTCTCACGCATCCGCTTTACCCGCCGGCGCTTTCTCACTTCCAGGAGCAGATCATTACGATAGAAGCCCTGAAGCAGTATTTGTGGCACAAATGTTGGGAAAGATTCTCGTCTTATACGTTCTCGCTCCGCATTTTGCTCGTCGCCCAACAGCGTTGCCAGCCTCCTCCCCGTTCCGGTATCATTCACCTGTGTGTTCTCGGCTTCGAGGCCCTCATCAAAGTCCAGTGGCCGCCACCCTGAGAAGACTTCCCCTGTTTTATACTCCGACTCCACTGCGATTCCAAGCTTTTCTTTAGATTCTGTGTTTGTCAATAAGCCTTCCTGCTGGACAACCTTTTCACCCCCTTGTGGCGTCGTGTCATCCATGCATGAACTGAGGAATGCAGGAGGGACAAACCTCTCTATCATGCGTCGATCTTCTTCCTGCAGGGTGTCGTACTGGGATGGTGGGTGGCTAGAGATGACATTGGTAACCGTCGTTGGGAGCAAAAACGGGAGTTCCACTGCAACGAAGCGCCGGTGTGGCTCAATGATTGCCATGTACTTAAGCCGCTCTTAGCGGGGTGACTATCACGGAAGTGTCGAACAGAGGACGAGAAAAAAGAGGAGGCGGTGGGGTACCGTCCGTATTTATACGTGATTATGCGTAACAAACAATTTACGCATTCAAGACAGTTAAACATTACACATGGAGAAAGAAAGGGGAAGGAAAAAAAACAACAGCTGTTCAACTACACATGCGAGATCATCTAGAAATCAATAGGGGAAAGAGAGGGATAAAGAAAAACAATCGCACATACGCACAGAAAACGCCACTATCACCCTTGCCTTCCTAACCCTCCTAAAAATTGACCCTCTGCCCTCCATGCTGTCCACGGCTGGCGATAGAGATAAACATCATATGACAGAACCATGGGCCCCCAAAATGTGCATTCCCACGTCTTCGGGTACACTAGGCGGAAATGGTCAACGTGAGGTAATAATAATAATAATGACAAAACAAGACATGGATGGAGGAGGGAGAGAGAGAGCCACGGTTTTGGGAGACTGTCTCGTGAAGCGTGTTTGAAAATAAGGTGGGATGGAGGAAAATACTGTATTTTCTTTTTCTTTTTACATTGTGGTCATCCACTGTTGCGGCGCTTGCGGTATTTCCCGTAGAACTGCTGGATTGTGGTTGCAGCCTCGTTTGCCATGTGGAATAGTTTCTGCGCGCGTCGTTCCTCTCGCAGACGTGAGACCAGGCGCTCAGCAGCGATACGCCGCCAGAAGGACTGCAGTACCGTGGCAGTGGCGTCATTATTGTTTTCTTTCACCAATTCCATTTGCCGCGCCTTCTCTGACGCCATCTGCCGCTCTCTCCAGTTGCGGCGCTTAATGTAGCCGCGGTAATGTGACTGGATGACGGTTGCCGCACGGCACTTCCTGGCCAATATTTCTGTACGTTTCCGCTCCAGGTACTTCTTCCAGTGGGTTTTGATAGTGGATGCAGCCCGTATCGCGGTGCTCTGCACCGCTGTGGACATCAGTTTCTTCTTTGCCAACCAGCCGCGAACCACTTTCTGGAGGGCAACCGCCGCCTTTCTCTCCCGATTGGCGCGGCGAATGCGTTCCTGCAGATTGTCACGCTGGAGAATCGAGCCATGTATCCAGAATAAATTTCGCACGACTTCTTGTGGGTCCACGGTGGCACACCGCTCAAGTTCCTCTGCCAACTTCTTCTCGTTCTTTGCGATGCGCAACTGGTCGACTTTCCTACGGGCATGCCATCTTCTAATGGCGCACTGGATGGCCAACGCACATCGCCCTTCTAGCAACATCCGCTCATATTGGCGTTTCTCTTCTTCCATCCTTTCCTTGACAACGCCACGCAGATACACCCGCTCGTAGTGGCCACGGAATACTTTCTGTATCTTAGTCGCTGATGCGTGCCGTCGGAGGAATAGCTCCCTTTCCTTATCCGTAAGCTGCCTGAGGACCTGGCGCCTTCTTGTGTTGAGGACGTGTTTCTGCGACCACCTCGTTTGTAGGAAGGCGTTAACGACTGTTACAGCCAAATCCCACCTCTGCAAATAGTAGAGCTGGAGCTCAGCCTTTTTCTGCCGTATCCTCTTTCGTGCGGTGAGTTCCTTCCTAGCGAGGACAAACCGCCACCAGCGTTGAATCACCGATGCACTCTTTGTCTGGAGCTTGTTGACCTGGCGCAGATTCGCCACCTTTTCTGCAGCAATCATCTTCCTCCAGAAGCACTGGATCTTCAGCGATGCTTCTGCACGTTTCTCACGTAAGGCCGCGTTCCTTTCCATCGCTAACTTCAGCTTTCGCCGAAGCTCGAAGCGGCGCCACATTCGCTGCATTTTTCTTGCCATACTTTCTAGAATCAACAGTTCCTTTCTCTCTTCTTCGAGGGCGCGTCTTGTTGCTCTTCCACGCCATATGGCCTGTAAAGTGGTTGCCGCTTCCTCGCAGCGCATCAGCGCGAGCATTTTCTCACGGAGTTTCCTGTTGCGTTCCTCGCGACGGATCAGGTGCAGTCGGTATAGAAACCGCCGTGCTGCCGTTTGCATCACAATAGCAGCCGATTTCTCTATTTGACACCTCTTCTCATCCTGGAGCCGGCGCAGCTGCTTTCTGCATTGGTGGGCACGATGATGCTTGGAGATCATTGTAGCCGCCGCGTGGCACCTTCGCAAGTGAGCAACCGCTTCCTTGGCCATTGCACACCTCCAGGCTCGCTGAACGACGCACGCAGCTGTCGCTCTACGAGTGGCCTCAATACGTTGCTGTGCCTCCTGAATAACGGCACATTTGTGCAGGAAGAGTCCCACGCGCCCCCTATAGCCCCTTCCGACACGTTGGAATACCTCAGCGTAAAGTGTTAAACGCAGAAATGAGCGTCGCATGCTTTGAACATAGGCAGCACTGTTGTAGCCTCGAAACTGGCTTGTAATATAACTATCCCATATGCCTGAAGCCTTGCCAATTTGGCCTCGCGCATTTTCTTCTCGTGGTACCGTGCCATTTCCCTTTCTTTCTCTTGCACCTTACACATGCGGTACCACTGCACCACGATAGTTGCTGCATTGTTTTGTCGTATCTGCTCGCGTGCAGCCAAGAAGTTACGGCGCGCAACACGTGTAAGGTACCACCTCTTTATGCGTGTAGCACGTCGCTCTAGCACTGCCCTCTCCGCGCGTAGCCGCTCCGCCCTGATTCGTGCACAGCGGCTGCGCCACTGACACTGAATCTTTGTCACGGACCTGGTAACTATTTCAAACCGGAGTTGGCATATCAACTCTATTTCCAGCCGTCTGCGATGCTGCGAGGAGAGAAGTGTTCGCGCAGCTGTTTGTATCACAATGATACGCTTCTGATTGGCAGCGGACCTTAACTCCTGTTCCCGATGATAGGCTTTGTAGTAACGGAACCACGCACGGGCCAGCACTCCTCGCATACGAGCCTGGATGACCTCCGCAGCGCGGTCTCGTCGCTCTTGCTCCTGAAGGGCTAAGAATTCCCTTTTTCGTCTCAAGTAACATTTGTAGGCAAACTGAATCCGTTGAGCAGCCACCATTGCCTGTTTGAGTTGTTTTTCTTCTTCCAGGCGTTGTGCTTCAATAACGGCAGCGAGGTGCTCTTCACGCCATTTAAGAAATGAACGGAAGCCACGTTGTATGCGACACGCTGCATTCCTTTGACGCATTCTTCGGGCCAAGTAACACCTCCGAATTTCCAAACGTCTCAGGAACTGTCGCACGCGATTCTGAATGATAATGGCGCTCTCTTCTTCCCTCTTCCTCGTTGCTGCTTGTCTTCTTCTTTCCATCATTTCCTCTGCCATCCGAATCGCCAGTATTTTCACAAGGTGCACACGGAAGGGCCTTTGTATTCGCGTTGCTGCCACAACCATTCTCACCAGTAGCGTACGCGCAAGTGCTCCACGCCATACCCGTTGAATCGCCACGGCAGCGCGATTACAACGCTTAAGCTCATCTGCGCGCATTCCTTCAACAAACTTCTCGTATAGCGTTCCTGCTAGGGCGGCATCCTGTTTGGCCTCTATCTTTGAAAGACGCTTTAATTCCCGTTCCCTTGCCTTAGCAATTGCCGCGCTCCGGCTTGCCTCTAAGTTGGTACCTTTCTGCTCTTCTGCCTTCTTTTGCCCGAGCTGCGCACGCATCAGGTGCTTTTCGACTGAAAGCGCTTGTTGCGGCGTAAGGTTTGATATTGAAGCCCCCATCGAGGTTTTTCTTGGGGGAAGAGGGGCAACATTTGTGAAACGGCGACGCCCAAACAGACTCATGGCATCCAGCCGGGAGGAATTTGAGCTCTTGCTTGACTTACGTCCGTCTTTCCCGTCAAATAAAGACGCGATTGAACGAGCGGCGAGTTCCGGCATGCCCGTATGTGCGGCACTTGCGTGACCCTGCGGTGGGCACTTGATTGGCAGAAGCACGTGGGGTTTCGGGGCCTGGTGCCTCTGTGCGTTTGAACCCGTCTCGTCGGCATTCCTCGCTGCGACTATGCTGGCGGACGGATCTCCTGCGGAGGGGCCGCTCCTCCCAGACACAGATTCCAGACGACTAATCAATGAAGAGCCCGACCAACTCAGGCTGGAAACCTTTGTAGCACCCGGAACCACTTGCAACTGCAATTCATCTAACTCAGATTGCCTAGAACAGGGAACTAAAGCAGATCGCCATTCGGTCACATGTGCGTTGACATTTGTAGCGCTCGCGCTTAGGGGCTCCTGGGGCTGCACAAACACAGGTTTGGAAGAGACGGAGTGATGGCTTACACCTGAACTGCCGCCCACTCCCACACACTGTCCGGTTGAATGGACGGACGAACGTAGTTCTTCTTGCTGGTGCACCGATAACCTTAATGATGGTGTCAGAGGGGTCATCGGCCCACACGGCGGGTGGGGCTGACTAACCTCCTTACGTGAAGGATGCGATCGGGGATCAGGTACGACATGAGGGGAACCATCCTCCGCTTCCAAGGGCTCCCATAGCTTCAGGCTTGACAAGGACTGCGGCGTCCGCTGCTCCGTTAAAGGCGGTCTCACACTCCCTAACTCTTGCCGTGATTTCTGCACGTTGGGCGATGTGAGGGTTGTGGACGACATTCGTTGACGCTCCACTTTTTCGACCGATGTGAGGCTCCTCTCCGCCTGTGATCGACTCGTAACCGAGGTGCGCCGCAGTACTGACCGTACTTGTGAAGTGAGGGAAGATTGATCGGCTGGGCTGGGCAGCACTGATGTTGAAATGGGTGCGACCATATCCGGTACCTGCATCTGCTGAGGCAATGACAGCGTTGAATGCACCTCTCCGTCGACCGTGGCTGTTGGTGATGACTGCTGATGCGTGTCGAGTCCTTCTCCAGGGGTCTCATTTACAATCCTCGTGCCCTCACTGCCTTCCCTAAAGGTTAGTCCTCCGTGCATTCGTTGAATTGCCGCCATTGCCATTTCCACTGTCGGGCAGCTTGGATCCACGAAATATTTGCGGCAGGCATCCAACGTCCGTTGGTACACAACCTTCGCCCTGTCAACATCACCATCACGATTACGGAGTTCAAGCGACACACCCAAGTTATAAAGTCCCACCACAAGCATCATGGCGCCCGACGGTAGCTGTTGCTTTCGCTGTTGGCGGAGCATCTGCTCATCCAGTGCCGCCAGTGCACTTTCAACGGCAATGACCGCTTCGTCGTGGCGTTGAAGCTCGTTGAGTACAGTACACAGATTAAGATACGTGGAGGGTGAGCCGCCGGCAGATCTATCGAGCGCAACTTCCAATTCTACAGCTTGCCGTAGGTGCTTCAATGACTCTTCCAGCCTCCCGCGGCGCTTTTCCATACATCCGAGGTTGTTCAGTGTGGCGGCACGCAGCCGTATGCGGCGTGACTCTGCGTCGGGGAAGTAATTCAACTCCTCCGCCGCGCGGCTATCTGTAAGGAAAAGTGCCTTGGCCAGGAAGAACTCGGCCACATCAAAACACTTCTCGTTGAAGGCGTTGACAGCATTGTTATTGCAGCGAAGCACGATGTCAGCGGCGTGCTCTACACTGCATGAGGGCAGCAGCCCCTCCTCAATTAGCGGACCAATTAATGGTGCTACCGCATTCTCATGGGCGCGTCGCAGAAGAAGAGCAGACTCTGAGCACTTGATACTCTCTGGCTGATTTCCGTGCGCTGCCAGGTTTGTGGCCATTTGGGCGAGGAAGCGCATGGCTCCGACGATCGACACTGGATCATCGGTATTGATCGAGTCGGTAAAATATTCGCTCATCTTTACATATGCTGACGACTTTTCTGCCGCCCCACGAGGACCCTTGCGGACGTCATCGCGAGGCATTTGCAATGCCCGCGCGCCTGTTTGCTCCTTTTCCTTTTGGCTTTCTTTATCCTGTCCCTCGTGCACTGCTGCTACTACGATTTGTTGTTATTTTATCATAACCATCATAATGAAGGAACGTGATACGAAGGAGATAAAACAACAACAATAAGAGGTTAAAAAGTAGCAGATAAAAACAGTCAGCTGCAAGTATTATCATGTAGTGCAGGCAATCATAATAGTAATAATATTATAACACAACGGCAGCCACGGCTGCTAGGAGAGGAATGAGAAGTACACTGAACAACACACAAGAATGCCCAGGCACACCGGTTAGATATTTGTGGTGGTATTGTACTTGATTGCGTACGGACCCCGTATTAAACGCCTGTTAGCGGGTCATTAACACGTTTTCCGCGCGTATAGGCCGCTTAATGTTTTGGGACTGCCTGATATGGAGCTGGTGGAAAGGATGTATCACATCACACCTTCTTTCTCTTCAGTAGCTCCATCTCGTCCTCGTCATCGCTTGTACGGATGTCATGCGTATCATGGATGCCATGCCTTCTTATCGTGGTTGCCCTTTGATTATCTTGTTTTTTATCCCCCCGCTTCCTCCGCAACGCCATCATCTCATCTTCTTCGTCCTCCTCTTCATCATCAAGGCCAACTGCCCCAGCGGTTTCACTCTCTGGAGCCTCTGCGGTGAGCATTGTCGTCACTGTTTCCTCCGTCTCCGCGTGAGTGACTTCATGAACCTCGCCGCTTGCCACATAATTCCACAGTGACCAGTATTTGCTGTGGGCCACAGTCATCAGCGTTGCACCGCCGGAAAGCCAGCACTGCCCACGCACCGGTGATGGCCCATGCAACACCTGCGCACAACTGCCTGCGACATCCAAATCCCACAGCCTCACGGTACCATCAAGCGAGGTGGTCACCAGGGCAGCAGGAAGGACGGAAAACGACGAGTTTGGACAGAATTCTACCGAGGTAATAACGTCATCATGACCCACAAATATGCACGGCGACTCGGTTGCTCCACGACACAAACGGCGCGCGTCCCACACGTACACGAGGTTGTCAGCCCCACCAGAGGCAAACCGCATGCCACACGGTGACCACGCTAGACACTTGCAGGCCTCCAGATGACCGCCGTATTTCCCGGCTGCAGTAAATGCCACAGCCCCACTTCGTATGTCCCACACAACCGAACGCCCTGCTCGATCAGCGGTGGCCAAAAGTGAAGCATCGGGATGGAAGCGCACATCTAGGACGCTGTGTGCGTCCCCGTACCCATCTTGAGAGAGAAGTTGCAAAAGTGTTGACTCAGTTGTGATATCCCATAGACATACGGTAGCGTCATTGCTTGCAGAGGCCAGCAAACCTCCGGTCGAATCCACAGCAATTCGATTGATATCTGCTGTGTGGCGCGCTGCCCCAAGCGGCAACCGCTCGAGCAGCAAATCGTTAACAGCGCCACTGTCGGTAAATGTGCCCGTGTCAGCACAGCTACCCCCCGTTGTACATGCGATGCTCTCCGATGACGAGGTAACACGCCATATGGAGATTCGAGTGTCGAACATCGTTACGCTGAAAAACAGAGGTACTAAAGGATGAACGGCAATGTGTCGCACCTGCCCCCAGCCGGTTTCGCAAGTCGATCTGCTTGCAATTGGCCGGCATGTCGATGTGTTCCACGCCGTTACAACGCCATTGACCGCTCCCGTTAGAGCAACATGATCCAGTGAAGTGACTGCCGCGCAGCACGTGAAGGGCACGCAGAAATGGTCAGCAATGCACGACGACGCGGTGGACGAAGGGGTGTTGTTCGGGTCCACCATCTTCACGTTGCGCACAGATTTTGTCAACCGCATGCACCGCAGCCTATCGACTGTCGAGCGATGCGACGATCGCACGGCTGCTGGAGAACCAAATGCTTCCTTGAGCAGGGCAACTCGGCAGCGAGCTCGCTCCAAGCTCACTGGTAGCAGCATCGCTCGCCTCCTGGAAAGATCGGCCGATGCTTGTGAAATCTCTCCCGTCCCTCCCTTAGAAAGATCGGGAGGAACATCAGAAGTGCGCCGATTCGTTGAAGCGCAACTCATGGTAACAGGGTCACGGTAGCGATGACGGATGTCGTCCACAGTATCATAGCCTCCCTCCACCATTTCCTTGCGCAGACGCTGGCGACGTTCGGGCATTGTCTCTGCGAAAACAAGGATCGGCGCCTCCAGCATCCGCAGAGCCTCTTGCACCTCACGGTCACCATAGGGAAGCACTGGATCAACAATCTCCATCCCCCTGTGCCCCCCTTGCACTGACACCAGTAGAAGTCGAGATCACCTCCCTGTCTTCCTTGCTTTCCCTTCCTTTTTGTCAGAGTTCCGTCCCTTGGAACTATCTACCCAAAGACCGTGTAGTGGTGAAGTAAGTGGTGGATGGTTAGCGTCGTGACGATACAACTGCTTAATAAATATTAAAATGTGAATAACACCGGGTCATACCCAATGAAACTTAATGCACATATGAGGGATAACGTGGATAGAGAAGGGTGAATGGTGAGAGAGGTGCAAAGAAAAAAACCGCGAAAAAACAACAATACTGAACACGAGGATCTGCCTATCAGCCCTTCGATTTACTGGGACAGCAAAGAAACTAGGATTCATCAGCTGCAAAATACGTCACTTCAAATATAACGAAACACCAACAGTAATAACTCACTGGCTTCGAAGAAGAAGGAACACAACTTACCTGCTGTCCTACGCCAAGTAATTTAGCTGATGAACATGAAAGGAATTATAGCAATCACCACGTGTAAGCATACAAAATACAACACCGAGCAAATTCGAAGCATGGGCGAGCGGCGAAGTTGCCGTCCAACATATAAGGCTACCGTGTCTACAACAGCACCGACTCCTCTCACCCAATGGGAAGCGGCGTCGTTGTGCTTCATGCGGTGAATGCGCACGTGGTACGTTTCTTCTGGATCATGCACTGTTTGTGGAACATGAACAGAAACACGTGTCGTGCGCTCTTCCTCTAGTTTGTGTGTTACTCTCTCGCAGCGCCGACGCCACTCTGAAGCGTCCCGCATTGCTTCCTCCAACGCCTTTTGCTTTTCCAGAAGTTGACGCGAAAGAATAACTACGTCGCCTTCTCTACCACCGTCGCCGCGTAAAGTAACGAGGGCCCCTGAAGTGGTGAAGGTCCCTCCATTCTTTTCTACGGCCGAGCGAAGATCATTTAACTCATGTTGACGCCTCTGCAGTAGTGCTTTGCTGCGCTGATGGGCAGACACCTCACTCTCGAGGGCCTCCTGCGCGCCACGAAGATCAAGGCGAAGGAAGTCTACCTCTTGCGTAGCCACCTGGACACTCTGGAGGGCGTCATCCAGCTCTCGCTGACATGACGTTAGCTGCGCTCGGAGCCAATCTCGTTCTCGCCGGAGAGCTCTTGTATCGTTTTCCAAATCATTTACATCCTCTTGGGCACCCGTCGTCACTATTTCCTCAGCGCCATTTCCCTCCTCGCAACTCCCATTTCCTTTCATACAGTCCCCACGTTTTTGACACTTTGAACTACCTTCATTCTCATTCTCGAAGCGAGAGAGGAGCGCTTCGTACTCACGCTGCTTCTGCTTCATGAGAAGATGTGATTTGGCCTTGTGTTCCTTGAACTGCATTTCCATCTCACGTAGAGCCTCTTCAAGTTGGTGCACACGCAAGGAACGCTCCAGCAGCTCCTTCCTAGTCACCTCCGTCGCTGCACGATGGTGTCTCAGACTGTTTGTTAGTGCTTCAATTTCTTCATCCTTCAGCTTCATGATCGAAGCGTCATCCTCCTTTTCGGCAAATTCTGCAACCGCTGCAACCGCGTCCCTCTCAATATGAGACCATGCCTTTAAAGACGTAGTGTTGCTCTCGTCTTGGCCAGCTGGCGCATCGGAACCGCGAACTGGAAATGGAGGGGCTGGAAACGTCGGTAGGCGCATAGGACCAAGACCAGCGTCCGTTAGTGAAGGTGCCATATCAACAGAAAGGTCCCCGGCGACGCTTTGCTGCGCCGCGCTATTCCCGGTTAAAGGGAAAGATCCATCCCTGCTATTTTTCTTTTCTTCTGCAACCTGACAGGCATGCCGTTCTGCATGCTCGTCAATAGCCTCCAATAGGGCCGTCACACCCCGGAGCATTGTGAGTGTACCCCCCTTCCCCCCTCCTCACCTAGTGAAACAGAGTCTACACTTTCGGAGGCAATAGCGTTGTGTAGTAATGCGTGTATAAATACACGACACAGCGCTTCCTTTGGTGACAATGCGGTCATATTGGAGATATTAGTACTCAGTAAAATGTATTTCGAAAAGAAAAACAACATATATATTATGGGGGCTAACAACCAAATTTCTCAGCAAAGTAGCAGAACCACCTTTAAAGGACACTTGTGAGTGCAAATGACATGTTAACGTCAGGCAGCAAAACAAATGGCGGCAGGGAGTGATAGCCATTTCGTGCATCAACGCTCCCCGTCACACGATGTTCTCAGCCCTCGCTCATTTCGTCGCTATCAGGTAATTGCTCATAACCCTCATTCCTTGGGTTACGTGTGTGAATATCGCCGTCACTACCCTCAGCCCCACAACTATCACTACTCACAACATCCACTTCTCCCTTTGTGTTACCTCGGTTAGCATTAGAGATGGCAACGGCAAACGGCGCCTCACCGGGACCCCGCATCGCCTCCTCTACCAGCTCCCCCACGGCCTTAAGAACAGCGGGGACGGTAATGTCCTTAATATCTGCGCTGCCGGTTGCCTCACCTTCTTTCAGCTGCTCATGGATCGTGGCGATTAGATCTCGCAATCCCACAAGCTGCTGCTGCCCATATTCGTATGTGCGTTTTGCATTAGCAATGAGAGCGCAGAGGTCAGCCAAGTCCAGCTGAGCTTCGCACGCTGGTTGACCCTTCTTCCGGCTGGAAGTAACGGTGATATTATCAAAACCACCAAGGTTTTCGGCCAAGGTGAGTCTCACTGCTTCCCGCATAATTTCCTCCTGAAGTGCTGCGTCGTCCAGTGTGTGTAGTGTGTCCAGGTGCAAAGGCACCTTCATGGACCCGATAACGGTGACGCTCACTGTTGTTGCGGGGCCCAATACAGGTGACCTCTCCATTGATCACCACCTGCGTCAACGTATTGTAGCGCGTGTAACTTCCAGTTCCCTTCAGTGCTGTTCTACACGGCGATGCAAACGATAGGAAGACTCACTCCAGCCCCTCTTTTTCTACGACTTCAGAAAAAATGGTGAGACAAAATGTTGGCTTCTTGTCCCATTAATAAAGCGGAGTTACAACAGTAATCAAAAAATCCCGGGCATGAAGTAACATCAGCCACAACGTTCTTTCAAGCATCGCGGTAGCTTAAAGTGAAGTGTGAGTTGTCAGATCTCAACAAGCGAAAAGGGTGCTACACAAAAAAAAACACAACCTTCATCCCCCTTCACCTCTCTCCCTTACTTGCTACATCAATAACTCTTGCACAACGCCAGGGTGGTGCTCTCACCTACACAAACTTTCCTACGCAACGCAGTAATCACACCAGACATATGGCAGTGATATCGGCGTCCCTGCCCTTTACCAATAATTTTCAAGGGAATACACATAATGCGCAGACGGCGTACTACTGGGAATACAAGCAAGCGGGGAAGATCAGTGCGGAGCACCTATGTGCCGTACTGCCTCATCCCCACTGCTGCCTAAATGGACTGTAGCACTCTCACGCGACACGTTGCCTTTTTTTTTCGTATTTGTAAGCAGCGGCGTCAATAGGAAACAGCAACAAAAGAAGGAAAAAAAAAAGGAAGCAGGAGGGTGGTTCAACATATACATACGCGTGCTCGATAGTACCTACCGCAAGATTTCCTAACAGCAACGGGGCCTGTCTCATAGAAAACAAAATAAGAACACAATAAAATGCCGACACTAATAAGAAAGCAACGAACAACACTTAACCTTAACTCGCGTATAATCCTTTTTTCACTGCTCCATTTTCATTTGTTCTACTCTGCGTAACTCCACCAGCACACGTAGTATCAAACGCCTCCCGATCCCACAGCGGGGACTTGCGTGAAACCCGCATCGTGATTCACCCAACCCTACGTATTTATCTGAGGGCCGAGTGCGCAAACACACAAAAGTAGGCGACTGGCGTTAGGAGGGTTTCAAGGAGACAACGGAACATGGGTAAAAGAGAGGGAGAAATGTGGGAAAATAGCACGAATGGCAGGCACACACCTCCTGGCAACAAGGTAAAAAAATCCATAACCCCACGGATGATCAGCAGCCGGTGTACAAGACCCTGAAATGAAGGGCGAAAAAACAATAACAACAAAAGAATGAGGGCCACTTGTCCACGCCACGGTGAAAATGAGAGATGCACTTTGTGAAGGGAGTTAAAGTGTGAAAGGCGTAAGGAGGGAATGAAGGAGGGGGGAAACACGTAGACGTTCCTCACTCAAGGAAAAATTCCCCTGAGCCTCTTTGGTACTGGGACAACCTTGATGTACTAAATACTTCATGGGCATAAAAACAATTGATGCAAACCTGCATCCATTAGCAGGAGCTGAAACACACGGACAGAGACACACAAACACGAATCCATTTAGGAGGATCAAAAGCAACTGAAAGGGTAAAATATAAGCATGATCACATACAAATTCTTTCACGCATATGGAAATACAAGATCTTTCCTTGGCACATGCCGGTGTCGACCTGTGCAAATACAACCACGAGAGCAGTTCTCTTTTTCTCTTTGAAGGAGCATGAATTTATTCAAGTAACCGAACGCTTACTCTCCCCACTGGGCCTTATGTCACTCTCACTGCTACCGCAAATCTGTTCGCTCCTTCACGTGAGAAGTGTGAGCACCCACCACACCTCTTTTTCAATTACTCCTGCGGGTGGTTCAGAAATTAATTTTCCCGCCCGAACACAGTGTGGCGCCACGGCGACAACCCTTCGCATGAAAGCGCCGATGTCCCTCCACTGGTCAGTGCCGTGGCAAGCCGTACAAAGTCGTTTACATGGCACTTGTAGTTGCCGTCGGCCGGTATGCCAAGAGCGTGTAGGGCGCATTCCACTTCAGCACGGGTGGCCGGCAGGCCGAGGCCACGCCACAGGCCCTCCTCCACGCACGCATAGAGGGGGACACCACTGATCAGGATTGGGCTCTCGGCAGCTGGTTCTATCGCTGAGCAGTTAATGGCATAGGCGGCGGTTGAGGGAAAGATGGTCGGGGAAGCGTGTGGGTTGCTGCTGGTACTTCCGGAGAAACCGGTGGTATTGCTGTTTCTGCAAACTGATTTCGCAGCGACGCGATAAGGCCTTGCTGAGACGCCGCCGCAGACCGTGTTGGTGTTCTTGATATCCTCAGCACATGATTTTTGCTGTTGTTGTGGCAAACTTGGTGACCCCAGAGACGGGGAGGATCGTGTGACGCCATCTGCCGTGCACTTTTGTTGGGCCGAATCAATTAGGGAATAAAATGTACCGCGCAGGACTTCCATTGGGTAACGGCCCTGAATCATAAAAGCCATACGCGCGAGGAAGGCCTCAAAGTTTATAAATTCCATTGCCTTTGACTCGAGGGCGGATCCTGCTGCACTTCCTGTTGGTAACTTCAGTAGAGAATCAGCCTCATCTCCATCACCCTGCAAGCCGTCTGTGTCGTAGCGCAGCATGCCAACCCTTTTCACATCATCGAATAAATCTGCAATGAGTGGAATATCCGGCAACGGTATGTTCACATTTTGAAGAATGTCAGACAAGGCATTGATATCCACCATTTTTGTGTCCGCACCTATGCAATCAGCTTTGGCGCTACGAAACTCTTGCAAGAAGTCTTGCAAGTCCATTGAGGCCACACTAAACGCTGAGAGGTCACTCCGTGTGCTTTCATCACGATCCAACGTGCTTGACATCGTTCCTCCACATGGCACATCACCCATCACCCCAAAGCGAATTCCACTTGGGCAGTGAGCCGCCTCATTCCGGCCGCTTCCTTTTGAGGAAGGCCGAGCCATGTTAAGGACTGGACGGGTGCCACCACTACTCGCTCGTCGGGCTGTAAAGCTCACATCAGGAAGCATCGGGGTTGTTGGCGTTCTTGCGCGGCCCGAACCGAAGGTAAAGGCGTTCGGCATTTCTTGTGTTGTCGCAGACGAGGGGGGCGTCACGACTCCATTTGGCGCCATTGCGTGCGTTGCGTCTGCTAACGATGCCCCTCTCAGTTCCAGACTCGGTGTCGGGTTGACAACGTTCTCCATTGCATTTTTACCGGATGGGTTAGCCACTACATTGTCGGAACCGATGGGGGGCTCCTCAGCGCTGGTCAGGTTATTACTCCCACGGTGCAGGGGTTCAATACTCAAACCTCCCACCAGAAGCATGTTTCTTGTGAAAGGAGTGCACACCACTGTTGATGTAATAGGCTCCTTACACATAGAGGGAACGCTGGACGTAACACTATCCCGTTTCGGTTCCCAAACTGGGACTCTTCCGCTGCTGTTCACACTACTACTAATCGTGCTGCTGCCTGTGGTACTGCGAAGCTGCTGGACAATGTATTGTAGGGGATCTTCGGGCCGCTCATTTAACACGCTACTGAAGAGAGTCTCTACTTTCGATGGGACAAGATGGCGGTGCAGATAGACCTGGTCATCGTTGGAATCTGATTGCTGCTCTGGCTGTTGTTGTTGCGGCTGCAACGTCGTATGCCGCGGCGGCACAACGGCTGAACCTTCGCGGGTACGAATACCGCTTGACATCAGGCACACAACGACAAGCGTCCAGGGATGGGGGTATAGGGAAATGACGTAAAGGGTGACGAGAAAAAAAAACTAAAGGGCGAACGCCTACACTTCCGTTGAAATGTGGGGTCTGCTGACTGATGAGTGCAAACAATCCGTTTCCTTGATGTTTCTCTTTGCTCCGCCAATACGCGACCACGCTACGCGCTGGTCACCGGATGCTGCCCTGCTGCTACTCCTTCCCTATAGTGCTGCTGATTCTGTATCAACAGAATTCACTCCTTGGATTCTGTGCGATGCATGACAATAGGGGAAAATAAATAAAATGAGGAAAACAAATATATGTTGGATGAGCGCAAATTGCATCGACGGACCACTGCACACCAGTGTTATCGGACAGGTGCAAAGATAGGCCTACATGCAGAAGCCCATGTTCACCAAAAGGCGTGTGGGATTAGGATGAGCAGTGAACCGTTAATTTAAATAGAGTTACAATTATACGTAAATGCAGATGCACCGAACCGACGAATTACTTTTGTATGTGAACCTCCATAAAGCGAATCGGCTCTGTGCGCGCGCTTGTCATTTGGAATTCGTGGATGTACTTCCACACTGTTGGAAATTCTCGTTTCAGCGCATATACAAAGCTTTTGGCATTTGCACAGACGTCGCCTGCCACCATTCCCCCGTGCCCAACGCGCAACACTAGTTGCCCCGGCCGCCGCACACGGAGCACGGAACCTGTTGCGCCTTGTGACAAGCTCAGGGTTAGTGACTGGTCGCTTCTCAGATCCCGCAGCGGAGTGATGCACTTTCTCGAGAGCTGTGCCAACGACGTTTCCGTAACTGCTGTAGTGCGCTCTGGTGCTGGTGTGTGAACGGCCCTATTCTGCGGCCCACCACTGGCCTTCCCAGAGCCCTTTCGCCTTTCCTCACCGCTAACGCCTACGTTCTGCTGGAGTGTGGTGGTGGAGGGCCTCGCTGGCAGCACCCGTGTCACTGCCGCAATATCTGTGATACATACTGGCAGCTTAGACACGATGCGTGAGTCTACCACAAAATGTGAGAACGTTTTCGCTACCTGTGCAGCACGACGTAGCGCCTCCGCATCCCCAGGTTTGCATATAGCCTCTGCTGTAACTACGGCGTCGTAATATCCATGCCTCTTGTTTATTTTAAAAGCAGCACCAGAGAGAACCCGCGGGACGATGAGGCACGTTGTACGGCCGTTCATTTGATACACACCATTTGGGAGCTGGAAAGTGTAGGTGCTCAACAGCTCAGGACATTGAGTCACCACAACTGCAGGCACAACGAACTCAATAAATATTCCTTCTTGTGCTGCCTCGTCGGGTGAGGCACAGACACGCTGGATTTTGTAGAGAACTGCCCTTGTTATTATCAATCGCTTGTCCTGTGGCATTTAGCCGCACTAAACGTGACGCAAAGAAGGTCTTCCTGCCTTTCCTTCCTGTATAGCTGTTACTAACCCGTGTAACGCCGTTTGCCTCCGCCCTTCTCTTCAGCTGCAGCACTACCTTTCAACAATTGGGTGGTGATTGGAAAATAATGTTGTGGGGAGGTGTAGGTTTACATTGCTTGGGTACATTTTAGCGAGTTAAAAGTATTTCCGTAACACGCTGTCGGATCGTAAAGCAGGATTTAATGTCGCGCTCACGCACGTCATAGGCACAAGCTAAAAACTGAAAAACAGACATGCGCTTGCGGTGGTAAATGGTATGTATTTGTTTTAATTTGCAAAAGAAGCGAAAAATAAATGTAGCCAACCAAAAATTGTGTATGGGACTTCTATGAGACTAAGTGATCAAGGAATCGCGTAGATACGGGCACACGGTAAGACGACAGCCGGAGACAGAAACGGGCATAACGTAGAGGTACAAGTTGGGCACGTAAAAGCAGAACCACAAGATGCAGCCACGTCCCGAGTCACTCTCTTAGCAGTAATGCATACCCTCCCCGTGCTCTCTCTTTATACTTCCAACACTGTCACTCGTCATCTATCATTAGCGCACGCTGCGAGAACGATCGCAGCGTCTGCGAATTGTTTTCACCCGTGCCACTCTCCTGCGTGAGCGTGGGAATGGCGCAGTCCGGCATCCTGGGAAGCTGTTCCAGTGGAAACTTCCGGCTCAATGGTCGCAGAATCAAAGAAGCAACGTCACTCTTCTGACTGCTGAACTGTTGATTGTCTGCAAAGTCTGCTTGGGCTCCTTGTGAGCCGTCATTCATGGCACCACCCCTGACATCGTCTCCGCCTTCCCCTTCGTACGGTCGAGGTCGCTTTCTAGTAGCAGCAACTAACTCGTCTTCGGCAGTGCCGTCGCTTCGTGGTTTTCGAGGGAAGTGTTTTTCGTAAAATGCAACAGCGCGTGCGTCAGCTAAGATGGCTTCCGGATCAAATTTTGACAGCAGGAGATCTTTTCGTTGTCGCACCCTTGAAACTGCAACATATGCCTGACCACTATCAAAGAAGCTCCTATCCAAATGCACTCGTACCAGAGGCAGCGTCATCCCCTGGGCGCGGTGCACCGTCATGGCCCATGACAGTTGTAGCGGAATTTGTTCACGAGATGCAATCACACGACCGTCGTGACTCAACACATCCATCTTCACAACTGGGATCAACACTTCCTCGTTACTCTCCGTGAAGCAAACCACGGGGAGATAGTGGTTGGGTGCCTTCTCCACGAAGGAGACCACAATGCCCTGATCGCCGTTGGCAAGATACGGTGCATCCGGGATCGATGCTAAAAGAACAACTTGGGCACCCACACGAAGCTCTAACCACTGCTGAAGCGAGACCTCTTTGTCCAAATTCACGTTGGGGACGTTCAAGGTGTCCTCCGAGGTGTATCTGTGAAAGGTATTATGATCAAGTAACTTCAGACGTTCTTCGTTGTGTCTCGCCGCTTCCATGCGGCGCGCAACAAGCATTGTTGGCTCTATGTTGCGCTCCTTTCCTACAGAAGCCGCGCAGCATTCCTTCATTATTCTCTCGACGCGCCGTGTGTAGCGCCCAAATCGAATGTCGTCAAGACATTGTGCAAACTCGGGGTCTTTCTCGTGGCGGTAGCTCTTCTGAAACTCGACGAAGGCAAGCTGCAGCTCGTCCCACGAAGGAGACTCAAAACACCACTTTGCTTCATTTCCCGCCACCACGGGGCCATTACCACTTGACCATTCGTTCCCCGTCGCGGCTGGATTTACGGGGGGTAACTGGAGGAAGTCGCCAAGGAGGATAACCTGGATCCGCCAAATGGCTTGTCGGGAGCTTCACGCAGTCGACGGGCAATTTCGTCTAGCATCGAGAACAACTCGGGAGAAATAACTCCAATTTCGTCAATGATAAGCACTTTGCACTGCCGCCACGAACGCACAATATCCTGCCTGCTCTTGACCCGATTGTACACCTTGGCAAGTCCACCCTCCCCTCGTCCAATGCCTGCAAACGAATGAATGGTACACCCATTAAGTTGGCGGGACGCTATGCCAGTCGCAGCTGTAACCACTGTACTCTCGTCCTGCGGCAACACATTTTTAATCAGGTGGGTTAGCCATTTTGTTTTCCCAGTACCAGCAGATCCGGTAATAAAAACATTGTTCCCGCTGCATACGAGCCGCGTTGCCTCCGTCAGTTCACTTGTCCACTCCATACCAGTGGAATTCCACGAACTTCCCACGTGCAAAAGCCCATTACCGTGTTCCTGTTGGATGTGCAACATCGCTTCTACCTCCTTCCGGTACTCTTCCTCAATCCCTGCTTGGTTTGCTCCGCTATGCTCCACTTTTGTGCAGATTTGTCGTCGTCGCTAACCCAGTCCCGCCATCACAGCCATCATAATCGTATCCCTCAAATGTGTCATTGACCTGCCTATCTCTTACTGTTGTCGTGCGGGAACGACGAGCTTTTTTGCAAGCCACATTCCTCTCCATATCCTTCCATTGGCTTCGGTCCTGTAGGGTGGCAGCCATCATTTGCAGCGCGCCGATATCATCACCCGTTTCAATGAATAGGGTACAAAGACGCTTTTCGTGCGGCACGACTACTGTCAGCTTGCCCTCCATGGTATAGGTGGAAATCACCTCTTGTACCCCGACAAGCCGAAAAAATGTGCCTTGGTGACGCTTATGACGACTTGAGCGAACAACAAGGCATGGACCAATGCCGACCTGCCTTGAGAGAAAACATTCCGTTCCACCCCACGGCCCTATGCGCTCTCCGTCTTCCGCAGTCACACGAATCGACCACGGACCGAGGACGGCGTCATCTTCGGCTTGTGTAGTGACATCCGATTGCCACTTGTATGCGTCTAAATAGCCAAGGAAGGATGTGTGAAAAAAAGAGAAATATACCTTCTTGAAGCGTACAATATCGATGGTAATGGTCCATCTGAAAGGTTAGACTTAAAAAGGGGACGTCAACGGCAATACTTTGAATAATAATGGGTGCATTTCACTATGTTCATGCGTGGGCCCGCTTTTTGCTTCTTCACTCAAACTGATGCGGAAGAAGGAACCCTGCGGTTCAAAACGGAGGTAGCGAAGAGGGGAAGTGCAATAGCAAACGTTATAAACAAACATAATATTGGCATTGAAAGATGCCGTGCAGCTTTCTATGTTTTCGATTCAATCCACCCCATCCCCTTCTTCCGCCTAGTGTCAACTCTATTCAACGGGCGATGTTTCTCCTGCGTGTTTTTCGACACGAAAGGCGATATTTTTTCGTACCATCTCTCGCGCTCCTGCTTCCACGGCAGCGAGTCGTATACGATCAAGATCTTATCACTGGCGCTGCTGCTATACGGAACGATTGAAAGCACGCGTCGTAACTCTGTTTCCAGTAGATCGTAGCTGCACTCTAATGCTAAGGCGGTGTGGCGCATTTGCGTTGCCGCTTTGTGTGCCGCGGCATCCGACGTCTTCAACCGTTCAAGCAGGGCCTCGTGAACGGCTACCTGGCTTAAGTGCAGCTCAGCCACCCGGCGCTGTGCTGTCGCAAGTTCCTTCCGGAGTTCACTAACTTGGTTAAGGAGGGAAGCCTCGCGCGCCTGGGCGCCCTGCTGTCCGTTTGTGCCTTGCGTCGGAACATCCGCAGCAGTCCTCACAGCCCTCTCCGATCCGTATGCCCTGAGCAGCAACGGCAGGCGACGCAGCGCCATTGTCCCTTTTCCTTCCCTTGTGACAATAGTAGTAAGTGATAAAACCAGGCAAAAGAGAACCAACTTGAAGGCAAAATAACTTCGCGTCGAGACGTGACACTGTGGCGTGCTGGCAAACGATAAGCGCGTGAGGAAGAACAAAAGTGGTGCTACATTTACGTACCCCGATCCCTTCCCCAATATATAGTAAGTACGTCCTGTTGCACTTTGTACAACAATCGTGTGACGAGCGGGAACAAGGCTGATATATATATATATATATATATATAGACAACGAAAACCGATAAACAACAATGATAAATGGTAAAAATACTCTTCCATATCAACGTGCTTTATTGGTCGAGGATATAACTAGGAAACGTAACGTAACAGAAAGAAAACATATTAACATTCTCAGAGCTCATCTCTATCTATAGAGTGTTTTACAAGTGTCGTGACTTGTAATGTTGAGCTGATATTGAGATACACCTCCAGAGACGGATGCACGAGAGTGACCACTCGGTTTCCCTCCGGCGACCCATCCCGCAGAGCGGAAAAAAAAATAAGGAAAACAGAAAAAAATACGAAGGGAGTGTAGAGCGAGTTAGAAACAGAATCAGTGGAGCAGTGTACCCCATTTTATTTTTGTATGAAAACAAACCTTACGCCGTTCTGCATTTTATTGGGAATGGATGAAACCCCATTCTTATGAACATCCTTTTTACTCAGCAACCACTACCCGCGGGCCCTTTGCCCAGGGTTCTGTACACCCGTTGATATCTATACTGAAAAAGAACTCACACTTTGACTCATCTCCTTCCTTTCTATCTCTATGGTCTGCGTGGCACTTCACCAAGCGCCACGCCGCGCGCATGGCAACACCAGATGGTGTTAAAGAACGTCTATGTACCTGGATACCTCTCTGGTTAAATCACCGGCCTCATCTATCAGCAGCCGTCGCTGGCTCTCCAGCGTCCCAGTGCAGAACTCGTGCTCTCGAAGAGCATCGGCGATCCCCATTCCAAACTTGAGTAGTTTCCGATAAGAGTGCAGTAGCACATTACGTTTCCGTTTAACAAGATCTCTATCGTGCAGAAGGTGCAGACGACGCACCTCTGACTCAAGCTCACGCAGGTCCTCACGTTTTAGTCTCATTTCTATCCTTGCCATCTCACAGAACTCAGTTTCTCTTAAACGCATCCACATTTCTGCCTCCCTCTCCCTTAAAAAGGTCGCCTCCTCGTGCAAAGTGGCGTTCATCGCACTCTGCTCAGCTGCCGTTCGAGCATACATATTGAGGTCAAATTGCATGGAGTCCACAAGCCGTCTCATCGCCATATTGTGCTTCCTCAGATTTGGCATTGCGGGTTTCTGTTGAGTTTTGACGCCGGCACCCCCTCCTTGTTAAATCCATCTTGAACAACACCATCATCCCTGCTAGATCTGCACTCCCCTCGCTCGTCTGAGCTTCGGGCACCACTGGATTTGGTGATTCTTGTGTGCGAGGGTCACTTGAATCCCGGTCTACTGCTTTCCAACACTGTTTATCACACAAAATGTTGTTCTTGCTTCCACTCGGTACGTTTCTTTGGCCACCCTTCACGTCCTCGGTTTCCTGGTTGGTAGGATAAACTTTGCATGATTCATACTGACAGCATTCACCTTGTCCGCACTTTGTTTGTTGCACTGACTCCACCGATGACACTGCAGAACGGTCGATTGTGACTGACAACTTTGGCCCCGACAAGATAGTGATGGGGAACCCGCTCTCGTTAACCTCGACCCCTGGTTTTCAAGAGCACTCGTTAAGTCCTCGAGGTAGAGCTTAAGCTGGTCGACCGACTGCTTCAGTTCTGGCGCGCTGCTGTGGTTGAACTGCCCGAGCTGTAAGTGGACCTTCTCAAGGGAATGTCTCAAATCAGAAGTACTTCCTTCGCCCCCCGGCTCACTTCCTGAAGGATGACTGTCTGCGGGCACTTGTTGCACAGGTGGGAGCCTGTATACAAGGTGTCTGCCATTAAAGGAGTTGAAGCTCTTCTCGGAGTACCTGCATGACCCGTACTGTACCTGAGGGCGCCAGATGCCCCAAGCTTGCGTACCCTGAAGTTACACTCGCGACTGACCCATCGGTTGTGGAATCACGGAACCCCACTGGAACCCACATACATTTCATCTCAGAAAGTAATGTGCGTGCGCTCCCACCATGTGGAGTTACATTTCGTGACACGCAGGTGTTGCGACATACAGGGTCAGTGTGGGCAAAAAACTCGCGCAGCGCTTGAACGAGATACCTCTCGTTCTTGCTGAGAGACTCGGATTTCACATTTGCCTTCTCTGCAAGAGTAGAGAGGAATGATACCAGTTGATCCGATGCAGCAGCGTTTTCCATAATAATCTCAGGATTGAACATCCACACTTCTTCCGTAGCATCCCTAATGGGATCGTTCAGGGTTTCATCGTTTATCATTTTCACAGAAAGACAGTGCTTCACTGCGCTGTTCTTCGCACCACTACTGGCAATCTGAAGGGTATCAGTTTGAGAGCCCTTCTCCACACAACGAAGCGTCGATTTGTTGAAGTGCCTCTCGGTACCAGAGCCCCTCGCTCTTTCAACTGTACAAGTGATCGCACAGAGGAAAAATGATGGGGACTGTTGTGGCTAGTGTTTTGCTTTTCTTCGGTCTCTGTAGCTCCTGCCTGGGCAAGTTGCTTTTGCAATTCCTCAATTTGCGCACTCAGCTGTTCCCTTTCTTCCTCAAAAGTGCTATACGCTTCGATGTGTTGTTGTTCTTTTGTCTCTCGCTCCTCCGTGAGTCTTTTAAGTTCCTGATTGAGTGTGTCGCATTGCCTCTTGTATTGGTCTACCAGGGCTCGGTGTTTGTTCAGCTCTTCCTCCTGATCCCTGAGTTTCGCCTGGTATGACTCGATCTCGGCTGCGAGGGAGGCAGCGGTTGAATGGTGAGAGCAACAGTCGTTTGGTGCACCGTGTGGGGTAGTTTTGACACTTATTTCTTTATCCTCGATTGTGCCGCATGGTGCCTCAGGCACAGAAACAGTGCTTCCACTTACTGTTCTCCAAATATCTTCACATTCGGTGCTGCGCAGTGTAGCTAAGGTGGGGGCACATGAGCTCAAATGAAGATCCCTTCGCGTATCTTTTGATACGTCTGACGTAAGAAGTACAGTCCCTAATTCCTCAACAACCCCTCGATCACTGGATCGCTTGGCAATGCAAGCTTCAGTACGGTGCTTCTGCTTAACTACTTGAGACAATTCCTCGGCATCCTCATGACTTTCGGCGACTAAAATGTGGTTTTGCTGGCCTCTTTCGGCGATATCGTCGACTGCAGAATTATGTGCCACGGAGCCAATTACCTCCGGTAAGTATCCTTCTCGCCGTGCGCAATCAACAATGGTTCTCATCGCTTCCCGCACTATCCCAGAAGCATCAATCTCTCCATTCCTCGAAGCTTCCTTCTCCGCACTATTGGGTTCTATGCTCCTTAATAATGCACCTGAAGCAACACTAAATGCCCGCTTCAGCTTACTTTTTTCATCACGGAAAAGGTCCACGTTTTCAAGTTCTAAATGAAGAGCAACGTACGTTATTAAGGTTTCCACTGCTTGCATGACAGTGTCGCTCGTCATTGCAGACTGTGCATTGGTCAAAGTTCCTGCATTTCTTTCATTACGCCGGAAAGAACGCACGACACCATCAATTAAATCTAACGCTTCGCGAGTGGAATGTTGCATCAACTCATCGTGCACATTTTTACCGTTAGTAGCGTTTTTGATCCTATCACACAACAAATAAGGAACGAGAAATGCTTCCGGCAGCGGGAGTCCGCCATACAAGCGGAGCTCCTGAAGCCGTTTCAACACGTCTGCTCTCAACGCTTTGGCGGCCCTCTCGAGTGCTTCTCCAAGTATAAACCTCGCCGCCTCGGTCTCGCTTAGCACCATTTGAGGCTGATGTTCACAGTCCCCACAACACTCATCCAGAAAAAGATTAGTGGTGCTGCCGCTGCGAGATAGCGAGGAGCTAGTCACAAAAAACTCTCGCATCAGCTCCAGCGCCCACTGAACCTTTTCAGAAGAGAAAATACCAACAAGAAACCCACCACGCTCCCGCGCTATACTAAACACTGCTGTCATTGCCAACTGAAGATCATAATAAGAAAAGTTCAAAACACTTTCCACACCACTGCATGAATTGCTGTCGTGCTCATCACCCACGCCACCCGTAACCCGTTCCATCGAAAGTATATTCCGAGCACTAACAAAAACACCATACAACACATCACACGGGATCACGTTTTCCAAAGGCTCATCCCCAGCCAACGCAGACCGCTGCACAGTTAAAAACTGACGAATAGTAAACGACGAAAAAGAGGCATACTCTGCAGAAGCAGAAAGAACAACATTAGACAACGTACTAAGATGTCGAGAGAGCACATCATCCCCAACACACGGCAAGCTACAAATACGACGTCCGAAGCCAGAATGTATGAGAAAAGCAAAGCATGAACAAAAACTTCATCCAAACCCCAAAAATGAGAATCTGCTCCTTCAGTGAACGTAGAAAACCCATACAAAGACGACAAAAACAGTAAAGAACAACAATCACCGGTAGCAACAGAATTCCCAACAGAAAAAGGAAAACCTACGGCATTATCCTTCATGACATCGGGCATAACAACCGCCACAGGGTCAGTCATGGTCTCCGTGGTTACCATCTTTTTGGAGAGGCGCTTCTGCATATCCTTCATGACATCGGGCATAACAACCGCCACAGGGTCAGTCATGGTCTCTGTGGTTACCATCTTTTTGGAGAGGCGCTTCTGCATATCCTTCATGACATCGGGCATAACAACCGCCACAGGGTCAGTCATGGTCTCCGTGGTTACCATCTTTTTGGAGAGGCGCCTCTGAATATCCTTCATGACATCGGGCATAACAACCGCCACAGGGTCAGTCATGGTCTCCGTGGTTACCATCTTTTTGGAGAGGCGCCTCTGAATATCCTTCATGACATCGGGCATAACAACCGCCACAGGGTCAGTCATGGTCTCCGTGGTTACCATCTTTTTGGAGAGGCGCCTCTGCATATCCTTCATGACATCGGGCATAACAACCGCCACAGGGTCAGTCATGGTCTCCGTGGTTACCATCTTTTTGGAGAGGCGCTTCTGCATATCCTTCATGACATCGGGCATAACAACCGCCACAGGGTCAGTCATGGTCTCCGTGGTTACCATCTTTTTGGAGAGGCGCCTCTGAATATCCTTCATGACATCGGGCATAACAACCGCCACAGGGTCAGTCATGGTCTCCGTGGTTACCATCTTTTTGGAGAGGCGCCTCTGAATATCCTTCATGACATCGGGCATAACAACCGCCACAGGGTCAGTCATGGTCTCTGTGGTTACCATCTTTTTGGAGAGGCGCTTCTGCATATCCTTCATGACATCGGGCATAACAACCGCCACAGGGTCAGTCATGGTCTCTGTGGTTACCATCTTTTTGGAGAGGCGCTTCTGCATATCCTTCATGACATCGGGCATAACAACCGCCACAGGGTCAGTCATGGTCTCCGTGGTTACCATCTTTTTGGAGAGGCGCCTCTGAATATCCTTCATGACATCGGGCATAACAACCGCCACAGGGTCAGTCATGGTCTCCGTGGTTACCATCTTTTTGGAGAGGCGCCTCTGAATATCCTTCATGACATCGGGCATAACAACCGCCACAGGGTCAGTCATGGTCTCCGTGGTTACCATCTTTTTGGAGAGGCGCCTCTGAATATCCTTCATGACATCGGGCATAACAACCGCCACAGGGTCAGTCATGGTCTCCGTGGTTACCATCTTTTTGGAGAGGCGCCTCTGCATATCCTTCATGACATCGGGCATAACAACCGCCACAGGGTCAGTCATGGTCTCCGTGGTTACCATCTTTTTGGAGAGGCGCTTCTGCATATCCTTCATGACATCGGGCATAACAACCGCCACAGGGTCAGTCATGGTCTCTGTGGTTACCATCTTTTTGGAGAGGCGCTTCTGCATATCCTTCATGACATCGGGCATAACAACCGCCACAGGGTCAGTCATGGTCTCCGTGGTTACCATCTTTTTGGAGAGGCGCCTCTGAATATCCTTCATGACATCGGGCATAACAACCGCCACAGGGTCAGTCATGGTCTCCGTGGTTACCATCTTTTTGGAGAGGCGCCTCTGAATATCCTTCATGACATCGGGCATAACAACCGCCACAGGGTCAGTCATGGTCTCCGTGGTTACCATCTTTTTGGAGAGGCGCTCTGCATATCCTTCATGACATCGGGCATAACAACCGCCACAGGGTCAGTCATGGTCTCCGTGGTTACCATCTTTTTGGAGAGGCGCCTCTGCATATCCTTCATGACATCGGGCATAACAACCGCCACAGGGTCAGTCATGGTCTCCGTGGTTACCATCTTTTTGGAGAGGCGCCTCTGAATATCCTTCATGACATCGGGCATAACAACCGCCACAGGGTCAGTCATGGTCTCCGTGGTTACCATCTTTTTGGAGAGGCGCCTCTGCATATCCTTCATGACATCGGGCATAACAACCGCCACAGGGTCAGTCATGGTCTCGTGGTTACCATCTTTTTGGAGAGGCGCCTCTGAATATCCTTCATGACATCGGGCATAACAACCGCCACAGGGTCAGTCATGGTCTCCGTGGTTACCATCTTTTTGGAGAGGCGCCTCTGAATATCCTTCATGACATCGGGCATAACAACCGCCACAGGGTCAGTCATGGTCTCCGTGGTTACCATCTTTTTGGAGAGGCGCCTCTGAATATCCTTCATGACATCGGGCATAACAACCGCCACAGGGTCAGTTATGGTCTCCGTGGTTACCATCTTTTTGGAGAGGCGCTCTGCATATCCTTCATGACATCGGGCATAACAACCGCCACAGGGTCAGTCATGGTCTCCGTGGTTACCATCTTTTTGGAGAGGCGCCTCTGAATATCCTTCATGACATCGGGCATAACAACCGCCACAGGGTCAGTTATGGTTTCTTTATCAATTTGGTCGACGAAGAGTTGACGTGGCATTGTGTTTTGTTGGATTTGTTTTGGTTTCTTGCCCTTTTGTTCTATTTGGGCGCCTTTTCCTGTTTTTGTTACGTTGGTTGTTTGTCCTTTGTTCACTTCTTTTTTGTTTTTGTCTTTTTGTGTTTCATTTTTTACACGTTTGACGATTTTTGCTGTGTGTTTTGTTGTTTGTTTAATATCGGGGCTAGTGTTTTGCTTTTCTTCGGTCTCTGTAGCTCCTGCCTGGGCAAGTTGCTTTTGCAATTCCTCAATTTGCGCACTCAGCTGTTCCCTTTCTTCCTCAAAAGTGCTATACGCTTCGATGTGTTGTTGTTCTTTTGTCTCTCGCTCCTCCGTGAGTCTTTTAAGTTCCTGATTGAGTGTGTCGCATTGCCTCTTGTATTGGTCTACCAGGGCTCGGTGTTTGTTCAGCTCTTCCTCCTGATCCCTGAGTTTCGCCTGGTATGACTCGATCTCGGCTGCGAGGGAGGCAGCGGTTGAATGGTGAGAGCAACAGTCGTTTGGTGCACCGTGTGGGGTATTTCTGGTTTGTTCGATTGCCTTTTGTTTATATGCTTCAATTAGTTGCTCTTGTTTCATTATTTTTTCTTCCAGCTGCTTTATGTATCCCTGTGTGAGGTGCTTTTGTTGTTGTTTGTATGCTGTCTTGGGTTCTTTGCTGAAATTTCTGGTTTTTATTTTTTGCACCTTCTGCGCAAAGCGTAAGGTGTTAATTGTTTGTTCTCTTGATTTTGGATCCAGCGTACCGTGGCACAAAAGTGTGGTAAAAGAATTTCCTCCCAATGAATCCTTCAGAACATGTGTTAACTTAGTGTCACGATACGGTATATGGCCCACTTCGCCATTTGCTAGGCGCTGTATGACATTGCCAAGCAGTGCGAGGGAGAGATTGATGTGCTGTGCCTCTTTTAGACTTTCACCTTCCGCACCCGTTTGGGCTATTCTTTCACTACCGGCAAGGTCAACTAAGTTGAGGCGGCTCTCAATGGAATATGGCGGGTCACTTGACCTTCTCTGCTTGACAAAGATGCAAAGGAGGCAGTGACTTCGGCTGGAGCGGTCGTTAACTCCCGTCTCCCGCGTATGCCGGCTGGCGGTACCGCATTGCAGGACGCTAAGAAGCTCTTCAGCGCTTTCACACTTCACTGCTTCCAATGCATCAACGTAGATACCACGGCCATTCTCGTTATTGTCTTCGCGTATGCGGTGCTCAGGCTGAGGTCGGTGGCTATTATGGAGAAGGTCTACTATGCTGTCTTTGTATATCTCAAACATTTGCACCTGGACTTGCCACGTCCCCTCCGCGGCATTCGTGGCGCCAATGCACTTGAACAGCTCCTCAACGATTCGGGGCACAAGTCCACGGTTGCTGTAGTGTGGGCTGTCCTCTAAGAACATATCGTCCAAGGCACCGGAAGGACCGTACATAGTGTGAGTCTTCCCGCTCCCCGTCATGCCATAGGAAAAGATGGTACTATTGTGGCCCTTCAAGACATTTTCAACAGTCGGCACCCCAATGATGTCGTACACGTCCTGCTGCGTAGACATGTCCGAGAAGATCGCATCAAATGAGTAGTTCACTACTGGGGCGTGGAGGAGTGCAGTTGATGGCACGTCCCTTTCGGGACTGGCTACGTCTCCTTCACTAAACCCACTTCCATGTACACGTTTAAGGGAGTTTCTGATTTCCGTGACCCGAACAACACTTCCGTCGTACGTCAACCACGGCTCAGGAGTACCCTCTCGGCGCTGCAGCTCACGCTCGTCCTCGCTAAGCGGGCGGAAACGCATCAATGCACGGACGCGCGGCTTGCGCACTATGCTTTCCATGATCCAGCGCGATCAAATAGTTTTCTTTAATGAATACTTACTGTATATGTATATGTATATATATGTTTTCTTGTGACTTGAAGAGTATATGGACACAGCCTGTTGCTGCTGTCGGTTGGGTGGGGATGGAAGCGTTCGGGTGTGCTGCGTGCCCCTTGGACTGCACCTGTGTTCCTGTCGTGACAGCGTGCAGGCCCACCTGCTGCCCTCTCGCTCTGGCTTCTCTAAATCAGGCGCCGCTTACAAATATTAGGGGAAAAGGTGTTAGTCCCTGCAAGTGAGCGCAATGTGGTGGTCGTTGTGTTTAATTTCAATGCATGCATAGTTATCGCTTGTTTCTCAGTGTCTGTATTTCCACAGATACAGGAGCCGAATGGCCCACGGTGGTCAAAATAAACCCAAACAAGAGGAGAAGATAAGGGGGAAGGAAAACATAAACGAATTATCGTGCTTTCCGCGGTGGAGCACATTTACAAGAACATGTTTAGGGAGAAAAGAAAACAGCAAACACATCGCTACCTTTGGTGGAGTTTGTAAAACTGTTTTTATCTCTCCTTCCACAATTCCTGCATAAATTTCATGAACCCCAAACCAATTAATATGTCATATTAAAAACAAAAGGAAAAAGCGGAAGCAATCATAAATCTACGTCTAAAAGTAAAAACAGTTGTACGGTGTGTGCGGGCTGAGGAGAGAGTCAGTTACTGTTGTAACAAAAAGCCACGCCACTCTATGCAAGATTCCCACTGCTACCAACAACAAAATCTACATTCACGAGCAAGTGAAGCGTCAGTAGGGCACTTCAGCCACGCCGACTGGAGAACCTGTGGTTGAAGTAGGTTAATGTTAATATGTCAAGGGAAGTAAAAACAGAAAATATATGTTGTAGCGTAAATCCGTGGTCAGTACAGCTTCCCAACTGGCCTTTCATTCACCGAGAGGGGGATAGTAATGGGGAGCGTGGCCTTTTGTCCGGCAACTTTGCGTCGGGTAGTGACTGTGGTGTGGCCGTCCGCGAGCCTCCAGAATCACGGCAGGCAGCGTCAACAGACGCAACATCCGCACCTGGAGATCTTAATTCATTAGCGTCTCCCACGGTGGGCGACACGGAAACACCGCTCTGTGGGCCCTTGGGATTTTCCACCAAACTTCCACCCTGATTGTTCAGCCTGTTGTAACATGCCCTGCAAGTGGCGATGTACATATCAGCGCCTCCTATAAGTTCGCGCTGCTCGCTTTGAACGGTGCGGTGAGTGTAACATGCATCGCACCCACATGACATGCAAACGGCGGACAGCTTGGTTACCGACTCGGCAGCCGGAATGAGGTTGGCAATGTTTTCAAAGGGCGCATTCCTGTAGTCGCCGTCCAGTGCAGCCACTATGACCTTCTTACCAGCGTTGGCTGCCATGCTGCAAAACGTGAGAATGTCTGGGAAGAACTGACCTTCATCAACAGCAATGACGTCGAAATGTTTCCATGAGTCACCAAACTCACTCAGTTTGCTGACAGAAACGGTTGCGGGCAATGTTCGCTGATCATGCGTGGAGATGTTTTCCTTGCTGTAGCGCTTATCTTCGGAGTACTTAATGACATAGCAAGAGTACCTTGCCAGGGAGTAACGACCAACACGACTCATCAATTCAGTCGTCTTGCCAGCAAACATTGGTCCAATAACAAGTTCTATGCGACCGCTCTGTGGGCCCTCGGGATTTTCCGCCAAACTTCCACCCTGATTGTTCAGCCTGTTGTAACATGCCCTGCAAGTGGCGATGTACATATCAGCGCCTCCTATAAGTTCGCGCTGCTCGCTTTGAACGGTGCGGTGAGTGTAATGCGCATCACATGACTTGCGTGATTTGCATGACATGCAAACGGCGGACAGCTTGGTTACCGACTCGGCAGCCGGAATGAACTTGGCAATGTTTTCAAAGGGCTCATTCCTGTAGTCACCGTCCAGTGCAGCCACTATGACCTTCTTACCAGCGTTGGCTGCCATGCTGCAAAACGTGAGAATGTCTGGGAAGAACTGACCTTCATCAACAGCAATGACGTCGTAATGTTTCCATGAGTCAAAAACATCACTCAGTTTGCTGACAGAAACGGTTGCGGGCAATGCTCGCCGATCATGCGTGGAGATGTTTTCCTTGCTGTAACGAATGTCTTTCGAGTACTTAATGACATAGCAAGAGTACCTTGCCAGGGAGTAACGATTGACACGACTCATCAATTCAGTCGTCTTGCCAGCAAACATTGGTCCAATAACAAGTTCTATGCGACCGCTCTGTGGGCTTTGGGTCATATCTCCGTGTTTTTTTCTTTTTAATGAGCTTTTAGGGGTAATAGTGATGGCAAAAGTATTGCACTTCCCTTCTTGCTTTTTCTTCCTTTTTATTGCTGCATGCGGTGAAATAAATAAAGGCAAAGAGATCAAAGCCAATCTGATTATGTGTTGAGGCAAAGCGGGGACGAGGGCAGCACAGCTGCACACCACCGCCGCCACCAAAGTAACCAGATCCGCGTATGATTCACAATTCGCAGCTGCGAAAGCTGCGGTTGGTAACCGAGGCGCACTGCTGTGCACCGGATATCAATAAGTCGGAGGTAATAATAACGCTCCCTTGTCGCGTGTTGTGCCCCCCTTCTCAGTCTCTCACATCCCCACCAGAAGTAACGCTCGCTCACGATGGGACCGCTGTGCTGTGCGGCAGTGCTTCAACAGGAGGAAAGGAATCGGGGCACATCCCCTCCCTCCTCGCCTCGCCACACAAGGACAATATATTGGGAAGTGGTGAAGTAATAGGGAGTAATAATAACAGTAATAGGGATGGGGTGATAAAAGGATAGAGAATGGTATAAGAGAGAGAAAGGAATAACTACAACGGTACAATTACGAACATATCGACCCTCACACCCATTGTTGATAATTCGTGTTTGTCTCTGGTAACCTGCATGGAGTGACACGCTTCCATCGGCACTGGGAAACCATGCGGCAGCTACGGGATAGCGGTAACAGTTGAAAAGGAAAGACGCAAACACAAATGAAAGCGCCTGCGTACAAAGAAGAGAATTGTACGGCAGCCACCTACGGTGCCAGTGGCAGTAACAACAGTGGAGGTAAAAAGGAAAATGATAACAATCAAGTCGTATCTGCTCAAATGATACAAAAGCAGCGGGGGAAGGAGAAACTGAAGAGAAGAAAAAAGAAGGGAGGAAGCTAGAAAGACATGCACTCGTTAAGGGCACCAGGCAAAAATACGTCTGCGTCGCTGAACACCCATCAGGAAAGTAGTGGTTGGCGCCGACAGATAAGACCCCATAACACGCGAAGTTAGTCCCATCAAATGAAAACAAGCAGATACACGGGGATGCACATTGTCAAGGAAGACGTGGCCAGAGTAAAAGTGAAAGCATAGACAACACGTTTAGCGAAATGTTACGTACGTCCAGACGCATGCAAGCACAAGCCGCGCACTCTCGCCAGCGACAAAGCAAATGGTGAAATATGAGAAGAAATAAAATACAGGTACGGTGACATGAGGGCACAGCCACCTAAACACCCATGCAAGCAATAGAGGGGTTTGGGTGTGCGTGAGTGAATGATAAAAAGGAAAAGACACACAAAGGTGCGATTGTGCGTATATAAACATGTACATACATCATCCATGCCCTCTAACAACAAAAACTCAATGACCCAACTGCAACCGCACACTCACACACACCATTTCATAGTCCCTCATTGCATGAAACGCCAAACCCGACACCAAACAAACCGGAGCACACCTTCCTCCTCCCTTGTGCTTCTCACTCCGCGGCATCACTGCGCATTCGTGAGTCAATGCGCCGGACGTGCGCCCTCACGCAATTGACGCCTCGTCCCGTGACATGCTCCTAAGTTTCTCCGTATTCCCCGAGGCGGCATTAGTCTGGCGCGGGGCAAGGCCGAGTAAAGGAGGGGAGGGTTGACGTGTGGGATCGTCGTGCGGCTGAACTGTGCGAGATTTTTGAGTTGCAAATGGGTTGCTGCGGAGCGGGTATGGCATGTGAAAGTAACCCTTTCCCAGGCTTTCCTCGATTTCGCTCAGTTCCTTCTGTGAAAGTAGCGAGACAACTGTCTCCACGATGCTTTTCATGGCGTGTGTCACATATGAATTAGCGGCGCGCAAGCTTTCTGAACAAACGAGCACTGAATCTTCGTGATCGCTGGGAACTGTAGTTTGTGTTCGGGCTACAGAGTTCAGTGCCACTGCTGCATCGTGAAGATAATCCTTCACAAAAAGCATCAGAGATATGATTTGCTCCCGACTCCATTGCACAAACTCTTCTCTCACATCAGTAGTAGAAACTTTTGAGTTGCTTTTAGCCAATTTGGGCGATTTCAATTGCGGCACGGGGCCCGCAATCTTCTGGGCTAGCTGGAGAATTCGCGTAGCACAGGATGTTAGCGGGTGGCATACCTGGGGTGGTGTACACGCCTCTTGCAACACTTGCTTTTGCTTCTTCTGCAGGGGCGTCACCGATCTTGTGGGTGAGGCTTGACCTAAAAGCCTCCTCCCTGACAACTGAGGTACACGGGTCTGCTGTGGAGTCGCAGCAGACCTTGCACCGTTAGCGGCGGGGCGTGGGAACGACGGTACTCTCCTTCTAGCGCTAGGTGTGTTGCGGTAGTCGCTCTCTGCTCCAGCTCGCCCTCTGCTCGCGTATCGGAACACGCTCTGGTTCTGCCTGATGTGAGGGCCTGTTGCAGCAGAGGAATAGCCGCATTCAGCGACTGAATCACCGTTACAACTTCTTCCTTCTCAAATGCTGTCTCCGTCATGCTTCTCTTGATCTTGTTGGAGTATTGGCAACCAATGAGATTCAGAATATCCTCCACTGATTGCTCCGTATCAGGTACCTCAATATCCAATGTTTCCTTACAGAATGCACGAAGTACATGCAGAAAGCATGAGTGGTTGAACTTTCCACAGAGATGCCGCTTCTTGAATCCCGAACATGGCCAAGCGCTTCTGAGGGCCTTTAAGCATGCCTTCCAATTTGGAGCGTTCATCTTCTTCTTGCACGAGCCGGTGCATCATTTCTTCCGCCCACTCCGTCTTACGGTCAATTTCCTTCTTCAAGCGGTCAACCTCTTGCTGCTTGGTAGCCAACGCTTCCCACATCTCAGACTCTCTGTTCCTATTCTTCTGCTGCTCAATAAGAAGTGCGTCCCTCTCTCGAGTTAGCCTTTCTATGTTTTTCTCGTGAACGCTGGAACGTTTCACCAACAACAACTTTTCTCTGAGGGAGTCTTCGACTGCAAGTACTGTTCCATTGTGTCTTCGTACCGCTCGTGCAAGGTGTCATACTCGGCATAGGCCTCGGCCAATGCAACCCACACGTCACCGCCCACCGCCTTTTGAGTTGTTTCTTCCCCTGGTGTCGTTATAACGTAATTTTTACGGTACGTGGTTAATGTGTTTTTCCCTGTGAAGGCGCCGCGACTGAATATCTGCAAGCTTTTTTGTATTCATCTCATCACTACATGAGTGCTGTCGATTCGGTCCTGCTTTGCTCGCAGCTTGATAAGTATTTAAGACTTCCAGCATCTCGTTTAAGGATCTTTCAGCCCGCTCCAGAGCAAGATCCCCATTAGAGTTATCCTCCCCAGACGCGTGCTCTTGTGTACGACGACGGTCCGGTTTGGCACCGTGCATAATACCCCTCCATCTTTCAGTTTTTCACTGAGCCGTACAATCTCAGCCACAACAGCCGACACTTTATACATCGCCTCTACAACAAGTCTATTTCCATCGCCTTGCTCGTTATTCAGCAAGAACGCCTTGCTCAAGCCGATCAGCTCCTCTACGAGAGTCTCGACCTCACGAGCGTGTTCTTGCATAAGCCTCCGCGCTTGGAACCAGTTTTCCAAAAATGCTACAGTGCTTTTGGGATTAAATTCCCGGAGGATTCCCAGGATACGTTCACAGAGTGCGTGCGCGAATTGAGTTGCAGGCAAACTTCCGCACGCAACGAACCCTCGATAACTCGAGCGAAGTAACATCCAATGGTACAACCTGGACAGCCGCTGCCACCTCACACGTCAGAACAGACCTCACAATTGAATGCACCCTCGAGTCCGGCAGCAGCGGCTCGTTTTTCAATGCTATAGAATCAGGGCACCTCCATGTGCTTACTACAGTCTGCCTAAATTCTTGTGTATTCTTCAACGTGTCGTCGCTCCCCACAGCGTCCCCATCCCATAAAATTGCTCCTACCCCGTGATCCCCTGCGGGCCCAAGGTCTGGCATCTTACCCATTATATCACGAATATTCATTTTACCAAGTGTCGTAGTAAACTCAGAACCACCCTCCACTTTATCACCAAGTTGATTCAGCAGCATGGTGAGTTCTGCAATAAATTTTTCTTGGGTGGTTACAGTCTCGGCATACTTCTGGAGCTGTAATTCCAACATCTTGTTATTTTCCCTGCTTGACTTTAGCTCATTGTAGGTCGCCTTGACAGTTTTCTCGGTATCATCCAGGGCAGCGTGAACCATATTGCTTTCTTCGTCGATTTGTTTCTGTCTTTCAAGAAGCGACAGCTGCGCCAACTCTAACTGCTTATTTAGGACGCGCCGACCTTCTTCACTTTTCGCAAGCTCTTGCTGTGCCTCCTTTAGCTGCTGCCGCAGGAGGTCAAAGCCGTCTTTAGGACCCTCCAAATGCTCCAGAAGAAGCGACATCTCATCAAAGGAGCATTCCATAAGCCGCATAATGAGCTCTTTTTTGCAAAGTGAAGTGGGATGTCTCACCTCAACATCAACTGCGACGTGCTCAGGGCCCGCCTCCATAGCCACAACCGTGACAAAACCATACGGGGCACGAAGCTCTAATGATACATCTTTTAGAAACGCAGCTCGCATGGACTCTGGTTTTTCCAACAGCAGGCGGATCCACTCATCACCGCGGAAATGACAGCGGTACTGTGTGGTTGTAAGGTTGTTTACTTCCTTCCACTGCATGTAGTACAGCTGGTGTGCATGTCCCTTGTTGGCATCGGCAATTGCATCACGCTCCCTGCGCTGGAGCTCAAGTACTTCTTTTTCCTTCTCATGAAGCCTCCGGCGCACCTCCTGGTAGTCACTTTGAAATTCATCCAGCCTTTTGTTCGCCTCGTTGTACTTGTCCTTGATCTCCGCTAGCATTTTCTCAAGCTGCGAGTTGGTATAAACCTGCGGTTCTGACGGGTGCGCCTGGTTCTCCGACTCCGCACAATCCAAGACTTCCTTTGGTGTAGCTTCGTTGTCGATAGCACTTTTGCGAAGAGCTTCCACCTCGGCACGGACAGTCTCCAACTCGTGCGTCCTTACCGTAAGTTCAGTTTCTCGGTGTACTTTGTCATAGAGAAGCTGCTGCACACTGTCCAGAATATCACGCATGTCCACGCGTCTTCCCTCCACGCTGGCAGCACCGTCTTTCATTCCCTTTGGATTATGGCTCAGGTTACTTTTCTCACAGGGTGGGGACGCCAGCAGACCGAGAGCGGTGGCAAGCTCCTCTAACTGTAGTTCATGCTGTCCCTCCTTTTCCTCTATCGTCTTGTTGCGGTTGAGTAGAAGTTGCTTCTCGCTCAGAAGTGCCTCAAGGAGACTAACCTGCTCTTCCCGCTCACGCAGAAGTAATCGTAGGGCATCTAATTCATCTCGTGTGTGGTCGTCTTTTGGCTGACGTTGTGCATGGCTCCTAGCAACGCTTGGCCCAGAAACTGAACGCAGCCTCGCAGCACCACTACGGTCCCTCTTGCTGATGGGCGTGCTGTTTCCACTTTTGCTGCTGACCTTGCTAACCGCGGACGCGGAGCGCAGAACACATCGTCGTGCTGCTTCCCTTGGTAGGCTCATAGCTCCTTTTAACTTTTTCCAGTGGGATAAAGCCTCCAAACAGAAAACCTCCCACACCTTTTTTTTGGTATGGAGGGGAGTCGACTAAGTTAGTGTAAATTTACTGTGGAGACAGGAAGCTGACGCTTCACGGAAGAAGACTTGAATTGCGTCCTTTGGTAATAGATGCAAAAGAGGTATATATACAAGGATTCATGGGTAAAGTAATAATCCTTCGTTGAAAATGAGAAGTCAACTACAGTTTCCCCAAATTACTCTCATCCACATATTGCGAGTGTAGAAAAGGTGTCAGAGCAAAGAACTAAGGTTATCTCTCTCTCTCTATATATATATATATTTTGTACACCATTACACGGAGGTGCGTCAGGAGGGTGTTGGCACAACATCACCCAGGTTGACGGAGTCTTTCGGAAATAGCACAAGGAGAATATAACATATTCCAGCAACTTGAGTACAAAATAAAGGCAAAAATCTGACAGCGCCTAAATAAATTACACATGTAAGATGCTCCATATAACACCGTTACGCTCAACGTTTGAGGACCCTCTGTGGATTACGTGGGAACTCGTGGCTTGAAGTTGAACTGGCACGCTACTCCTCGACTCCACGTTGGAATGAGTGAGTCGGGATCAGCCACTAATTTGGTCAGCCGCGCGTCATTCTTGTGCCAGGGATTTCCTTAATGCACATTGCCCCACCTACTCCTTATCGCCACTCCTGGAGTACTGCGGTTGAAGTTGGTTCAGTTTGCGTGCAAACTGACGCTCCATTTCTGCTTGCTGAACAACATGCTCGTTCCACAACCGCGTTGGTTCATCACCTTCGGCTTTGAGGCGCGTGGAAGACATTGGTTTGAGCGTTGTGGAGAGCCGCCGCTGCAAGGTGCGGTACTCATCGATGGTTACGCAAAAAACTGGTTCCCTCTTGAGGGTTAGCGGGTCCACTGGTATTCTCGGATCAATGTCCCCGTTTGAAATGATATGCGGCTGTAGTGACTGCTCTCCCTTGCGCATACTGTTGGCAATGGCCCGTCGGCATCGGAAGGCATGGAGTTCCTCCATCAACGCCTCGTCAGCGCACAGTGTACCCATCGGTCGCCTGGCATCGTTGGACTCCAAATGCCACACACACGCCTGGTCATCCTTCCGACAAGTGCCGGACGACGCCGTCGCACTTCTGTGGGACTCATGTGGGGTGGTGCTGCCCTGCCGGATGATGCGCATGAGGGAGTCCATGACCGTGAAGGTGTGCCGCTGCAAGCACTGATCGACATTTTCACAGCCGTGGAGACCAAAAATATCGAGCTCGATGGATGAACCACCACGACTAAATTCCATAACCTTAACATAGTTGGGTGGGATAGTAGTCGCACGGTACACCTCCATGAGAAACACATCTTCTACCAGGGATTTGTATCGGTTTACCACGGGAATCCACGCGTTACCTAACACACATCGATAACGATAAACTTTCTGCTCTGCCAACTTCGCACTGCTACTGTTATTACCAACAGCATGCCGTGATGAATTTGAAGGAAAAGCATCGCCATGAGTTGTAGGAGGCACTGTGACCTGCCCAGAGAGCGGCACATGATCTGACGCTGTGCTCCACTGACTACTATTGCCCTTTTCTATACTTCTGGCACGTTGCTCCATGGCCGATGTTGTGGAGGCCCCATGGATCACCGAGTGCTGTCGCTCCCGGTTACCGTGGTCAGAGATTTCGTAACCCACCAATTCAGTTTGTGTCCCCGAAGTTCGCACGCCCCTTCCAGCGGTTGGGGCGTGCGAAGAGCTCCTAGTGTCAATGGCGGATGTGACCGGGAGTGCTTTCCTGCAGCTCGTCATTACACCTTCCGCACTGTCTGCTGGCTCTGACGCTTCCCTTCGCCCTTCCTCCACGTGACTCAGAACCCTCCTCAGTGCTTCCAGCTCGTACATTGTCTTCTGCAGGTTCTTTTGCGCTCGTTTACATTCTACCTCAGCCTCATTCTTTTCGGCCACAACTTTGATGTAATCATCTACACTGACGGTTTGCGAGTGCTCTGTCTTGCTGTGATGATGGGACAAATGTGACTCGTCAACAGCAGGCGATGTACCCTTCTCGGCGACGGGCTTAACGTTAGACTGTGTGAGCCGCAGTGAGAGCAGTGCTTCATCGCGCTCTTTTTCCACCTTCTTCAATGCAGCAAGAACTCCTTCATATTCCTCAGCAGTGGCCACGTACAGGGGGACGTTAGCGCCTGGTTGCGAGTTAGAGGAAAGAATACTAGCGTTTTTGTCCGGTGAAGTGGCTGCAGCAAAAAGAGATGGAATCCTTGCACGCCGCTCCTCAGCCTTGCGCTGGTATTCGTACATAATTTCCAACTCATCCGTCGCCTCCTGAAGTACCAAAAGAGCTTCATCACGTTCCGTTTCAGCCCTCTCCTTTGCTTCAAACAGTCTACTTTGGTCAGTGCTCTTAGCCGTTATATTGCTGCGGAAAGGTGTGGACATACTTTCATGAAGGGTGCACGTCTGGGGAAAGTCATGTGCCTCGAGACAGCTCTGCATCTTTTCCCTTTCTACTGTTGTAGGGCCCACCATAATTTCAATCAAAAGGCACTCTCCTGTTGAGGCGTAGGCGACATTATCCACAAATGTCCCATGTCTACTAACCAGATCAGTGAGTTCAGCGAAGAGTGTTTCCTTGAGAACATCCGAATAGTTTCTGCATATATTATCCCAGTAATTTCCCGGTATGCTCTTGTAAATTGAGTATCCCACGCATGGATTCCGTGACTGTATCGGTGAGCAGCCGCTGGGAGTTAGTAAGCTTTGGTCCCCTCTTTTGGCTGGCTGTATATCGGTGTGTTGAGCCATTTCTTGCAGCAGCTCATTGACATAACGCTGCTCCCCATCCAAATTGCGCTGTAGATTCTCAATTTGTTCACGCGCTTCTCTCAGTGCTTCTCTCTCTTTCTCCCACATTTTCCTATATTTTGCCGTCTCGGCGAGTTCGTTCTGCATTGCCTGGCGTAGCGTCCCTTCCTCCATCAGCCTCTGCTCCATTTCCTTCTTGTATGCCTCGAAAACACTGCGATTAATGCTATCGACACCGCTAAGGTCTTGCAAAGTTACCTCAGTAGAAGTGATTAACTCCATCTGCTCTAGAAGTTTTTGTCCATCCGAAATGTACTCAGTCGTTTTGTTTTCCTGCTGTTCCCACATTTGAATATCTTTACTGTAGGGCTTTCCCGAAGAAACACCGGCGCTGTACTTGGATGATTCCTCTTTCAGGGATTTCGGTAATTTCCCGGCTACGATTCTTGACGGCACGGCTGACTGCGACGCCGTGTCACTAGCAGCACTTCTTGCGCGCCGCTGCTTCGAGTGTTTTCTGTTTGTCGTTGCACTTCTGGCGCTCCCACGCTCAGGCGCATTTCCCAACAGCGTAGCTCGGCGCAGACGCGCCTTAAGTTCAAGTACCTGCGCCTCTAAAGATTTATTCCACTTCTCGAGGTTTTCCACAGTCGCAGCTAACTCGTTAGCCCTTTCATGAAGCCAAATCTGGCGCTGTTTGGAGATGCTGCGCCGATCAATGCGGAGCGCTCTTACGTTGGCATTACCGCCCTCTGCCAGGAAATGGATAGACTGAATACATTTATCCAACCCGCCAAGCCATATAACCCAATGGGTTGCCCGGTAAAGCCGCTGCATAACGGAGATCGGCTGATGTCCAATGCGCCCACCGGGAAGAAGGCGGTGAATAACTACCTTTTCAATTGCGTCCCACACAACAACGTAGCCATCCTTTCCACTACTCCACATGCAAGAATCAACACACACAATGGATGAAATGGGTGCACTATGCTGGCCTTCCAACACTGCGACGCAAGGGGGCCCCCTAATATCGTGGAGATTCCACACGCGTAAGACACCATTGGTATCACCAGACCAGAGTTCCCTCTTGTGTGGGAGCGCCTCCATACAGTTAACACCACCGGCGTGACCACGCAAGGTTGCAATACAAGCTGTGTTCTGCGCGATCTGAGGTGGCGCTCTTGGGTTCCATATCTTAATGGTTGTGTCATCACTACCTGATATAACGTACTCCTCGCGCGCCTCATCGTGCTTCGCATGGGGACTATCCTCCCTTTCGTCTTCGTCGTTGTACGCGTCCTCGACGGACGCTTGTGTTCCTTCTGCCAGCGGCCGCGCAGATTCTTTTGGCGTAACGTAAGCGACAACACATCGCACCGCATTACTGTGCCCAGAAAACAATCGTACGTAGGTGCAACTGTCTTTTAGCCACTGATATACCTTCCAGTCCTCTCCACCACTGTACACATATTCACTGCGGGGGGAACTTGCGAGGCAGCTGACTGCTCCATCGTGCTGAACAAACTCGCGCACCATATTTGCTGTGGACACGTCATAGCAACAGATAAAACCGTCCGCGAAACCACCCCAAATCCGTTTTGCGGACACTCGGCACAAAACCGTACAAAACGTGTTGGGACGCGGGACAGCTTCCGCAACAATTTCATTCTCAGGAAGTGAATAAAGCAAGACACGACCATCATTTCCCGCTACCCATGTACACTGATTACCTACGTATTCAATAGACCTCGCCGTTCCTGCAATGGAATGCGTGGAAAGCAATTATCGCATCGCTGGGGTTCCCCCGAAGAAGCAACCGACGACGACCTGATGCGCCGTCTCGGTGACGGTGTTGATTTCCGCATAGAAACCAGCACCACCTAATTAGATGTCAAAGATGTTCAAGGTACCTCACCTAACAATGAATCCCTCCCTTCGTATTTTTTGTTTTGTTTCCTTCCTTCTCTGCCCACTTGGCCTTTGGCGGTGTAAGCGCTTTTGCTGTGCCTGACACCTCTCCGTCTTGGTCTCCTCTAGCAGTAGCCGAGAACTCTCGGCAGCGGGTGACAGTCTGTGCTCACGCGGGCGTGTGACTAATTAGGTAGATATTGCTAATGGAACAGAAATGAGGAATATTCCAACACACGTATTATTGTAAAAAGGAAAATGTGAGTAGGATGAAGGAGGTATAACAATCCGGACAGGGTAAAGGGTATATGTCCCGCAAATTGTTCGAGACTCCCACCACAGACGCTACACAATATTTGCTTTGGATAAACCTACCAAATTAAGACAAAAGGAAACAGACACAAGAAGATAGGGCAAGTTTTACAATTAACAGAGTACCGAGGTGCAATGATGTAGCAAAAAAAAGGAAAATCATCAAACGACAGAGACTGCCAGCATATCCGCCTTTACTTTTAGTGAGCCTTTCCGGTAATTCTTCTACCTTACATCACTTCATCTCTCACCCTGTTCCCCAGTTTTCCTTCGTATCTCAACCGTTTCCAACAAAACCGATGTTGCGTCAAGTTTACAGAACGCTAGTAGTGACCGCACGGTACAGCACCTAGCACCCTTCGACCGATGAAACAATGCAAAACGTCACGCAGCCACCCGAAGAAGTCCCCCCCTTTCTGTCGAACCTAACCCTAACCTCCAGAGAATAAAGATCCAAGGAAAACTTCATATGCACGCGATACACCACAACCAAACAGATAAAGCAGCTAAAGTATAAAACGATGGAAAAAAAATGGTGACCACACCAACATCATGATCAGAAACTACGACGAGGCATAATCGAAATACAGATCTTACCACGGCACTGACATGCTACACATTAGATCCCTCAAAGACCTCATGCAGGTCAGTATTTAGACTAGGCAGTACGTACGCATTATCGTTTTCATCGTGAACACATCTTCCATTCCACAGTGCTCCACTTTTGTACCACTCACCACACGACCAATAGGGGGAAGAAATATATCATCACCTTGCGGGAGACGACCCCATTGTCAGTGGTTGGGGCCCCATTAAAAGAAAGCGGGGGAAATACAACAGCCCGGTCGTCGAATAGATTTGTAAACACGTTCTGTTAGGACAGGTAAAGATGAATCGCAATACATTAAGCAGAGGCGGGGAAAAACCAGGGAAGGGGTGAATATGACATGGTTGGTTTATCCTCGTTCTCCACTGAATAATGATGAGAGTATACATAAAACACATTGCCGTCTCTTAAAATACATGAGCGATCGCAAGCACATATTCATGTTTTCAATGTAAGTGCGTTATCAAAACGTATTCCTCTGGGACCCCAAGAAGAACGAAAACAAAAGCCAAGTTGGATTGGCTTGGTGAATAAATGTGAGGGGAGCTACTGGTGATCACTGATTACAGTTCGAATGTATTTTTTTTCTTCTTAAGGTGCAAAACTAAAAGCAAAAAAAAACAGTGGAAAGTTCACCCCGGCGACAATACAACCAAGTTCACACTTTTCCACTGGATCAAGAAGTTTGATACTCATCCCAGGAGAACAATAACGGTGACAAGAAAAAAAAATTGAGGAAAGAACAAGAACACTAAATACAAATTGAAGTACACACTTCCCCCTTTCGGACCAACTTGCTGAAACAATGGGAAAACAACACAATGTACCCTTACAATCACAAAGGCGAATAAACATACAAAAAAGCAGAACAATTGCAATAAGTATTTCTTCTTGAACCTAAAAGCTTCTATGGTTTCTCATGATATCAAGATCTCCGCGACACTTCATCGTGTTGCGAGAGCATATTTACATAACTTTCATCTTCCATGCTCAACTGCTGCCCTGTGTTGCCAATACCACTAGGTGTAGTTGCGCTGCTGCCCCTAAACGGTGCCAAGCAGTCAGAAAGTTTATTTGGAGTAGTGGTAACGCTATCAGTTAGCCTTTCAGTACTATCGGGAAAGGAGGTCATTCCGCCGGGCCGCTGCTCCATGCTGATGCTTTCGTCGGCTGACCTCAACTGGCGAGGCTGGTTGGAATGGTGGTAGCGGCTTGACAGGAAATCACTTGGATAAGAGGAGACACTTTGAAGCTTCATTCGGAGGTTCCTGCAATCCTCTTGCAAAACTGTAACCCGCCGTTCGGCAGCCTCCCTCTCTCTTTGGACGTGGTGAACTTGCTCAATTGCGGTTCCCAACCGCGTCATGAGTACCTCCCTATTGGTTGAAACACTGTTGGGTGAAGCGGATAGTGGGATCACTAATTTTCCCTCTGATGCCTCCAACTCCATTATGCGGTTGTTAAGCATTTCATTATCTTTCCTAAGAGAGATTGCTTCCTCCTCCTTCCTCTTCCTGTCCATCTCCATATCTTCCACTCTGTCTTGGAGTGCCTGTATTTCCTCTTGAAGCTTCTCTTCGATTTTCTCACGAGCTTTTGCCTGATTCATAACATTCTCATCATGGGCCTCCCTGACTTTGCGGCGAATGTCCTCCAGCTCTTTTTCGAGAACTTCAATCTTCTTGTCTCTCGAGCAGAGGCTTTGTTCCCTTTGAGCAACAACCTGTTCAAGGTGCATGATCTTAGGTTTCAGGTAACTCACATCATCACCGATGGAACATTTCTTTAACTTACTATTTATAGCGGCAATGCGCTCCCTTAATGCGTGATTCTCTTGTCTGTAGCACATTACTTCGTCTTGCATTTTGAGTTTCTCTTTCGCCATGGTGTTCATCTGCTCTTTAATCATAACAATCTCAGATGCCAGTGCGTTGTCAAGATCACGAAATTGGGTCCTGTTGCTTGTGTCATCGATACAACCTTGCCTACCCTCAAGTCGTAGGTCGTTAAGCTCCTTTTCAAGTTCCTTTATCTGTTCGTCCTTTAAGTGCAGAGTTTGATCTCTTTGGGTAACAGCCCTCTCCAACCTTGCAATCCTTGGCCTCACATGGTCCTCTTCATAGGTACAGAGCACCTTCTGCTTCTCACTTTCCATGAAACTTGACGGGCGGCGAATCCTTCTTTCAATATCAAAGAGACGCTGTTTAAGTACGTCGTTTTCCCTCTTGAAGCATATTGTTTCTTCTTGAAACCTTCGGTTCTCCTTCTCCATGGACTTTAGTTGATCCTTCAGCGTTGCTAGAAGCTCCTCAGACACTGTATCTCGTTGGACAAGATCACGTTGCAGGTCACGGCGCGCTGCATCCAGCCACAATTTCAACATCATAATTTGTTCTTCCCTCGTATGAAGACTTCTATCCCTTTCAGCCACAGCCCGCTCCAGTAATGAAATCCGCGGCTTAACATCCTTCTCCTCATAAAACTTCAACAAGCTGCGCTTCTCCTCTCCAGCAGGACTTAACTCCCTCTTCAGCTGCATTTCTTCTTTATCCCCGCCACATACGGCTGTATTCCAAGATCCGCTGGCACACGGTGCATCAGAGAAGCGCTGCTTGTGCGACTCTGCAACCACATGAGGGTTATGTAAGGGACCATAATCATTCGATACTTCCACTGGAACAACGAGATCTTGAGGACAACAATCCCTCACGACATCTTTTCGTTCAGCCTTTAACTCCAGTCGGCAAAAGTTAACCTCCCTTTCCAAGAGCTTAATACGATTCTCCATACAATAGAGCACCTCTTCCCTCTCCTTAAGGATATTCTTCAGCAACATAATACGTGGCTTGACGTCCTCCTCCTCGTATGCAGCAAGAATTCTGCGCCTTTCCTCGGCATCAAAATATAACTTTTTACTCGGAGAGTGCTTTGCTTCCTCCAGGCACTCCTTCAGTGCATCGCACTCCTTTCGCGAGCGAGTGGCTTCCTCTTGCAGTCTCTGCTTCTCCTGCACCAATGCCCCAACCTTCTGCTGAAGTGCCTCAAGCTCTTTCATGTGCGCATCTTCTGATTTATTGATACTGCTAGACCCACTTTTCGTACTGTCCCTTCGCGCAGCCCTTGCCTCGTGGCGAGCGGAGTCAAGGTCCTTCTCCAGCCTTTTGATGAGTTTCTCTTTCGCGAGGAGAGCTTCCTCCCGTTGAGCCACAGCATGCTTGAGCTTTTCAATACGCGGCTTGACTTCCTCCTCCTCATACGCGGTCAGTATGCCGCGCCTTTCCTCGGCATCAAAATGTGACTGTTTACTCGGAGAGTGCTTTGCTTCCTCCAGGCACTCCTTCAGTGCATCGCACTCCTTTCGCGAGCGAGTGGCTTCCTCGTGCAGTCTCTGCTTCTCCTGCACCAATGCCCCAACCTTCTGCTGAAGTGCCTCAAGCTCTTTCATGTGCGCATCTTCTGATTTATTGATACTGCTAGACCCACTTTTCGTACTGTCCCTTCGCGCAGCCCTTGCCTCGTGGCGAGCGGAGTCAAGGTCCTTCTCCAGCCTTTTGATGAGTTTCTCTTTCGCGAGGAGAGCTTCCTCCCGTTGAGCCACAGCATGCTCGAGCTTTTCAATACGCGGCTTGACTTCCTCCTCCTCATACGCGGTCAGTATGCCGCGCCTTTCCTCGGCATCAAAATGTGACTGTTTACTCGGAGAGTGCTTTGCTTCCTCCAGGCACTCCTTCAGTGCATCGCACTCCTTTCGCGAGCGAGTGGCTTCCTCTTGCAGTCTCTGCTTCTCCTGCACCAATGCCCCAACCTTCTGCTGAAGTGCCTCAAGCTCTTTCATGTGCGCATCTTCTGATTTATTGATACTGCTAGACCCACTTTTCGTACTGTCCCTTCGCGCAGCCCTTGCCTCGTGGCGAGCGGAGTCAAGGTCCTTCTCCAGCCTTTTGATGAGTTTCTCTTTCGCGAGGAGAGCTTCCTCCCGTTGAGCCACAGCATGCTCGAGCTTTTCAATACGCGGCTTGACGTCCTCCTCCTCGTATGTGGCAAGCGTATACTCGTAGCTTGCTTTTTGTTGTGTTAGGGCGCTTGTGTTGTGGTTACGTAGTTGGTTGTTGTTTGTCCTCAACTCCTCATTTTCTTTTGTAAGGGAGGTTGCTTCATCTTCCTTCTTTTTTATGGCTTCCTTAAGGTGTTGTAGCGTTTCCTTAAGAGCTTGTATTTCGTTTTCTGGATGTTGTTTGCTGTTTGCTGCATCTGCTGCGTTACCTGCTTCCCTTTCCTCATGAGTCACATTGGCCTTGCGGTGGAGTGTACCGGGTTCTTCTTCATGCTCATCTTGCTTATGATGTCGGTGGGCGTCGGAGTCTTCGAAGCTTATTGGCGATGTAGTTGTGTTATGTTTCTGGTGTATCAAGAGCAGTTTATTCATTTTACGTTTCGCAGTTTTCAAGTGCTCCTTCAGAGTTTCGCACTCCTTTTTGTAGCGGTTGGTCTCATCCTGCAGCTTTTGCTTTTCTTTTTGGTAATCTGTCAACTGCTTGTCCTCTTGCCTTGTATTGGTGCGCTGCCTTTCCTCGGATTCGAGTGCCGCTTTCTCTTTTGCTGATTTCTCCTGCATGGCCTTAACTTCGCGTTGAGCAGCGTCCAGTTCCTTTTCAATGTTCTTTATATGCTTTTCCTTCTGACAAAGGGCTTCCTCTAGCCGCTTGATTCTTGGTTTCACATCCTCCCGTTCATATTTCAACAGGATTTTGCGTTCTTCGTGCGTCTTTACGTTAGCCGCGCCTCTGAATTGCCCGCTCACCCTTTCGAGTCTGTCTTTCAGTATTTGATTTTCTCTTCTGAATGCGTCGAGGTCATCCTGCAATTTTTGTTTGTCTTTCCCCACGGAGCTAGCCCGTTTCTGGGAGTTTTGCACCTTCTTAACTGGTGAGCTATGAACATTACCATCGCCCTTATTGTCGGCCTTTTCGCTAGCATCCTGAATTGATTTCATTTCACGGCGCGCCACCTCCAGTTCCTTTCGCAGGCCTTTAATTTTCTCTTCCTTTTCCATGGCAGTCTTCTCCAGTTGTACAATTCTCGGCCTTACTTTGTTTTCCTCATAATATGCCACTATATTCTGCTTTTCTTCATCATTGATTTTGGATGCTTTTTCCGCTGCCTTTGCAAGCTTCTTCTGAAGCTCTTTGTTTTCCCTAATGAGTTTGTCAACATCTTGTTGCACCTTGTGGAGACTGTCAGCCTGCTGCTGTGTACCCGTCTGTTTCTTGCTGCGGTCTTCGTCTGCTGCCGGGAGTTCGCCATAAAGAATTAATTTCTTCGCGAGGCACCTGCCATACAGCTCGTACACCTCAACGAACGGGTACTCCCGCAACATGGTGTCAACTTCTTGATTGGTTATGCCCATACTGTGCCGTACTTCCAATGTGACAAAAAAACCACGCCCCGTGTCGTCAATTCTCAATTCTTTGAGCTTCAAGTGCTCCATTGGAATGTCAAGGGCGAAGCTTCCCTCTCGCCCTAAAACGTTTCGCAGCTCATCAAGGTTGTGTTTTAGAACGGACTCCCAGGATTCACCGTAGAAAAAGCGCTCATGCGTAGATATTACGACCTGGGATTCATTCTCCTTATTTACTCGCACAGTGGCTGTTGCTTGAACTGGCGGTTCACCGGAAAAACTAGAAGAGTTCAGAAAACGCATTCCGACATTCTCGCGTTCCGCAGAATAACTCGCTTGCCTTTCCCTGGAACCGTTGCGTGATGGGTGCTGTCCTGTCGGGTATGCATATGAAGCACTTCTTGCCCTCCACCGCGATGTTGCTAAGGCACCTTTAAAGCGTTGCGGCGTGCCGTCCTCGCCCCCGCGAGTGGCGTACCCGTTGAGCCTGTCCAACTCTTCTCGTAAGGCTTTATTCTCCCTAACTAAATGAAACGCCTCGCCAACATCCATTAACTCAGCACCGGTTCCGCAACCCTCGAACACCAAAGGGTTAGCGTCTGCATTCCAACAGCAGATGTTTCCCCCGGAACACGCCATCCAAACCCTCCAGGAAGTCACGCTCTTCACCTGACAGATACTAAGCAGGGACATGGGGGAGTTTGTCATGTATGAAGATAGATCCTTTATCGGCGTCATCGTTTTGACATCCCATAGAAACGCTTTCCCATGCTTATCACCACTCCATACGCGGCTACCGATGACCGCTAGGCAATTCACTGGTGCGCTGTGGATCTCGAGAACCGTGACGCAGGAAAGGGTCTGGAGGTCCCAAACTCGGATGGTAGTGTCCTCTCCTCCTGACCACAGCCGGTTGTTGGTGGCTACAAGCGCCAACGCCAAAACGCCTTGTGAGTGGCCTTCAAATGTATGAATGTTTCCATTGTCCTCTTTGACCTTCTGCGAAGGATAAGGATCCCAGGCTCGCACGGTACCGTCATCACCTCCAGAAAAAAGGACGGCCCCCGTTTCGCCAATGTACGAACACATGCACCGAACAGCATTGTTGTGCCCAGAGAAGTGACGTTCACATGTAAAGGTATCCGGATTCCATTGGAATATTTGCCAATCACGGCCGCCTGTATAGACACGTCCCTCCAGCTCCAACATGCACTCAACGGCTTTGTCGTGCTTCGTAAACTCATCAAGTAGCGCATACGTGACGACGTCATATACACGAACAAAACCGTCACTGAAAGAAAGCCACACAGCATTTGATGATGTAACATGCAATATGCAAGTACAAAAACATCCATCCCTTCCTTCCAAAATTCGGAGCTCATTTCCCTTGGTCGCATTCCTTACACGAATGGAACCATCAAAGTCGGCGGTCCACACCGAGCGTCCTCCTACCGACTCCATACAACGGGCAGTGGCATCGAAGCTGAAGAGAGGCACCACGTCCATGATCCGGGTTTTTGAAGACGCACCATCCTGCGGCGAAAACATGGTCAGTTGCCGGTCGTGACGTAAAAATACATTGCGTTGCGCCGACCCGCCGCGTACCGGCGGACGGCGTGGACTGCGCACTTGATTAACATACAAATGCTGATAAGTGGGGGTCTTCGCTCCGCGCACGAGGACCATTACTCGTTGCGGCAATATATTTGTTCCTGTTTATATACGAAAGTAAAATTAACAGTTATACAACTTACAAGCACTCCCAACAGAGACGAAGGAGGGGGAGGTGGCAGTTACCCTGTTTTTCCACCTTTTTCACGCCTTGCACGGTCTACCCAAGGGAACAGGGGTGAAAGCAGCAACACACAGGCAGGCAAAAAGTGCAACGCCCCCGGGCAAGAGCCAATGAAAGGGGGGAAAAAAGCAACACACACAAAAAAAAACAGAGCAAGGTAAGACGGCAAAGCACAAATGCACTTGATTGTACCTGCCTCTCTCTCTCTTTCCCTCGCTCCCTATGTACAGTGCCTTGTACCAACACACGGAGCTAGGATGCAGAAGAAGCTGATAATTACAGAAGTTATATGAACTAAGACCTGTCTCTGCGGTACGACCTAGGTAAGCAGCAGTAAAGGGACAGAGAAGGAGAGAAAAACACAACAATACAGCAGCCTTATGGAAGTAGTAAGGGACGGCTGAGCAAATACGTCTTGGTAATGACACAGAGAGTACATTGAATGAATTTCAAGTAATAAAACAAATGCACATTCCAGTTTTTGTTACAGCAAGAATGATGGGGGAGGAATAACGTGTTAAATAGTCCAGGACCCAGGGGTACGATGGGTTATCAACCCAATAAATTGCCAGGCTACGATACAAAAGTACCAGTGCATCACGCTGTCATGCTTTACATGCACCCCACTGGATCAGTTTAGAAAACGCAGCACCAGCACCGATAGTTTCCTCCCGGAATCCCTGCTAGTTACCCATGGGAGCATGGAATAGTGAATGGTGAAGAGACACGTGAGTGACAAGTCACACGCCCCTCCCTTCTGGAGCTGGGGGGCGAGCTAAAATGCAGTGGTGCGTCGCTATCATATTTTCTTTTTTCACCACCACAACTTAACAAGTGGTAAACTCTCAAAAACTGTAAGTTCAGGGGAAAAGTAAACATCTGCGACACTTTGAAACTGACCAACGTTTCCAGTGCCCAGGCTCACTGCTCCTGAAGTATCGATAATCACAACACTTCGAGATGGAGCCACACAAAGAGGGAGAGAGAGCAACAAAAAACGACACACGAGCCCTTCCCGCCTCTGCCATATTCAATCGCTTGGGTGTTCACATTGCGGATAAAGTTGTTACACCAGTTGCTAGAAGAAAAAACTAATACCAAAGTAACCGCCAATGCAGAAAAATGCTGCCCTCCCCAATCTTGAACACCATGGGTCCCTCTGAGCCTACTTATTCGCTCCTGTCCGAAAATCACTAACAACTCTGGACCGACGATGAAGATACGGAGACGCAGAAATTTGTTCCTATATCACAGCCACGCGGCACATCTAACGAGCAGCCGTTCTCTAACTGAACTCTAAACAGAGGCTCCCCGCTGCGGTACAACAGCCACGGTACACAGCACTGCGCTACGTTAGAAATTCACTTGAAAATCCAAAAGAAGCAACATCAACCTATAATCTTTTTTTTCCCTCCACATTCTCACTTTACCGCACTGCAGCCGATGAAGTGCTCCCGAAGGACGGTGTGCGGAAGAGGAACCACGGAAGGAATCGCTATATAGTCCTCTATAATGTTCCTAAGTACTCAACACTCCGTTTTTTTTTTTTTTGAAACAAGCCAGGATATTGGCAGGCAAATGGACAGCAACGCAATCCATCAGAAAATGAAAATGTACTAATAAATAAACACTGACCTAGTAGGAAAGGATGAAAAAAAGTATCGAGACGGTGGTGATGACATTAACTTAGGAGAGCCAAGCACAAACACTTAGTGGAAGCACCATAGCCTTCAAACACGTTTTAGTGCTCCTTCAGTTACTGTGTTCGTAAAGAAAGAAAAGTATCCCGAAAGCGGGGGGGAACGTACATATGTGAACGGCTGGTTGCAATATACATGGTTTAACTGGCGGATGCGTTAAGAATAAATACATATATTGAGTACACAAGAGACGAGGGGAAAGCTTTGACGCACATGATACACTCCGTTGCACTGCAGAAAAGCGAAGGGATTTGAAAAAGAGAAAACAGCAGTGGTGCATGGTGGCAAAAAGATTCTTGAGCCACCACGCAAGTCAACTGAGAATATATGTTCCTCTATTTCTTCGCTGTTTAGAGGACACCGAAACACCACCTGCCTGCCATCGTCAGGAGAAGAAAAAATCAACTGAGAGAAGCGCGGAGATATGTGCTCGCCTGTTGACTGTGTTATTCCTCACTCCTCCCAGTAGCTAAGACACCGAAGCGTCTCGGAAGGTAGGCGTCATAAATAGTGGGGGGCTCCTAAGGGAGGAGAGAGAGAAAGAAGGAAAGGGAGGGAGGGAGAAAGTGGCACACGAAAAGATAAGGCTCTTTATTGCTTCCAATGGGCACTGGTTTAAAAGAAAAACACATCAAAGATTCCTTTCAGCCGCAAAATGCACTCCGTTGCACACGTTTCTTTAACTGAACTGTGTTTTTGTGTCTCATTGGTGTATCCACGCCTGTCTGATGCCGATAGGAAGAGGTTTCCTAAAACGACCGGAAGCTCTACGCAAGCAACGGCAATGCGATTCCTACCGAACCAGGCGACGTCGATCAATTGCCTCCAACACGTCCTGCGTAACTTTTTGCACGGGTTGTGCACCATCAATCACATGCATCACACTACCATAGTGCCGGGTAAGATGGGAGATCTCCTCGCGGTACACCTCCAACCGCCTTGCCACTGCCTCGCGGTTGTCGTCTGCTCGTCGGACAAGTCGTTCGCACAACTCCTTGTTGTTCTTGGGCGGCGGGTTGGACAGCAGGTTGTACACTTTCCCCGTAAAGGGGTCTGTTAAGCGATTTTCAATGCGCGCATATACAGCCTCATCTGGTAAGTTCAAAATGATAAAAATATGCGGGTTAATGAGGTTCTTTTCGAGCTCAGCCACCTGAGAGCTGGAGCGTGGAAATCCATCCAGCAACCAACCGCGTTGACGCACGTCACTCTGCTGGAGACGCCGGAAAAGTAGTTTTGTCACGAGGCAGTCAGGCACTAACTCCCCGCTTTCCATGTACTCCTCCAGTTCCCTGCCTTCTTCTGTTCCGGCAGATACCTCCGACCGAATCAGCTCACCCGTGGATATGTGCACGACGCCAAATCTCCTGGCGATTGCCTCGCACTGCGTCCCCTTACCACTCGCTGGTGGGCCGGCGATGATAATATTTGGTGATACATCCCGTTCCATCAGTTCTCCAATGTATTTCATTGGATCCTTGGGGAGATCAGTGACAATATTCTGCAAAATATATTCCATCAGGAGAGGAACATTCTTCTCTTTCAGATATTCATGCTTGTGATCGTACAGGTCCATAACTGCCGTAGGGTAGCTGTATCGTTACAAAAGGCAAGAAGAAAGCTACTGATAGAGGAGGAAAACCAACCTGAATATCTCGTTGCGGGGAGAGGTGGCTGTGTGAAGTGGCGAGAAACACTCTTAAGCGATATCGCCCAACTGCCACACCCTTCTCCAGTCACTTTTGATCGGCTCTTTCTCCTTCCTCTATCAAACTCGTATCCAAAGCGGTTCTCAAGCACACGATATTTGCCTTTACCTTTGCTCTCTCGGTGCTCAATTCTTTCCCCCTGGAGTACAACCTTAGTACCTTGCGTCAATTTATTGTGCTGTCAACCATGGTGAGGAGAAAGGAAGAAAGATAATGGGAAAAGTGCAACAAAAGTAAGACGACCAACGATCGCACACCACCCTTCACCCTGTTTGCCTTTTTTCTACCATCCGCGATGAAAAGTGGGGTACACGCACACGTATGTGAAGATGCGGTAGGCACAGCGAGAGGGACACAATTGTGGCAGATCTCTGCATCGCAGATAACAAGATATAGTGCTCAAAGGCTAAAAAGGTGACTTGTATAAAAAAACAACTATCCCACCACACGCAATGGACTAATCGCATTGGATACGTGTTTCTGTTTATGGTAACTGGGAAAGGAAGATGGTTAGTTACATGATGTACACATACATTTCTCCTAACGTGGGGAATAATGGTGAGAGCAAGAGATTCAACCCTCAATTTCATTTGGTGATGGCAAAAGTGATAAAAAAACGGGGGGTAAGAAATAAAAAGTAAACGGAAGAAAAAACAAAAGGTATTCGAAACGATCATCTTACAACACAGAGTTACGATAACACTGACCCCACTAAAAGCTTAATCCTTGTCTGTAAACGCGCACACATCCAAACTGGAAGCAGGGGAAATAAAATATTAGACGCTGACGAAGAGACGTACTGCTTTCCGGCAACAACATCTCTCAGATGTCGAACCGGGAGGTTTACAACTTCTACTCAAGGTCTTGTGTGTGCGCTTTGTGACCGACCGGGCTCTTCTCCGCGCACCCAAATATTCAATAATGCTCCATATCGTTGTCCAGTCCTCCGTTCTGCAACGGCATACGATACAACACCCAAATTACTATGCAATCACAATACAGGAATATATTTTCTTGGTTCCCTTTCCCTACAGGAACCCCCACAACGTGGACCCTGCTTTCGATTTCCCACAAGATAAATTACTTTTCTATGTCCCCCCTTTCAGGGGAAGCGAATATTCACAGTTTTCTTTTGTTTTCTTTTTCTTAAAAAAAAAAAGAATATTTGACCGTGTTGTTGGTTCTGTTCGCCAGCACCTACAACTCAATATACCGCTGAGTAGAGTCTCGGTCGTCGTGGGAAAGGTACCCAGAAAGATCATTAGGGTTTCCCAAAGACTGGGAATTCAACGCCTCTTTACTCGAAGTAGCATCTTGACTTGTCTCCTCAGCTACTTCCCCTGATCCCGTTGACATATTCATGCTTGCATGTATTATAAGCTGTTCACAAAACTGTGTAATCATCTGAGATCCTGCCGCATCCGAAGGCACCTGTACGCCGCCGCAGACGTCGCTGGCACTCCCTTCCTTGGCGCTACGTCGGGAATCTGAAGAGGTCCCGTCATGGGTCGAGCGTTGCGTTTCGCTTATGAGCGACCCACCGACCTCTGTGTGCACATCCTCCGAACAAACAGCCTCGTCGCCACTATTGTGATGTCGCACCGAAGAAAGTACACTTTCACAAACACCTTGTGATTCTGGTAAGCGGGATACTTCTTCGCCATCGACCAGCAACTCCCGTGGAGGCGACACGCCATTGCTAATTTTATTGGACGTTTCTGGGGTTACCATCTCATCACCCCCAATGCACGGTGTCCTGGATGAACCAACACCACTCTCAGCAGTCGCCACTCTTGATGTCACTGCCTCGTCGCTAACCGCGTCTGTTGTACCTACCGACGCTTCCTCTCCGTCGTTAGTGGGCGACTGTGTCGGCGAGCTATATTCATTGCTAACAGTGCTCGGTTCCTCCATGGCCACCTCCCCACCATCAGCGTGTAGCGCCCTTGACGAAGCCGCTTCATTGTCAGGCATTTGATGCGCTGCTCCGCTGCTTCCCTCAGGGATTTCCTGCGGCGGCTGCTTCCGATTTTTCCGCTGCTCCCTGCGCTTGAGTGTTGCGTTAATACGATGCAATATACTCTGGCGAAGGGGCTCCGTCATGAGTGTGTTGTCAATGCTAATAGATGTAATTTTATTGTTGTACTCACAAAGCTGAGAGAGCTGCCGTGCCGCGAGATATGTGAAAGGGTTTCCGCCGAGCTCGAGAACTCTAAGCGACGGATGGTCGCGCAGTTGGCGGCACAGGGCTTTCACGCCTTCATTCCCTATTCCATTCTCTCGCAGATTAAGTGTATGGAGGGATGTGGCGTTTTTTATCACGGGAAGAAGCGGAAGAATCCCGCGGTCACCCAAGAAGTTGCGCCCAAAATGCATGACCCTCATAGCACTCAGCTTTTCCACCGTCTCAGGCAGCGCACGCAGCAGTGCGCTGTTCATTGTCACACCAAAAGCCTGACACTGCATTCGGTACGTTTCCAGTGGGGAGTCCATTCCTTCTCCTTCGTATTGGTCCTCCTCCCTAAACTCTGGCTTCTCAATTGTTGCTGTTTATTAACTACCGTACTCGGGATATCTTCTTTTTGGCCCTTGTTCCTTAAAAAAAGAAGAAAAAAAGGAAGAAAAGAAAAGAGGAAGAATTTCCACGCATCCTTTTTCCACCGTTAGCAAAAAAAAACAGACGAGAAAAACATTCCGGTGCGCACCTGTGAACAACTCTCTTCAAGGTTCTGCTTCCTATGCTCATGTGATTGGCATCAGCGCAACCCAGCACAATCAGAAACCACTTCCATGTTCACACTCCTTTCCCTAACGGAAGAAACAAACAAACAAAAATAACAACAACAACAACAACGAAAGAAAAACAGACAAATTTGCATCCCCCCATCTCTCTTTTTTAATCATTTCCTTTGAACTAATTAATTAACAATTTTTTACCTTTCCAATTTCTCCTGCTTTAACTGCCACACTACCTTTTCTTGCTGCGTCAATTGCAGCCTTGAGTCTCGCCTTGCATTCATGTAACACGTCCTTCCCTACACCCATTTCCATCAGAGCCACATGCATCGCGCTCACCCACGTTAGACCATTCTCACGGCGCTGATGCGCATTTGTTGGGGACCATTCACCGTTACGACCTCCACTTTGATTGTTGCTATCTGCTGGCTCCTGCAGTTGTGGGGCGAGAAGAACGCTATTCCGGTCCCACTTGTGGCTTTCCAACACCCTTACAATGTCACGGCCCCGGTTATCGCGTACCGCGTCATGCATGCGTGACTGCACTCCCATTCCGAGTGGCTCATTAACAGAGGCAAGCAGTATCGCTAAAACGCCCAGTGCCCAGTCGAACGGCCCAAGCTTCATTGCCAGTGACGCAACAGCAAAAGGAACGGGCTCGCTAGGGTTCTGGTACCAGCGGATAATGAAGGCTCGGAATATACGCATTGCTTTCGCACGTGTACCATTCGCCACATAACATCGCAAAATCTCAAGCACCTCACCGTGTCTCACATCACCGAACTCTAGCGCCTTCGGCAGAATTAGCTCGGCCTGGTGGAGCCGATCAGGGTTGCCGCTCTTCAAAACTTTATGCAGTGTGTTACCATTTGGACGGCAACCACGCTCCTCCGCGAGTCGAAGAACACGCTCCGTGTCCTCAATGTGACCTGTGCGGCAGAAGGACGTCAGTAGTACGTTAAGGACAGCGGAGCCATTCACCAAAGAAGTGCCCTCCACGTCCATACGCCGAAACACTTGCAGCGCGTCGTCCAGCGTCGCTCCGGGTTGATTTCGGGCAAGCTCTTCAAGGCGGTATGCAAAGAATATTTGGGTCCCACCACGCTCCTCATCGTCACCACGACGCGCCTGCCCTGCATTTTTCCGTGCTAATGCACTAAAGTGCTGATTGGCAAAACCCTCATTTTGTGTTTGCCGGCTAAGAATGCGAAATGTTGAGTTTACTGGCAATATTCCACGGTCTAACATGTCTTCATAATAGTCTAGAAGACCCATGTATTTAAATGGGGGATTCTTCATGAAGATAAAACTATATGGGTGTGTTGTCACCGGTTCAACCCCTGCATCCCGCATCTCCTTGAACACTTCTTCCGCATCTTCAGACTTCATGCGCATAACAAAAGGTTTTTCCAGTTGTTCCTTTGCACTGTGTGTTAGCGGAACGCTGTTGGAACACAGAAACTGAAGTAATACACGTACTTCACTGGAGTCACTTACAGGAAATCGGTGTAGTGCAGCGGTCACAGCCCTTGACGAAAAGGGGCCCTCCATCATTTTGTATACCTGAAGCACTTCAAGCGCACTATCGGCACTGATCGCTAGGGCACGAAGGTACTCTGAGAAGCAGTTGAATAGCTGTTCAAAGCTTTCGACGATGCTGGTGATATGCTCGTTGTCATCCCCTGCAAGGCGTCGTGCGGCGAGTAGTGCACGTCCCCAGCAGTATTCCAGTCTCTCCAGCGCAGGTCCCCTAGTATCGCTACTAATCCCCTCCCTTATCCCGTTCGCTGGGGCGGGCTCTGAGTCGGACTTGGGCGATTGCTCTGCGCTGTTAATGAAGGCCTCAAGATCGGGCAGCGTCTTCAGCTCCTCAAAGTGCTGCAGCACAACAATGTCTTCGCCAGCTTTATAAGCCGTCAAAACCTTGTCGCAAAGACTAATCCACGCGGATTGTGGCGGCTCCGCCTCCGCAGAACCTCCGCAACCTGCAACCCCACACGAATCGGAAGGGGGTTCATTGTGCTTTCTTTCATCTGTTGTCATACTTGTCCTGGATGGAAAAAAAAAAACAGGGATGATATCATGTTCGCAAATGAATAGAGGGGGGGAAAGTATGGGGGAAATGGAAGAAAAAGAAAGTAAATAATTACCGTGCCTCCCCCACTGGATCGCATGAGATTTGAAGGAGAAGCTGGTTGAAATCGTCATGGACCATATGTGTCCAATGATACAACAGGCACTAAAGGTTGCGGCGAAGCGCTTGTTCACGAATAACAAGACCGCCTAACTTGTATTATTAAACGGTTCATCCGCCCATTCGCTCAACACGGTCCGTTTCCTGAGCCTCGCTAATGTAGTAAGAAACCTAAGCAAAAAGTATCAACAATGAATACCGAACAGAGAAGTAGGTTCAAAGAAAAAAAACAATGTATTCAAGAGATTTACCCCCGTGTTGACTCCCTTTTTCCCCACTGTTCTCTCCCCGCCTCTCATATCTATTATCAACCACACATTGTCCACAGCGCATAGAAAGAAATGCGAAGAAAAAACGGCGACAATCAGCGAAACTGCGCAGCAGACAACAAAGGATGAAACAACTCCACCCACACATGTGGTGGTCCTTGTGCTCCGGGTTCTCACCGTACTTAGCGGCAAGAGAAGAGCGTGGAAACTGAAATAAGTATGAGTAACACGTGTTCTTTTTTTTTTTTTGCTGTCCAGTAACCCAATGGGAACCTGACACGAAGGCACCACTTTATTGTACATTCTTCCCCCAATTAGCAAACATGCATGCACACGTTGTTTGCTGACAAGTGAGGATGTTCCTCAGAGAGGGAAATCACCGAAAAGTAATTTGCCTATAAAGCCGTTGAATGGGCCCCCCTCTATGCACATATTGTAAAACATAACGACGCCTCTCACTCGCCCCGCTCCGCTGGAGGTAAAAGAAAGGTTAGAAAGGAAAGCGGGGTAAGATTTAGAACTTGTTCGTGTTGGGGGGGGGAGAGGGAAAGGTGGAGGAAATATAAGTACGACTAAACCAAAAGTCCATCTCCTCTTGTTCTCCTTCCATCACAAGTAGCAATCCACAATCTGACCGCTGCACAGTCGAGTAACGCCCGATCCCCCCACAGGGGCGCGTTTTCCGAAGGTAACAAAAAACAGTACACTCGTTTTACACACTACCAATGCATATTGCGGGTAGACACCAGTAACAACGCTGTTGCTCCCTTTATTTTTCTTCTACTTTTCCCCAACTTTCTGACTTAGTCCACCTCAAATATGTCTAGGTCGTCAAAATCTATTTCTCCTTCCTCCACCAAAAGCAACCTGTCCCCCTGGGTATTTTCTACTTTCCCTTCCAAGATATCGCCTCCGCAGCTAGCACCGCAGGGATTGTCCAGCTTACACTGCGTGTCCTCCACACGATCGTATCGCAGACAACAGCTATTAACGACAAATATGTTTCGTGATTCTCCTTCCAGGTCGGGGACAATAAATCCGATAAATCCATCACAGCAGCGGCAGCGTACCTGCAGCTCGAGCTCGCCACGGCCACATCTCCCAGATCCGGGTGCTGAGGAGAGCCCACCAATGCGTACAGCCACGCCGTCCCAATGCATACGTTCGAATGCCGCGATGCCACGTACCGAATAGCGCAGCTGGTACCTGGGGACGACAAGTGGCATGCCACACCGGACACATGCATATTGACCTGTGGTGTGCTGCTCCTCTACTCCGTACGATCGCGCCCAGAGATCTGTTGTAAATGGCTCCTCTAAAGAATTCCCCTCCAACACACGAAGAACATCATCCGGAATTGATTTGTTATACTTCCGTTTGCTAAGGTAGTAATCAAGCGGTGTGGTGTTGCTGTCATTCGCTACGGGCTCCTCGCCACCCTGTGAATACCCGCAGCGTGCGACGCTCTCAGCGGGCTGATTTGAGGTGCTTGAGAGACCGTCGCTAGATGCCGCGTTAGGGGCGGACGGAGGTGACCCAGTGCTCCGCTTTGGTGTGTTTGTCACGCTACCCACCGTTGCGACACATGTGGCTGGATCTATTCGATTGTTTGAGTTCCCATTACGCCCGTCTATAGAATTTCGAGTTCTTCCGGGTTCCCGCGTATGCGGCTTTGTTGGTATCTTATGCGGGGTGGAGTTCGAACTCGGACTGGCAGTAACATCGGTCCGCTCACTTTCAACACCACGTTTGCCGCTACTTGTGTTGTTGAAGAGGGATGTAGTTTTGGAAGAGCTGTGGGTTGGCGGGTTGTCGCTGGTTTTCCTTTTATCCTCCAAATGTTTGCTGGACTGCGATTCGGACCGCACCAATCGTCTTTTTGCAGAGGTGTCGGAATGTGTCTTCGAGTAGTACGTGGATGGGCGTTGGGGCCCTCGCTGGGACTCGGGTGGAAGGGGAGGGAGTCTTTTCCCCGGCGCCCGGTTACGCCGCTTAAGTTCCTCAATCTCTGGGTGCATTCCCTACCGAGGATACTATCAAGTTGCAACACCTAATACACAACTTTCGATATATGTATACATATAGTTAAAGAAAACATGAACGATAAGAAGAAATAATAGTTATGTCGACATACAGTACAAACCAGCCGAAAAGCCGAAAGAAATGGCGTAACATCGTGTAAACAAATAAAGGACGTATTGAATAGCATGTACACGCAGTGTATCCACAGAAAGGGGGGATATAGTTAGCAAAGGAAGCAAGAATAGAAACAAACAAAAACAGCCGCTCACCGACGGCGCCTGAAAGGAGGGAAATTTGCAACATTGTACCATGATATAAAGTAACAATATCAGCACATCGCGGGGTAATCCCGAGTGATTGACAGCTGCTGGAGACTCCTAAACGATACACACGAGAAAATATTGAAGGGAAGGTCCTTCAGCGGCAGAGTCGGCAAGAGATAAGATACTGCAACATCATACACCACAATCAGCACGAACAAGAGCCAATGTACACACGCAACTGTGTAGAAAGGTGCACACACCCAATTTTATGTACAAAGGAAGCACATAAACACGTCAATATATATATATATATATATATATATATTCAGCGATTCATCCACAGGTTCTCATTTTCTCTTTTACACTGTACACCTTTGCAAGCAGCGAGACCCCCCTTACACGTCAACAGTCCCGCATCCCTCCCTCCACTCACCACGGCTGATTCCGATTTCTCCCAATCACTGGCCTCCCCTTCCCCTACAGCTTTTCTTCTCCAGGCCTAACTAACAACGGAAAAAGCTAACAACTCAGTTAAAGCCTTCCAAATTATAAAATTCATAAAAGTCTCCGGTTGGTGCATTTCTGCCCACGCACGCACATAAGCAACTTAAGCGGAAGTGGTGCATCCGCTATTATTTGTTGCTCTCGCCACGGAAAACAAATACGAGGATTAGTATGAAAAACAAAACTACACCTGCCATCAAGAGTTTTCCCTTCACTGAACTCCACCACATCTGCTGTCGAAGGTCACGGCTGCTGCGCTGAAAACCCTGCGCTTGAAGCTGCAGATCCTCGGTCGAGCGAACAATATCATCAATCCGCTGTCCACGCTGTATCACGCGTTCCACATTGTCTAGGGCGATCCCCTTGACCTCCTCTACAGCACTTTTCACCTTCTGCACCTTTTCATCCGATGCGTCACCCTCGCTGGAGCGCAGAAGCAAATCACGGTACGGCTTTACAAAAACCTCGACTGACTTGGGAGTCAATAAGTCCACTTTCTCCACAAACATCTTCCGAAACGTCTTCGTAGCCTCATCTAGTGCGCTGTGGGCCTTGTGGCGTGCGAGGCCCGCATCGGAAAGAATAGCGTAGGCGATATCATTATCTGAGCTGATATGATAGGAAAGCTGGGGTGGTACCTCGCTGTCGAGTGACCCTGGCAAGACATTCACCGGCATGGTGGAGCTGGTACGCATATTTGGCGCCGAGCACTTCGTAACCAGTTCCGCCCACATCAGCTCAGGGATGGAGAAGCTGCTGGTTGTAAACCCAGGGGCCTTGCAAAGAAGCAGGCGATCACGCAGCCGAACCACTACCCCGCCATATATCTTTGTCCCGCCCTGCATGTTTGTCTTGCTCCCCTCCCAACTGCTACGCGTCCCCCGTGAATTTGAGAAAAAGAAGAGGAGTGTTAGTGATAACGCTAAAGTATCTCTTACACCTTTGGCCTTAGTATTCCCGGAGCTTTCTCGCTGGCCTCACCCGTTGTGAAATCTTTCCTTTTACCAAAATGTAATTATTTTTTTTAAAAAAAGAACTAAAAAGTATCAAGCGTGTTAAACTTAATAAAATGTTGGTGTTGAAAAGAGAAAGAAAAAAGAGATACAGCGTGACCACATTAAGTAAGGCGAAAAATAAAATAGATGGATAACATAAGTATTTGACAAGGGTTAAGATAAAAAAGAAAAAAAAGAAAAACGACAAAAAAAACATAGCCTTTTAGATATGAAAGCATTATCCGTGTGTCGTGGAATATGTGGTCCCTCGTCTCACAATGAATGCCGGTATCTACCCTCCTGAACCATCACAATTAGCAATGCAAACAATAGTGAATTAAAAACTCAGTTATATAAGCAATCAAAACTGTAACGAAACGGAAGGGGTGAGAAATGGAGAAAAGAAGCGAAGTGAAAAGTGTAATAGCGAGGCACCATGGTAGTGCTAATATTCCTCGTCCTACGAAGTCAGTGGAAGAACGACACTTACAGAAGAGAGAGGAAAAGAAAGAAAGAAAGAGAGACACTTGCACGGGGGTAGGCACAGAAGCCCGGCAGCCTCATTTCAAAAAGTCAAAATGTGCATTCAACAACCAGGAGCACTGTCCACCTCCATGCCTTCTCCCCCCTCCCGCAATAATCCTAATAAAGCGAAAACAAAATGGCGAAGACACGAAAACGGCGAAATAAAAACAACAACAACAACAAAGACAGACACATTACTCATTGTTACTTGCCAGCTATTATTGTTACACGCCGCTGATACTTCCATATAAAGACAAAACAATAAGAGGGAGCCAATTAGCCAAAAAGAAGGGAAAAAAACAATATTGCTGCGTAACGCATAATGAAAAAAAATATATTTATCTTTCTTTTTTTTTTTTAAAAAAAAAGCAAAGGAAAACGTGCAATACCGTGTGTTCACCACATGTGAAAGCAAAAAAAACTCCACCAAATACTGTCCGTAGAGTTACCAGCACGTCACGCGTTGCTAGCACCGCCCATCAAATCAGTTGTCGCGTTTGTGTCAAGCTGTGCCTGAACCAACGAAACACGGCAGATGGGGCAGGTCGCGCTTTCACTAAGCCACTGCCGAATGCAGCCGACGTGATAACAGTGATTGCATGGAAGCACTACCACATCCGACCCACACTCGATGTTAGATTCCAAGCAGATACAACACGATGAATTTGCTAAATCGTCGAGGCACCTCTGACCGCCGACGCTACTCAATCCTCCATTGTGTATGGTAAAGGAACCCATCAGCTCGTCCACATCTACAGGAGGACTAGTGCGCTCCATCTCTTGCATCGTGAAAATTATCTCTATAAGTTCTTGCGCATTTTGCATAACAGTTGATGGATCTTGTTCTATCAAATTACCGCCTCCCGAAAGCATTATTTCTACGAGTTCTGAGTGCTGCAGTGAATTCTGCACCCTTTCGATCAAAGGCGATCGACATTGGTCGCACTGAATAAGCTCAGCATCTGATATGGTGTTGGAGATGAATACCGAGCACTGATGGCAATAATACATGCTTAATAGTTCTAGTCCACTACAGCCTCTCTTTTGTAGATGAATAATAATAAAAAGAGTTGGAATAAAAGGCGCAATGCGCTACCATTGACCAGCAGTAGCACCAATTAATAAGTGAGTGCTCTTCCGCTCTCCAGCTAACAGAGACATGCGGGCACGGGAAACGGAGGAAAAAGGATGGAGGCTAAAAATCAAAAAAAAAAATCTAGGAACTCACCGATGCGTGCATACAAAGCAGTAACAACCATCGGGGGCTGAAGTAGAAGTAAATACACTCACATGTCAGGGTTCCGTTTGAGGCGAGTTGTTGCTTCGGCTTTCGTCGGCTCAGAGCCATTTTCCGTTGTCAGTGTGGCTCCTTCTGTTACTGCTTAAAGCTGTAACATTATTATCCTCCGTTACTTACCAGCCCGGCCAAAAAGGAGGGATTCCTCCAATAACCACCTTTTCCTCCTTTTTATTTTTTTCTCAAAAAAAATATATACCATCTGTCCGTATGATTCCCCGTTCGCTAAGAATGGACACACACACACGAAAAAAGAAAATACAAAAACGTGTACGGTATCGGTACCACCCTTTTCATCCTCCCAAATTCAAACTTACCAGAAACATTCCGCCATTCCCAAAGACAGTCACGGGACCGCCTTATGGCATAAGTGTCGCATTCCGTGCAGCAACGCAAGCTCTGTGCTTGGTAGCAAACATCTCGACACCGCATCATTAACTAAGTTGACGACTTCCACGGGAACAAGACCTGGTTCCACGCCAAATCTGTCATTGTCATTGAGAGAGGTCTGAAGAAGCTCCACCAGCTCACGCTCTAGCACTTCCGGGCGGTGCTGCTTCACAAGCTGCTCATTATAATGCTGGCGCCTAGCGTTGCCTAACTTATCTTCCGCCGCCTCGCGGTTGCTCAGTGCGCTGCGGGAATCTTGAGCCTCCGCAACGTACGCCGCCTCACCATCGATGGACAACTTGGCGATAATGTGCGTCTCGGAAACGTTCACCGCCTGTCCACCCGGTCCACCAGATCTTGCGGTACCGAACTGCGTCACAGCCCTTTCTGAATTACTAAAAAGTATGGAGCTGACGTGTGGGTACACCGCATTTATTTTCAAAGGCAAGGAATATCCGTCTTCTGCCCTCCCCGCGAAGTACAACGCCATACAGAGCCCATATGGACCCAGAAAGGGTTTAGAGGCACTGCCGCTCGGGGCCGCAACGACAAATCGTCCAGCAGTTGCCTCCTCCAGTGTGAAACCCGCACTGCTGACAGCCGTGCGCAGCCCTTCCACACTGTCCGTGGCGACTAGTGCGTCATAGTTCGAGTAAGGAAGGCGACTAATGTAAAAACGACGCAATACTGCCATGAAAGCCCGAGCTCCCGCCGCATCCTCTTCCATTGCTAACTTCCAAGAAGCACACTGCTTCTCCTGGTAGGACGACTGTAGAATGGCAAACGCGTTCTCAGCGGCATCCTTTGCAGTATCCTTATCAGCATTGCAGAGACGTGCTATGTCGCTACAAAGAAGAGAAAACTGCAATAGTGGATCACGCCGCCTAAGTCGGTCCAGTTTCCGCTGCAAGGAGCGCATACTTTCATCTTTTTCTTTTAGCTGAAGCTCCAAGGCGCCGCTTCGCTGCCGATCCTGCACGGCATTGTCGTGCTGAAGCTGATGGACTGTGTCAGTCAACTTCTCATTTTTGTGTTTCATCTTTCTCCACTCCTTTTGATGATCTTTCAGCTCCATGTTCTCTGAATTGAGGAAAAGGATGTCTTGCTCCGCCTTTCTCAATTTTGAGCGAAGACTAGCTTCTGTTTCCTTCAGCTGTGTAATTTCATTTTGAGCATTTTGCAGTTCTGTTTCTGCCGTGGTAAGCCTACTACGATATGAATTTTTCTTTGCCCGCATGGATGACAATTCTGCAAAGAGTTCCTCAATCTCAGGGCCGAGATTAATTTTCTTCAGTTCGTCAATGGTAGGGCCTCTAGCGCTGCACGCCGCGACATTAGAGGAGCCCTGAGACGACTTTGACTTGTCCCGGCCACTTGTCTCCAATGTCCGGCCGGTATTGGTTCTCTTCTCAGGCACTGGTCCCTGCTTTGTAGCAGAGGCATCCCCCACGGCCTTCTCCAGCATCTCGAGGTTTTTCTGCATAATCTTTCCGAAACCGGGGATCTTGCCCATTGTTTTTTGAAATTCCAACGCTTTCTTCATCAGCTCCGTTTGTTTCTCAGGTGTCATTTTACCAAGCACATCTTGAACAGCCTGCAGCTTCTGCTCGTCAAGGTTTGGGAACATGCCCCTACCAGCGCTCCCATTGCTGGGCTTCTCTGCTTCTTTGTTACGTCTACTTTCGTCGCGGTTTCCTCCACCGATGCTGAAAAAGGGGCGCTGCGCCAGGGCGAATGATGTCGAAACCGAAACATGGCGAGCAAAGTCCGCTGGTGGTAAACCATTTTCACCATCGTGTAGATATGGAATATGTGCGACACCGTAGCGGTTGTCTCCCGAACACGGCCCAAGTAGTCCCTTGTCTGCCTTTTATGTAATTTCCACGAGCTGATTTTCTTTTTTTTCTTCGCTAATCTGTTTTGCTACTACGTTGCTGTCGTCAGTGTGGCGTGTTTCAAACACCAGATGCAGCCCCGGGCCCCTACTAAAGTCAGAGAGTTAGATCAGGAAAGGCAGAAATTAAAAATTAGGTCAGCATTACAAAGGGACATGTACATATATATATGTATGTATTCTAGAAATGATCACTCCGCCTTTATTTCATGACGATTTATGTATCGTATTTTCCTTTGTTCAATGAACAAAGGAGTTTAAGTAGCTCGGTTTAACATCAATATACAATTACACAAAAACAACTACGAAAACCCTACTGTTGGAAGGGCGTTACAACATTAAAAGTAAATAACAAATAATAGTCATGAAGAGAGAGAGAGAGAGCGAAGGAGTGAAAGGGATGATACGGCGAAACGTAGTAAGAAAAACGTCACACTTGTTGCCTCATCCTCTTACATTCAGGGTGAAGGAGGCGCCTTGGGTAACAACCCCCACGCCTTCTTTGCCTCCTGCACTGACCGCGGATACATTTTCCTGTTGTCGCGGTTGGCATGCCATTCCCTCAGTCCCGCAGCGTCATCCCCGACGTAACGGGGGTCCGGCCCCACTTCATCGGATTCCATGGTCCACACGGTCTCAGCTATCACCCGCCAGTACGCAGTCGTGTTGGTTAGAAATGAGTGCATTGTGTACAATGTGAGAAGTAATATGTCCCCTTGCTCCATCGCAGTAGACAGGAGGGGGTTTACGTCCACTACTACACTCCGCCCGGTCACTTCATCCACCCCATGTTGCTTGCCCAATGGAAGAAGCTCCGCTGGATCGTTTGTGTAGCAGCCGTCACCATGGATATCGCCGCTCTCCATATCGTGCTGACCGTATGTGCTTCGTAGGGCGGCGTACGTGTCGCTGCTGTTACTACTTTTTACCACAACAGGTGTACCCATGTGCATGGGTATGTCGTGTAACGGTGTAAGCGCGACAAGAGCCAGCTTTGTTCCCCTACCCATGAAAACATTCGGCAATCGCATACCGAACGACTCGTGCGGAGCCGCAAGGTGTAATGTTTGTACGTCCCATACCCGTACAGGTTCACCAAACACTTGCCGCACGAGGGCCATAACACTTGTCCCGCTCACTGCTGCCCGGAATGAGTCTGCGTATGTTATTCGCGGCGGCGGAAGTACGCCCGTGGAGGGGTACGGTATGCCGAGCGAGACACCGCTGTTGCGCTCCATATGCCGTGCATGATCCTCAGGGAGTGTCCAGCCGCAGCCACCCATTTGCTCGTTGAGATTATTGAAAGCGGCGTCAAGTGCCTCACGTGGGACAATATTCTTGAAGAATAAGTAGCCGTCCCTATCGAGTCGATAGCGCAGCTTTGGCGGGTCGTAGTATATTTCGTTACTGGGCACCAGAGGAAGTAAGTCCCTGCCAACGGCAACATGGCGATCGCTGTCACAGCCCCCAAGGGGAAATCTGAGCCTGCCGTGCCGCAGCACCCAACACGCGCGCATGCACGACACCTACCTCACCTGTGCTCCTCTTAACCTTCTCAGCCCACTGTGTCCACTTGCCCTTCAAGCGCTCCAAAGGTACCCCCTTTGGGTGCGATATGTGAACAAACAAGCTGGCACGAGTGCCTGATGCAAACACAGGTAGAATTAGCTTTAAATATATATGTACGTACACATCGAGATGGTGACGATAGTACTAATACATTCTTCAATCAACAATTTCTAGAAAAAACAAAACAAGAGAACACTCATCTCAATAAAATGTGTGAATATTAGACAACTGGTAAAAATATTCGCACCGATTTTACCTGTTGCGTTGGCAGCATCTCATCATGCAGTGTCAATGCTGCAATTCAGTTTGACGCCGTGCAATAATGTGCTCATCGTATTGAGAAGGAGCCTTTGCACCATTCGGGTGAAGAAAACAAAGAAAACTAGTGAATACTGTTTTTTCCTATTTATTTCCATTCCTTTTTATGTTGCTGTTTTTTCATGCAGAAATCGGTTCCTCTCACTTCGACGACCCTCCGCACGAAGGAATATAGCCTAAAGAGTACAATGATATCAGCAGCAAAATAAGGAAAAAGCGACTTGGTGTGTAGACGAAGGTGCCCGACCGACGGGAAGTTGCAAGCACGCAGGACACAGTTAAAAGCAAAGACCGGACGTGACGAACGAGGTGGGTTGAAAAAAGTCAACGACTTTGAAGTGTCAGAAGACCAGTCAAGAGAAGGCACCTGGACAAGATCCAAAATCCACAAAACACAAATTTGTAGAGATCGTTCCAAGAAAATCCAAGGGAGGAGGGAAACTGCTTCGGTAAAGGTGGATGCTGCCACTTCCTGGCACTTTTCCATCTCCCTCCCCCTCCTCCTCCTCCATCCCATCAGCCGCGCTCCATGTGCCAGGTCACACGCAGCTTACTGCTTTCACGAAGGCCCCTTGAAACAGTGGAGAGAAGTTCTCCATCCCTTTGCTCATTACAGCAGCTAAATCTGGTCGTAGAAGCACAAACATCTCGCGTTCCTCATCATGGATGACAATCATATCGTCCTTCCGAGTGTACTCCTTGTACACTGCAACACCCTCTCCTTCCGCGTTAAGTTCGTACCACGTTTGGGATTCTCCCCTTCGGACAAATGATCCACCATTGTGCTTCCAGGCGCCCCTCACCATCATTTGACACTCCTTTGCAACTGCTTGCTGTGTGTACAGCGCGACTGCGAATAGTACGAGGGCGCTAAAAGGTAGTTTACCAAAAAGGTGTGTTGCCATGGGAACAATTCACCCGACTATACGTACGTATATATTTGCTCGCGCGCTGCCGCTTGGCTCAATTTCCAAAATCTGTGCCCCCCCTTTGCAGTAAAATTATATATCCACTCAAAAGACAACAAGCAACAACCGTTACCTATATGTTCCTTGTTCGCGTTTTTCTTGTGTGTGTTGTTCTTTTCCTGCAGCGGTATATTCTGTGATGGGAAACCCACACCGACGCTCACGGAGGCGAAGCGAAGATGATCACTGATGGAACACGATGCACTACACAGAAGTCGAACCCACTGCACAATGAGACCTCGCAAGAAGGGAAGTCGTAACGAACAGCAAGGCAAAAAGAAAAAATAAATAAACAGGAGAGCACATAGCGACAGAACACTGGATAGGCTGCGCAATGTTTTCAAAACATGTTGCGCCAGTGTAGAAGGAAGAGATGATCCACAACAATAGAACTATTTTAAAGGAAAAGTGGATGGTAGAAAGCGTAAACGGCAGCGCAATAATACTAGCGGCCATCGTGCATATTTTACCCGTGTGATGGTAAACGCTCGCTTTGAATGCGGGGAAGGTGAGGGTAACAGGAAAAAGATGTGCAAAATAAGAAGCCGAAGAACATAAAATATGTCTCAGAAATCAGAGACGGCCCCGCCTATAACAGCGCTGCGAGGCATCCGAGCCCCTCTTCCTCCCTGGTGTAGTGTGCGAGTCAACAAATAAATAAATAAATAAAGAATATCTAAAAGAGGGAAATAATGGTAATAATATTAATAATAATAAAAGAAGTGAGACGGGGCAATTAACCCCAATGCGAATGCTCCGCAAATGGCTGGGAGGCCGGTTGAGAGGAACTCGTTTCACGCTGGTGTGGGTGGGAAAAGCGGCGCTGATGCACTGCCCAAGTTTGCTACCAACAACAAATGGCGCCACTGTACAGTGGGAAAAAGGGAATCACTGACGGAAAAAGAAACCTTGTTTGCTGGAGTAAATCAACTTCCCCTGACAGATATGAGTTTAATGACAATATCGGGAAAGGGCTTTTGTAGCAGCGTTTGTGGCCAGCAACTCACTCGTCTCTCTCTCTTTTCCCTTGCTTCCGTTTTCCCGCAGACCACCGACCGCCCGATACATTGCTGTCTTCTGTCTTGATGGAAATCCGCTGCTCAGGATTCTCTTCGCTGCTCAACATACCTCGGCTGGTACGCCTGCCTCCCGAGCGAGGTCCCATTTCAGACGTAACATCTTCACTGTTGATTCGTTCTTCCTCGTTTTCCTCCTTGCACATCGATGTAGTTTCCCCTCCTTTGAGCTCTTGGAATACGGTCAAAACCTTCCTCTGAAACCTAACCGGGTTGAGTCCCACTGTCCGAGCTACATCGGATGTTTTGAAGACGCCAGAGAGTTGGTGTGCCATTTCAAACATGTTGTTTCGAAGTGAAATGATAATAAACTGCGCGCCGGTTGCTTGGCGAAGGATGTAGTTCGCCACAATAGATACATTGCGAAAGTCCAGTGCGGCATCAATTTCATCCATAACATAAATAGGTGTTGGCTTAATGTGATGCAGTGCAAATATCAGCGCGAGACTCGATAGCGTCTTTTCTCCACCGGAGAGGTTTGATATTTGCTTCCACGACTTCTTAGGCGGCCGGACAACGAAGTTGATACCCTCAAAAGGATCGTTGGCATCGACGAGTTCCAAGTCAGCATCGCCACCGTGCGTAAGCAACTGATACACTTCACGCAGACGCGTTTGCACATTTGTGAAACATTCCATGAAGCAATCCCTGCGCTCCTTCTTTAGTGCATATAAGCGGTCGTCGGCTGCATCGGATATCTCTTTTGCCTTCAAGTACTCCTCTTTACCTTTACGATGCTCAGCATCACGCTGACGCCATAGCTGAATCGCACGGAAGTCTATCATGCTGTTTAACTGCCGCGCCTCCTCGCTGAGCATTTTGGCCCTACGTACACAGTGCTCGTAGTCATACTCAGCCAATTCCTCTGGTGACAGACGGAACGACATGGTGTGCACATCCACAGGGGGTGCCTCCTTGTTTTCTGCCTTTCTTGTGCCTCTCACCCTCTTGGAGTTGTCCACCTCGTCCGCATCCGAGTTTGTATCATCATCATCTTCTTCATCTTCATCGTCATCCTCCTTCCCTGATGTTAGTTTTAAGTCCAGTGTTTCTACACCGTAAAAATCCACGTTTTCCCTAATCTTTGCCTCACATCCCTCGATTTTCTGCTGGAACCGTGTAACGTCCTGCAGGGAATCACTCATATTGGATTCCTCCTGCAGCGCAAAACATTTTTCGTTTTGGAGACGCTTTTGAGCCTCCACCACCGCCTTGTTGGCCAACGGCACAGCAGCTTTTGACTCCTCCACTCTTGACTGCGCTTGCACCATCTTGGCGTGAGCCACATTGAACTCGCGCGACAACTCTTCCACCACCTTCTTAGCAGCGACGAGGGCGGCGTCAGACTCCTTAGCCATCTCGGCAATGTGGCGCCGAAGTTCCTCATTATACTGCGCAATGTCACGTTCCTTGCGCTCCTGAACAGCGCGAAGACGCTGCAACACTTTGCGACGCTCACGAAGTGAAGTCTCCTCCGTCTCCAACCGCTTCTGTTGGTCTTTCAGCTCCTGACGGAGAGCCTTATATTCCTCTCCACCAACATTGTCAATTTCTATTTCGATTTCCTCTATTGCACCTCGCTGCCGAGTGAAGGTTTGTTGTGCTTTGCTCAGCTGGTTTTCCGCTTCTTCCACTGTCGCTTTTAACGTGGCTCGCTTTTGTTCATTACTCGCTGCAGCGTGTTCAAGTTCTCGTGATATTTCCGTTTGTTCGTGCATATTGCTCTCAACTGTTAAGCGGAGGTTCCTCAACTCTAACTGCAGCCGCGACATCTGCTCAGGAGTGATGTTCTGCCGCTTCTGACGCAATTCATAGAGTTTCTCTTGTATGGCGTTTTCCTGATTCACTGCTTCGACCAGCTCCATCTGCAGTTTCTCGAGTGACGACTTTACTGCCTCCTTTTCCTGAGGGGAAATAGTGGCGTTGAGCTGAGCACCACGGGGCACAGCTCCACCACCTGTCAAGGAGCCGCCCGTTTCGGCCAACTCCCCACGGAGCGTAACGACGCGATGACGCTCTTTGCTACCAAACGCAACCTCACGAGCCTCAGTTAGGCCGGAAACCACTAGCGTATTACCCACTGCCTGGTAGAAAGCGATACGATATTTGGGCAATGATGGTTGAATGAGGTCAAAAAGACGTTGTGCCTTCGGTGTGGGTGACTTGAATGGTAAATTCATGTTCCGAACCGTCCTCTCATCAATTTCCGAGAGCACAATCATGGTTGCACGACCCAACTGCATTTTACGCAGCATACCAAGAGCTTCAGTAGCTGTTTTTCGGTCCTCGACGACATGATAAGACCATGCTCTGCTGGCGACGCCCGCGGCAACATCATACTTTTGATCGATACGTCCCAGTTGCCTCAGCGTGCCATAGTAACCTTTTAGGGAAGGCTGTCCGGCGAGAAACTTTACAATGCGATCATCGGTCTCGCCATCTCTGTAGTTTTTCTTAATATCTTGTATAGATACGTCTATATTACGTTTCTTTTCCGCGGCCTTTGCGAGACTCTCTTGAAGTTGTCTCATCTCCCGGTTGTACTTCTCATAGTCCACATCACCGATAACTTTCTCCAGTTCTTTGATGCGGCTCTTATCACGCTCTAACGAAACCGCAATGCTTTGCAGGCGCTCTTGCTGCATGAGTAAAGGAGCGTCAAGCGATTTTAAACGGCTCTGCGCTGTGTCCAGCTGCTCCTTGGCTGTTACCACAGCCTTCTCGTACGGGGCAAAGGCAATTTTCCTCCGATCCAATTCCTGACGGAGTGGCGTAAACGTCTGAACAAGTTTCTCAGAAGCGACGTCATACTCCTTCTGGAGCCTCTCCACCGCCTCTCGTGCCTCCTCTAAGTTCTGATTGTGAATAGCAATTTCACGCTGAACATCTTCCTGTTGCAAACCGGCATTTTTAAGCTCGTCAGAAGCTGCCTTGATTTGTGCTTCCTTCTTTTTCCTCGCCCTGACCTGATCGTCCGCCCCTGACTTTATGCGTTCAACATCTCTTTCGGCGGCGTCCCTCTTTGCCCGTACAGCATCGCACTCTTTCGCTGCCGCAGCGAGGTCTTTCTCCCGGCGATGCAGCTCTCCCTCGAGCTGCGACTTTTCTTGTAGTTTTTCTTCCACCTCCTCCTCGATTTCGTGGACGCGCTGTTGAATTTCTTTGAGACGCCTACGAGGCTCGGCAAGCTTCTCCTCTAGAGCGCTCAACTTCAGCTGGCACAGAATAATAAGCGTTCTTTGTTGTAGGTTGTCTTTCTTTACAAACTCAATGGCACTCTCTTTGGCGGAGTCCAATGCCTCACGCTCTGCGCGAAGCTTTCGTTCGTGGTCCAATGCATCTAGTCGTTTTTGTTGTGCCTCCTCTGCTTCCCTTGTCGCATCAGATATACGCTGAGCAAAGTCGTTGGTACCTATAAGGTCATCAAGATACTCCAAGAGGCCCTCCTCGCCATCGCGCTCTGCCTTTGGCTTCATGAGAGCAATTTGCTCCACCTCCCCTTGCAGAATAAGAAAGCGATTGTGCTCCAAATCAACACCTTCATCAATAAGCGTGTCCACAACCTCCCGCTGCGTTTTCTTGACACCTTGAATGAAGTACTGTGAGGCTCCAGTTTTGTGCACTTCACGCTTTATAGAAAACAGGCTACCCTCCACCTCTTCCCGGTAGTCAGGGTCACACCGCGTCTGCTCTGTCTCGTGCAGGCGAACAAAGTTCACGGTAACCGAGGCGTGGGTGAAGTCGGGGTATGCAGCAGAGGTGTGAATTAAATCAGACAGCTTCTCCAAGCGGATCTTTCTGGCATTTTTCCCAAAGACGAAAAGCATGGAGTCTATAACGTTTGATTTCCCCGAGCCATTGGGTCCAACAACAGTTTCAAATGTCTTATGAAAGGGACCGATGCGATGCTTCCCAGCATACGATTTAAAATTCTCTACGTCTATGTCTCGTATCACCAACCTGGTGACGTCTCCCGAGCCTTTCACGGCACTTGCGCCGCGAGAAACACGGCTCATTCCTCCACTGAAGCTTCGGCCCTTGCTACGCACAGGGAAAAAGAGTAAGAAATAAAATGGTGTAAATAACGATAACACCTGCAAGAGAATACGTAAGAGGGCTAGGGTCAAGTGGTAAATCAGTTACGAGAAGGAAGAAGGGGAAAAAGTGCTGAACGATAAGCAGCACAACAAAATCTCACTTTTAATATACACGCTGCCATTGCTGTGTTCGCCTTGTTAATGATGCCAACGTGCAGATAAAATACAAATCAATCTTTGGCACCCTATTCGCTCCCGTTGCCAATAAAGTAGGGTGGCCAGGGAGAAACTAAGCGCCATTTGAAAAGGTATGTGCGGGGTTGAGCCCGTGTGACGTCATACTATGGATAAGTAAAACAACGGGTCAAATATTCCAATGATACAACAGTACCAAAGGGCAAGAGATCGGTAGGAAATCCAAATACATATCTTTTTCACAAATCTGCGAGAAACCACGTCGTGCAATTGTCGATTGACATTAGGAGCGGTGAACGCAAAAAGAAAAATAACACATTCAAACAGTCTTTTTCCAGAATATGAAAGACCCCTAGTCCCGTTTCCGAGAAGGAAGGAAAAAAAACTGTCTGTCACGACACCCTCAGGTGAATGTAGCCAAAAGAAAGCAAGACAGGAGGAACCGAGCGAAAAACAATGCCCGAGTTGACAGGCAAAAAGGAGGGGTGAAGTGTAGCGAGAGAAGATCCTCCAAAATCAATGGCGTGGGACCTTACAAATATCACAGCAAAATTTATTCCCTTTTATAATTTAAATACCATTATCGAAGACAATGAGGAGCGAAGCGTACCAGTATTACGCAGGGGCGTAACTCATATCGGAAAAGCGGAAGGAGCTAACACTTACTGCGAGGCAGAAGACAAATAGTGCTTCCACAACACAGTGACGCAGCAGTGAGCCGTGACAAAGGCACTATTGAAAGTCTCCGTAACATGGACCTCACCGCTTTTTCACCGTCCATATCGATACAACCGTTGGCGAGAACTTTCCCCAAATAACTGTTCCGGTAAGCGGCGAGCAAACATCATCACGAAGCCTTCAGCTACACCCCTTATTTACCCGTAACAAGTACTAAAAGTGAGAACAAACTTCTTTTTTTTTTTTCTAATAAGAGAAAAAAATTAAATTAAAAGAAGGAGGTTGAGGAAGCAAAAATTATTAAAGAGTAACGCAGAGAAAACTTATCACCATGCAGAAGAAGAAGATGAAAAACAAAAAGGGGAGGGACGGCGCCGAGCCGCTCCAGTCGAGAACGGCGCTACTCCCGGCAGTCCCAGAGGGGGTGCAATTAAAGCGACGGTGACACATCTAACCACGCAATGATCGAGGTAAACATTATTTTTGTTTTAAAATAAGACAAGATAACAACAGGGTTTTAAGCGAAGAACAAAATTCCCAGGTGCAGGCACATTGTGATCACAGTTTATCCAACATTAACTAGCACAATAACAACAATTGGGTACGCAACATCTGCCACTTTTCCTTCCCTCAGCTTTTAGTGCTCACTTCAAAACCCTGTTTGATACCTTTTCTCCCTCATTTTTTTTTTCATTTTTTTTTTTTGAAGCTTTGACACGCTTATCACACCTTCGTTGTAATCCACCTAAGTGGAGCAATAGCAATAATCAGGCAAACTATTTGCCTTCACACATGTTCGTAGGCTTCTCACCACGAGCACACACAAATGTAAGCACGCCCGTATGTTAAAGTAACGGTCATAAAAAACAACGGATTAGCATAAATGAGCAAAAACATAAATTGACGGCTACCAACGCCTTATGTTCAGTTCCTCCTTTTCCTTTTCACGGGCCCCTGAGGGCTCGTACCGCAAGCAACTGGGCGCACTTCCACATCCTTCCTTGCATCTCATCTTATCGACGTGTTCCTAGTACGTTGCGTAGCTGCAACATATGACTAGCGAAATCTTTACATGCACTCCCAGCGCTGAACCATAATTTTCTGCACCGCGAGAAGTGCATTTTTGGCTACCTCCGGATCCTCATGAGACATAAGTGACATGGCCCGCGTCAACACACCCTCAAGTTGGGGAAGCTGCAGCAGGGACCTCCCGGTCGGGTGATGCCGCACAACCTCACCAATATCATAACACGCCACGGCCAGTGTCACATTGTTGTTCGAGTTGAGGATTATCTTTCCTAGTGCCTCTAACACTTCATAGCTGTTTTTCTCAAATAACATAATGTTGCTTTGCCAAAACTTTGCGCATGTATGAACTGGTGTCCACTCTAGCGACCCACTAAGCACCTCTCCTCTATACTCCGAGAAGCTAGTCAAGGTTTCCATGCTGTTTTCAAGCACGTTTAGTAGTTCTTGAACCATTTCCGTGATATCTTCATCGCCAAACCTGTGACGGCTGAGTTGGTTGAGCGTCTTCAGCATTCCAACACCCACCATCTCTGCCACAAAAGACGGCCCTTTCCCATTGTTTACCTGTGCAAGCTTGAAAATCTCATCAGAAACCCACGACGTATTGGATGACATGGTCATCGTCCCAGTGAACTGCCGCTCGGCCCGCACGAAATTTGACAAGGCCATAAGAGCAACCCGAATGCACTTCTCCTTCTGCATGCGCTGGATGATGCGGTGTAGTTGTGGTATCATTTTGTACTTCTGGAGTGCGATGATTCCTTCAACTTCATAAGAAAGCAGCCACACAATTACTAACACTTCGTATCTGAGCTGAACAATGGTTGCTGTATCGTCGCCCTTGGCGTCGGTGAGAAGCCGCGGAAGGTATTGCACTAGTTTGTTGTCAAAGAAGTAGTGGCGTAAAGCCTTCGAGTGGGCGACAATGGCGCAGTTGTGCACAGCAAAGCTAACCGACTCCACCTGTAACGGGTTCACTGAGAGTGTCTCCGACATGAGAACGAAGAAACGTTCAAGCGACTCTTCATTCATTTTGGGGTCACCAGATCGCAGAGCCGTTGCTGCGAGGTACAGGGCCGGGTCGGAAATATTTTTATCGCTCCTGTGTGTTGTGGCGAGATAAAGGAACATGTGAACTGGATCTTCCTCCACCAGTACTGCTGAACACAATCCCAGCGTCTTTCCCATTGTTGCAGAGAAGCGAACCAGATCGGCAAACAAGCGCAGGAGTACACCGATTGTCCCTTTGTTGTGCGTGTTCCCGAGGGTTTTGAGCAATATCATGCAAATATCCTCATATCTTTCCCTCATGCAAATCTCCAGCGACCGTGCCTGCGGCGGGCAGTCGAAGAGTTGTTCGAGAAGGCGTATCATGGACTCATCCGTAAGCCCTGTCCTTCGCACATGAAATAGTGCATCTGCAACCTCTGGTGTGGAAGACATTAGGTTAATTATGATGCCCACAATGTGATAAATGCTTTGCGGTGACCGATAATACGGGAGGGAGAAAGAGAGAAGAAACGTCTGAATTCCAAGGAGCGCGTTGTAATAATAATAATAACCTTCGTGTAGTTATTGTATCGTACACACAACATGATGGAATAGAAGAAAAATCTTTAAAGGGCAATAAAGGGGGCACTATTAGGTTGCACATCTTTAGAGAAGGAGCAAAACGCTGGCGATATAAGAAGGGAGACAGACAGAAGCATCCACAAGCATGCATAAACAAGAAAATTGATGCAAGGCTAAATATGTTACAGAAACAGGCCCCCTGAGGGAAAGACGGTTTATGTCACCGTATGTATGTTTTTCTTCCATTTTCTTTTCTATTTCTTTTTTCCTTGTCCTTGTCCTTATTTCCCACAGTGGCCATCAGATATCGCGCTAGTAAGTCAAGAAGTTGCCCTCCCCCACAGCTGTGTGGCGGGGGATAAGAGCGGTGGTTAAGTAGTCTTCCTTACCACTGTTCTTCTTCTTCTTCCGAATATTCAATTCTCTCAGCCCACCCCAGAGGGGGAAAATCAACGGGTGCAAGAAACTTCACTGAATAGAGATTTACAGGAAAAGGGTAGTAACAAGGAAAAAAATAAGGCATCAACCAGTGCAGCGGGTGAAAAAGAACATGCATTAAAAAGCACTGAGGAATAACAGGTTCCACGGCCCGATATGAGAAACCCACAACCTCCCATTACACATCGGGCCGCACCCACAAACGAAAGTGAAGAGATGTGTAACAACCGAAAAACTCACAGGGGAGGGGGTCAACATAAGGAAAAACAACCAGAGGCAGGTCTAGGCCTTCCGGGTTGTAAAATATAACATCCACAGATTTTTCCAATGGGCAATAAAGCACTCACATCCCATCACTTCAAACAAGTACGTATCGCCCTAAGGGTGAGGAAAAAGAAAGCACACCACAGGAAGTAGCAGTTGAGACATGATAGAAGTAATAAAGTTAGATAAGTCAAGAAGGGATAAATATCTATTTAGCCGCTCGCTTCTGAACGGCGCTAGCCCTCACGGCGTTAAGCTTCTCTTCACGCATTTGCCTATATCTCAATAACGCATCCACCTTCCTACCATTGTTGTTAGAATGCTGGGCCAAACTCGAAGCACCGGGAAAACCAGAGCTACCAGCCCTATCTAGAGCTGACGGCACCCTGACGCGACTGCTCGTGGAGGGTGGCGTCTCCTCGCGCCCATTTGTCGTCGCCCGAATCTCACCGGGTCTAAAATTGCAAACGCTCCACTCGCGTTTTTCCTCCGTTGCAGAGTCGCTGGGCGTCGCCGCCTCCGTAACGCATTTTGGACGCGAGCCGGTCCTCGGAGTTGTGGTCTGCGCCTTTGTTGAGGACTGCTTCACCGACAATGACGCCTTGGCGGGGCCCTTCCGACTAGGAGCCGTGGTTCGGCCCTGATTGACGGTTGAGGCAACCGCATCTAATTCTAGCGGCGTCTCATCGTCTTTCCACCTCCTCGCAACAGCTTCAACTGGCTCACCGGGCCATGAGGCCTCCGCTCCAGTGGTGGCACACACGGAGACCCTCGTGGCACCCCCGGCGGACTTGATTGGGGTTTGTAGTTTCTTCGCCTCTGTCGGCGTCGGCACAAGTTTGCCCACCTTTGGCGAAACACAACTAACACCCCCTGCAGTATTGTGTGTGTGCCTCGTAGAGACTGCACGGAACTGCGCTTGGAGCAATGACGGGTTCGTCAGGTTCCTTCTTGCATTGCTCTTTTCATGGACACTCGGAGACACTTCCTTCAGAATGTCGCTTTCAACCGGGTCCTTGAGAGTGGTTGATGCCGTCTTTACGGCACTGTTCAGTTTTCGATTATGCTTTTGCACGTGAAAGTCATCATGAGTAATTCGTCCAGTGGAGACAGACCCAGAAGAAAGATTTGACCTACGAAGTGCAAAACCAGCACTGTGGCAGCGGACATGTTTTGTAGCTCCCGTGTTCCCAGCGGTTCGAGCACCATTCTCTTTCCTCGATTCACCAAGGATTTCGGGAGCCGGTTGGATACCTCCCGTACGGATTTCTCCACTGCTTCGGCAGTGATTCTCTCTTCGAACCCCTGTATGGCCTTTTCTACCGCCTCTCGGGCATGTATACAAGGTTTTTGTGGGCTTACAGGGGCGGGGCTAACGCTCCTTTCCTTTGAGACGCTGGATGGTGAAGTGCGGCCGCGGAGTCGAGACAAAGGCACCGGCGGGAAGTCGCAATAAATATCTAGCTTTGTTCCCTCCAATCCGTTCGGTGCCTGTTCGCTTACTAGCACATTCCAATCCTCCTGCGTTAAGAGAGATATGCAGTCACCCTCCGTATCCTCGTAACGCATGCGAAGCTTATGCTCAGTAGATGGTGGAAGCGTCCCGACCTGTTGCATGCACAAGTCACAAACCCTCTTGTATATTTCGTGGAAGCTACATTTATCTGGCGCGTGTATTCGCAACACACGCACCTGCGCGTCAAAGTGAACCTTGAGCTTCAGCCCTTCTTCCTGTGTAATTGTTTTCTCCTTCGTGACCTGAAACTTGAGTGTTGGCTCGCCCCACTGGCCAACGGGAAACAACCGTTGCACTGAAAGCGTATCTCCTACTTCCGTGTGCTGAGTCTGCGCGCGCGCAAAGCGAACGACCTGTTGGCTATTCCCCTTAGCATTATTCGAGGACGTGCTAAGCACGTCGGCGCTTCGTGCCGCCCAACTACACGTCGTCGAGTCATCCGACTCCTTAGCGCCCTCCTGCTGAAAGCGAACGAGGTTTTGTACAGTCCGGGCGGTGAGACACTGCCAGGCAGCTTGGTACGTGGCAGTTGCCTCCGACGTCCAAACATGAGACGGAACATGTGCGAGGTTGACCGTCATCGGGTCTACACGCTTCGCGACAAACTCAACCAGCGACGTACCGCTGGGAAGTGCACACATCTCCTTGAGGATTGTACCGCTGCTCCGCACCACATCCTTAGCAACCTCCGGATTACCAACGATACCGAGCTGTAGAAGGAGCTCGTTTGCCTGGTGGATCGCTCGAAACAGAGTGACTGTCTCACTCGCCTGGACCGCCAATTTCAAAGCCGCCACGACGTTATCCACCTGCTGCTGACAAACTATCTGCTTCCTCGTCCTCTCCACTAGCTCGGCATCATCCTCCGAGAGATCTTCATTGAACCTCAATTCCTCAACGGCACAAAGGCACTCCACTAACCGTTTGCCATCCTTCACCGTCAGCGCCGCGCGCAGTGCCTCAATGCAGTTTTTCTTTCGATTCAGCGACCGTTCAATGGCCTCAAGTGGCTTCTCTAGGTACTGATGCAGCAAGTCGGAGAGCGTCTCACCAGGGCGGATAATTTTGCTGATCATGCTGCTTTCAGTCAGCACCAACTGTTGCCCACGGGCAAGGCACCCTTCACGTCGCCCATCTCCGCCTCATTGCGCACCGCAGCGACGATTTGCTCCCATTTCTCCATGGCGGGGAACCAGCTCCCCTCCACCCACGCAACAAAAGGACAAGTTGGGCGTGGTGGACCATTGCTGCAGCGCGCCTTCCAGTGCCCATTGAAGAGTTCTTTAGCATGGGCCAAATCTCTACAGGCTACAGTCTGACGCAGCACTAGAACCTTTTGGGCATCCATCACCAGACCATGGACGGTGTCGCGGCAATTCTTGAGGGTCTCTCTGCTCCCCAGGAAGAACTCTTGTACATCAGCAACCTCATGGTTACGGTAGCGAACATCCACTGCATCGAGCACGGCGTTGACACTCGCTGCCGAGGAGCTCACAGCCTTCTCCAACTCTTTCAGGCTGATGTTCTGCGACACCGTTACGTACTCGAGCCTGTTAATCCACCCAAGAAGAGCACACGCCTTGTCATGAAGCTCCATGGCAAGGGAGCGTCGGGCGCTTACCTCCTTTTCTGAAGTGTTCAAAGCACGCCGAGACGCGACCACAGGACCTTTCACAGTGTGCAGAGACTCCGCGGGCGACGCGACGTGCTCGCGATTTGACAGAGCCGCGGTAACATGCTCCACATATGTGAGTATAGCCTCAAGTTCACCCAGCGGGTCCGTCGCGCCACTGTCGCGGCGATCCCCTTGCGATGTTGGCTTAACTGGGCCACCTAGCGGGCGGTAAAACAGCAAGTCGACGTTTCGCATATTCTCCGCCATAAATCGAGAGCCATTTTCCTCCTTGGCATCTTCCTGGTTCGTGGCCTTTTCCTCGCATTGAGCAGATGGACTATGTAACATAGATGACCGAGCCGAGGACATGGAAGGTCCCATAACACCACTGACCGTAACTGCGGCACCTTTTTTATGCATTACCTAAGGCCCACTTACTGGAAAGAACACACGGGAAAGAAGCGGGTGTGCACCCCTGTCATACAGCAGACACCCTCAAAATGAATTTGCCAGCTTCCCACTGGAAGGTGCAACCGCGTCGCTAACAACCGAATGGGCTGCTTTCAGCGTGCAGGCAACAGCACGTGAAGAGCAACCACTCCCTGCGATGCACTGCAGTCACCCAAGCGGGCGACGTGCGGGTGCAGGAAGCGTCGATAAATCGGTTGTTGCTGTTTGCAGAGGTAATGGCAAAAATTAGGCGCCCACTACACACCAAAGTCTCCTCAATAACAAGCTGCCACATAAACGGTTAGGGAGACACCTAACGAAAAGAGAACGGGGATAACACAACCCACTGACCTACTATCTCTCCCCGAGTGATATACGCCTAAACCCCATAGAGGATGCGGAAGGATAAATAAGAACGAGAGGAATGACACCCACTCCAACCACCAATGAGGGAAGAAACAGCTCACCAACCATCACCACATCGATGGGAAAATACTCATTTGGGGTGTGGGGAGGGGAAAGTAACGCGGAACAAAAGAGCAACCCCTCTGGCTTCGGGCACCGAGAGCTTGTTCACGCCGATACGAAGTACGAAATCGTATGTGCTCCAATCTTCGCGTGAGCTTCCATCCCCGTCCACCCGACGGTCCGTGCGTTAGTTCAGCGGACCACATGACAAGACGCCCCCCGAAGCAAGTAGTTGCGGAAAGGGAAAACGCATTGCTGCTACAAATCCTCACTCTTACCTGACGCCGGGGCTGCACAGCCGCCAAAGTAACCCCCACCACCGCCCCAGACGCACTGGCTGCCTTCGTGCTACCTGCCAGTGAGATGTCATCCTCTGTCAACCGAAACGGAACCAACAGCCGGCCCAGAACCTCACGGTCCGAGGTCCCACCAACGCGCCAAAACTCCAGGCGGGCCTCCCACCATCCCACAGCGGAGCGATGAAGCGGCTTGGTGAAGCGGCCCTGAAAATTGGCATCCCCGCCTTCTCCCTGCCTGTTGTATAGCGGACACGACACCACCAGTGGTTCCTTTGGCACAGGACCCCTCAGGCAATCGTCATTGACATTCTTCCCGGCCTCACAACCCTCTTCCCATCTGCACACCGCACCCTCAATCAAACTGCAACACATGCTATATCCATTGCCGTCGAAACCCTTATAGTGTATCACGCTCTTGTTGAGGGCACGCAGCCTCAATGAGAACCTGTACGCATCAACCACGCCCCCACCACTCGCGGAGGATGTGTCATCCAAACTCTTCTCACCATCATTCAAGAGGCGGAAATTTGTATGGAGTGTGACGGCGCAAGTCGGATCTGACGCGCGCCCCATACCGGGTGCTCCGTTACTCTCAGCCACACCCCTCTCTAAAACGCACCTCATGCGAGCTGATGCATTCACCACGACAAAGCGTCTCATCCTACAGTTGTCCGCCACATCCATAGAAGCAGACGAAAAGCGCGGAAGGGAAGCAAATGGACGCATACAGCGGAAGCTCGGTGCAGCAGACGACTCGGCAGCATCACCAGCTCTCTTGCCTTTTGCTTGCTGTGGGAGTTGGCTCAGCGGCCCAATAAGAGACAGGAAAGCGATCACACGACTGAAATGACGCATCCCAAGGCCTACCGATGCTGGAGGTGTACCATTGTGAGTAGGGCGCGGTGTCGCACAGAAAGAAATGTAGAACAGAAGGGGAATGCAGATTAGGCGAACACGTGGTGCGGAGACGATACCGCTTGAATGAGAACAACAAATTAACGCATTATATCAAAAATTTGGCGCAACCTATAAAGCCAGTACGTCCAATGCACGGTAAGAACTACCACTGATGGCAGAGAAACGTCCCATTCGCATGTATGTATATCCACACTAACGCACAAGTCGACTGAGACAATAATAAGTAAGGCGCATCATAATACAAAGCGAAAAATAATGAACCAGACACAACATCCACGTCCGCATCAGGAATACATGCAACCTGCACCAACCGAAGCCCCGCCCGATTCATAATTCATTGCTGGCACCTCTGCATCCGAATAGGCGACTGTACCGTCCAGTTCTTGTGGGGCATTCAGGACACGTGCTCCAGCGAGTGACTTGTGGGCAAAGTAATGAGACCGGCAATTCCACACATGGCCACACAGCTTGCTGAAAGAGCAAACGACACCCACACACCCGCACCAAAGCCGCGACTAACACACCAGAATGTGTCGTACGAGAGTTCAGATAACAAAAAGCCTTAGGAGACGATACACTAACTCCCAGGCTGCACATCCTCCGCTCTATCGCGCATCCGACGCCTTTTCATCATCGGCACACCTCGATCCTCCCTGCCGGGGCAAAAGGAGGGCGAACCACTGCGTGCCCAGCTGAGCGCTTCCATCCCCCATAATAACAAAACCCAGCACAGTTGCTGTGGAAAAACAACAATCCATTCTGCATCACGTAATTCTGACCGGCAAGCGCTCAGACCATAACGCTATTAAAAAAAAACTCACGGTGCTCATGATAAATACACGCATAAATCCAACCTGCGCCCAAAATACAACATACGTTTAAAAAAGCCACAAAATAGGAGAATAACTAACGAAAAGAAGATACTTCCCGCCCATCAAAATTTTGATCCCGAAGGAGACAACAATAAATAAAAAGGCAATAGACATTGGTGTCATCCAATAAATAATACACAGCCCCGCAGAAGAAATGCAGAGTATTAACAAAAGAAATGACAAATGCTTTCCACACTGAGCGCTTCTTTTCCATGCCGGTGCTCTCTCAATGATACTTTTAAACGCCAAAAGTCAAACTGAGTAAACAATGTCATAAAAAACTGTGTAATGCACACCGTTACACGCTGATGGGCGCAGTGTGGGGAGCATAAGCCACAGACAAACGAGAATTTTTGAGAACCGTGCTCCTCTTCGGAGCTCTCGTACGATAGGATCTCCCTTCGTCTCGAAGACAGCGAGTATGTTGAGCCATCGACCCAAGTCATACGGGTTGCGGAAGGGCAACAAATTTCTCTGCATTGCCTGCTTCATATCTTCCACGAGAAACGACTCGATAGGTGTTTCGTTTTTAAGTACATGAACTATGTTCATGCCAAACATAAACACGATAAGGAAAAATGTAGGCGCACAGAGAACGCAAAGCAACCTGATGGGGGAAGAGTGGATAAAATCATCACCAGTGTCAGTTTCTGGTGGGTAATGATGTTGTGCCGTGACTCCTGCCCTACGTACACAAAGCCCAACAACATCATGATGAAACCACATGCAACCGTTAAATAGAGAAGCATCAGTACAAAGTAGCGTTGATTCTCTGCCTGGACACAGTTGTTGATCCACGGGCAATGGTGATCCATTTTGGGTATGCAGGACTGACAAAATTTGCAGTGGTACTCCCGAGGCGCTTTATACCTCTCACACTGAGCGCAGTACCGCCCCGGCTTCTCCAGAAGGTAATTCGCCGCCGCTGGTGCTAGTGCCTTTTGCTGATCCGCTATCCTTTTCGTTTCGCCTGCATCTACCACCGGGCCGCGGAAGCTCGCAACGACAATGTAGTTGAATATGGCCCAAAAGAAACGACAGAAAAAAACAAATGTAAAATATAAAAAGAAATACTTCCGGGCTCTGCCGCCCTTGGCAGAACAAGCCTTGCGGTTGTTATAGCGCATAACACCATTAGAGAAACACCCAATATTATGAAGATGGGTCCGCAACGCTGCACCACTTTATACATCAATAACTCGAAATTATCACGGTGACTGCGTTCCTTGTGACTCATTTGCACTAACAGCGAACCTTTTCCGCGTCACTCGCCGCACTGAGGTGTGTTCAAGTACACTCCTGGGTACGAGGGCACCTTCCCTACACTATTGCGATGTGATTCAGCCGTCGTCACGGAATCACGTTGGAAAAAGTGTGCGTTCATTGTTTGTGTAGACAAGGCGTGTTGAAAAGAAGAATTATATATGTGCGTACATCTTATTTATTTACAGACCCATGGAAGGGTATTCGTGTTCCCAGCTAGCAGATACATGATAGCATTAAGGGGAAGCCACTGTGGCACAAGGCTAACAACGATGGTGTTGGCAAGCAAATGAAGTAATAACAAACTTCTCATCTCCGTCGTAATAACGTAATGCGCAGCTTACATATGCGCTTGTTACTCGGATTTAAGCCGGGAAGGAGCTAAGCAACCGCGCTCTTCCCCTTCCACTCCGTTTGATTGACCTCCAACAGCCCTGATACTGCGATGATTGTACTTTGACGGCACTCGCCTGGGTGGATCTCTGGACTTGCGCTTTTCTCGGAGCCGCCGTATGTACTCCCTCATCTTCGCATATTTGTGGTTGCCGAGGTGAAAGAGGTACTCGTAAGGGTAAATGCCGCCAGCGTGTCCATCCGAAAAGACAATGCGCAAAGCGTAACCACCAACAGGAATGACATCCGTAATGGTGAGGCCCCGTCTACCGTATATTAGAACATCAGAGCCAACGACGTCGGTGCTCGGCGAGTACGCGCGAAGGAATTCCGCCAAAAACCGCATGCGGTGTGCAGTTGGAGGAGTTGCCGCTAATTTTGTACCACTTGTGCGACACGAACCCTTATTTTTTTCACTGTTTGGAATGCAGCATGCCTCGCCAAGTTCGGTGCGCCGTTCTCCTTCTAGCTGTTCCATCTGCATTTCCTGTTCCGCCACAGTGTTGAGAGCAGCGGCGCTCCAAACAAGCTCCATGTAAAGTCTGTCTTTGGTCAAGACAATCTGCGACGGCACCAAATGCATCCGCCACCGCTTTTGCTGAGCCACCCGCTCTGCTAAACTCTCCTGCATTGATGGCCGCTTTGGATATGGTCGCCGCAATTCGGTGATGTGCTTGTCGTTCAGAGGGACCATGTGGGCGTCAGTCACAGACGACAGTCGCTGCGCAACAGCTGTGCTCAGGCGGTCGACTAGAATCGTAAAATATCGCCAACCAATCAGTACATGTTGAGCATGAAGCTGAAACCATGCATGCGAACAGGGGCATGTGGAAAAAGTCGATACTCGCCGCATAAAATATGTAGAAGCCTATGTGTTAGGCACAGTCCTACACATATATCTTCTTGTAAGCGCAACGAAATAGATAGTAAAAACAGTAATCATCATTGGTACAAGGCAAGAAGCAACAGGCAAGTTTCCCGCCTCAGTAACGGAACCCATCATGGTACGTGTGCGTGTGGGGGGCGTAATATTTAATATTACAAGGCATGTGCTTCAGAGGTCATAGCCAACCGTTGTAACCATTAAACAACCAAACAAACACAATGTTAAATACCACCGCAACCCACGGTTTACCCGTGGCGCAACCGCCACGTTCGCTCCTTCAGGCCCATGACACACGTTGGAGACCGAATAGCATCCTCCTCCGTTGTCCCCCACAACCGTCGTCGCCTCAGCATATAATCAAACCACTGGTTTCCAACGCGGTACGGTACAAGGTAAAACATACAACGCGCAACGGTGCTTGGCAACCACCGGTCTAGTTTCATCCCCACGCGGCACACCGCACTGTGCTTGATGGAGACGAGAACATCAACCTCGCTCTCAGGTACATTGGGGTCGCGAAAACTAGACGTGGAAGCAACGGGAAAGTTCGTATTCCATTGTGTGCCTGTCGATGCACCATTGTGTATTTTCCGCCTCCTGACACTGCTCAAAAATCTAGCGTTACGAGATGGAACTTTCTCAATCAAGACAATACCCTGAACATCTTTTGTGATATGAGGAAAATGGCGACTCAGCTCCCTCCATTCGATCGAGTCAAAACTGCAAAAGAACATCTTGTTCTCCTCCAGCTTTACCTTGTCAGCATCCTTGAACGGATTGAGAAGACTAAAGTAAGAAAAGTTTCGCTCGAGTACGTACTGCACCCTGGCCTGACACATGCGGCAGTGCCCATCAAATACCACTAAGTTCTTCGGCAGTTTATGAAGGATGGAGGCGCAAGCGCGGCCGTTGTATCGGTATGACATTAGACATTCGAGAAAATGACCGTGCCGCTGCCGTAAACAACGTGGAAAAGTCAGGCAGCTCAGTCCAGAAAAACACTTTCTCGCTGCTTATGCTACTTCATTTTGAGATGGGAGGAAAAGAAACGAGGAGAGGCAGTGGCGAGGAAATCAAAATAATATATATTGTTTAAAAGAAAAACCCAATGGACGCACAGCCCCTAGTTTGTACCTGCTTAAGTGGAGGTTGCATCACTGATCTCTTTCCCTAACCCCGCTGAATCAAGAACAGTGATAGCAGCAAATAATAGTAGTGGAAAAACACATGTGCGGGCGGATGCTAAGACAAAATGATATCGTTGTCACTCCCTGTATGCGTCACAAATTACATGCCTCGGCACACAGGGTGTCATATCAATTCTCACCCCACTCTCCAGACTTTTCTTCCACTACACCAAGTCACAGAAACAAGCAAGCACACACACGAATCTGAGATGGTATGAGAATCTTCCCCGATATATCACCAGCTACATCCACTTCTTCCGTTATCCATCCAGCTTTGATAGCAAGGATATGCTACATGCCTCAAAGCACGTGCAGTCACAGGCACTGGAGAAGGAAGGTGGAACCAGTTCGACGGCGAGAAGAAAATCAAAGAGCTTCAAAATTTCACAAGAACATCTCCGTCACCTCCGATAAAAGTCCTCATTGCGTTCGAAATGTGCCTGTAGTTCGTTTTGGGCCTTCACTAAATCTGGAGTTTTCATCTTGTACACGTCAGCATGTGCGCTTTCGACAGACCAGTGAGGGAGCAGCTCTTGTCGATGCAACTCCTTCAGTAGCTCCTGGCGCACCTGTTTCACAAGTTCCTCTGACCGCTCGCTAGTCCACAGCCCTTGTTTCACCAGGAAGCTCTCAAACCGCTTCAAGGGAGAGAGTATGGAAAGGTCTTCTATTTCATCAACTGGGCGGTACATGCTGCTATCGTCTGATGAGGAATGATGGTGTGATCGGTAGCAGAGAGCCTCAATGAGTACTGGCTGGTTTGTTGTACGAATGATTTCTCGTCCGCGCTGCACAGCGTGCATGACTGCTAAAACATCACTTCCATCAACGCGGGCGGAAGGGATACCATAGCCAATACCGCGTGCCAGCACGCCATCTCCCTTGTACTGCACACGTGCCGGTGTTGAAATGGCATAACCGTTGTTTCGCACAAAGAAAAGAGTGTTCGAACCCAGCGTCGCAGCGAAGTTCACCCCCGCGTGGAAGTCGCCTTCGCTTGCCGCACCTTCCCCGAAAAATACAGCTGCAATTCGGGCCTTGTCCTCATCTTCGAGCTGCTCGTTCTCCAGTTTAAAGGCAAACCCGGCTCCTGAAGCGTGCGGTATTTGCGTTGCCAGTGGGGAGCTCAACGCATGAACGTTAAGCCTGCGTGAACCATAGTGGATAGGCATCTGTCTGCCTTTGAGTTCGTCCTCCACGTTTCCCATGCACTGTGCCACCAGTTCAGGAATACTGTAGCCACGGTAAAGAAGGGCTCCTGCTTCGCGGTACTGCAAAAACAGTTCATCGCGCAGCTCCAGGCCGGCTGCGACACCAATAACGCTGGCTTCTTCGCCGATAGCGGTTAAGAAAAAGGAGATTCGACCTTGCCTTTGTGCCTCCATTAAAATGTTGTCAATTGTGTTTGAGTATATCATTGTCTCCATTATTTTCACCAGTGTTTCCCGTGGAACTATGGGTTTGTTATTCTCGTTAACAATGTTTCCGTCAAGATCCAACACGTGGAAGAGGGGCGTAGAGGGAGTAGGCGTGTCATTGAACGTGAGCTCCTCCGTCGTCGGCGTTGTCGCAAAGTTCATATTCCACACCTTCTGCCCGTGAAGAAGCACCTCCTGAAGAGACCTCACCAGTCTACATGAAGTACGTTTCATTTAACGCAACACCTGCGCTGCTTGCAACAGCGCTTAAAGCACCAAGTAACTAACCCAAACAAGGGCTAAGAACAGTACTCCGTTATTATTCCTAAATACCTTCACGTCATACACGCTGGATGGAGGGTGAAAAGAGGGAAAACGTACAAGCAAAAAAGTAAAAGTGGAATTTTTGCGTGTGCGAACGGTAGCAGGCTGTCTGTGGGACGCATCACCTTCAAACCATCACCTCACCGAAGGAAACGCAAATACACACATGCATAGAGACTTTACATACAGACGCACACACGCACACATAAGTATGAACAACCAGTGTGAATGTAAGGAAGTGAGTTGTAACGCCAAGGAGACAAAGAACAGGAGAAGGCAGCCAGTAAACGAAAAATCAAGACACTGAAACGTTGTCCTGATGCCTGCTATGTTTTCATCTCCCACGCCAGCTCTCGTTATCCGCCACTACTATTACTTCCACTGATGACGAAAAGGAAGAACGTGTGGATTCCAATCCTCGTTTTCGATGCCTTTTTTTCTTTCGCATGAAATACAAGGTGATCACGATAGGAGAGTGAGACCGGTTGCTCGTACATTCTCCTTCCAATGCTCCACATCGGCTAATTTCACTTTCAATTTGGGCCGCAATTCCCAGAATGAAGGAAGAGGGAGGGTTATGCCTCGGTTAAGTCGTCGTCATAATACAAGTGAAGCGCTGGGATGTAATAATCCGCATTCAACCCCAACGATTCAAATTCCTCTGACTCATCCACAACGCCATTCTCATCAAGCGTTTTGTCCATGTCCATATCTCGCGGCTCGGCATCCAAACGACGCCATGTGTAGCTCAATGCATGGGCGTTGTATGTCAAATATCGTGTCATTACTATTTCCCGCAGCGTCTCCTCCGAACAGACCTCAAGAGTGTTTTCATGTCCATTTAGTGTGTTAATAATACGTATCTTACGGGTCTTGCGGGTGAGATGGCCAATCACATAGCGCTCATCTTTCCACCACGGTACCTCATAGCTGAGATCAATGCTACTGTCAGGAAGGACTGTGGGCGTGTGCGCAAAGCGGCCAAAGGGCTGCGCGTACGTTCGAAAGCCCGTCTCTGGATCGATACACGTCTTAAAGTCCATTGTCTCCTTGTCGAGGAGGTGCGTCATGTCACTCCCAGCAGCAAGAATGAGGGGCTGCAGAAGGCTGGCATACCGAGTGCCCTGGTACATCTTTATGAGCGGCGTAATGTCTAACACCTTCCCGTTGATCGACACATATGCGTCGTCCTCAAAGCAGTGAGCACGAACCTCGCGTGGAGTATAGTAACGAGGCATTGCTACAAGTATTGATGTATAACGAGAGTGCAGACACCTATCGCCCCGTCTAGTTTTATCAGATTAGTTGCCTTGACCCTCTACCTTGGGGTCCCTTTTTTTCTCCTTCCCAAGATACGCTGCAATTCACAAACACTGGAGGAAAATGCCACACCGTCACCCGGAGAGTGTTTCCGTTCGTCTTGCGTCCTCTATCACTTTACTCTACTGCCCCTGCACTGCCGGCGCTATACAAAGTGTGTATGTGGGGTGTGTTTATGTGTGTATCTGTCTAACTCTAGGCACTGCAACAGATAAGAAGGGAAACCGGGCAATTTTATTTTGTTTATATATATATATATATATATATATTTCTCAAATGAAAAAATAATAATAGCAAGGCATTAAATCATATTCACGCCTCTTGGTGGAAATGTGGTTTGAAAGGGCCAACAAATAAAAAAAAGGTGCAGGAAGAGTTCAGCCAAAAGCCTTCCTCCTCCGACCTCTGAATGAGTAACGGCACCGGTAACAACAGGTGAGTCATTGTCCGACGAGTGATAATGATAGACGGAAACCCAGCTAAACAACAACAACAACAGTGTTAATAATAACCACAGGTTGAAATTCGTTAGTTCATGAAAACAACAACAAGACTGAAAACAAAGAATTGAAGAATATGCAGATTTCACACCAAATTCCAATATTAGTGGATTACGGACACGGCTCGGTCGTACCGAGTGCACGCGTTGGTGACGTCCGACACGTCCACCGCCACTCAGGGTGCGAATGAGGGAAATATGAATACACTCATCGAGAAACCATGGAAACAGAGTCAGCCCAGCCATTTTCATTAATGATTTTTGTCGAATACCTCAGCGCCTTTTCACCACTCTGTTCTTCACGGAAAAGCGAGACATCATAGCTATACCAGACGCGACCCAGTTTTAGGTTAACGCAGCGCCTTAGATGAAGGTGCAACTCATCCCCATTTCTCACCTCCATTATGTCACGCGGCTCCATCGCAAGAAAGGCCGGAAACCAACTGAAAAGAGCAATCGTGCGGCCATACTGAACAGTGGAGAGAAGACCAACAGATGCACGGGGCAGTGCCATGGCATCGCCGGCACCATGATTGAAACTGGACGAATAAAGAACTGCGGAGAAAAAACATATGAATCCACTGCATCTTCCACCGCCCGGAAGTGGGAACTTCAACACAACATCTCGTTCCTTCTCCTCACCCGCTTCTGTAAAGTGACGGAAAGTCCAGCAAGGCTGAGGGGGGCACAGCGAGACACCACGACAAACATTTGTAACAAACATAGAGTGATACAGCGCTGCGTGGCGATCGTGACACCCAGGCTGGGGCGTTGTGAGGCCCGACGCAGCAGCAAAAGTTACCGACTCTTCCGTCTTCGCGGAATGCAGCGGGGCAACCCACGTAGTGTACTCCTGCGGAATGGAGGCCAAGTAAGGATTTTCTGGAATTCCCGCCGATCGCTGGTAGCTCAATAGGTTTTCGTGGAAGCCATCAAGGCACTCGGGACACAACTCATTGTCACCAAAACTTCCCAAAAGTTCCGAAACCACAAGGTCACACAGCCCCCAAAAGGGGGGCAATTCGGCATTCAGTTCATCGTCACGACCCGACCACACGGCACGGCCATCCGCATGAATGGTTTCGATGACATGACCGGAATAATTTACCCACTCACGCCACTGTGGATCAGCACTCACACGCAACTTCACAAATTCCAACGCTTCAGGGTTCTTCTCAACAACAAACAAATGAACACGAACTCCAGCACCCGTTGCGGCGCAAAGACATTCAGCAATCAACGGGCCTCGGCCCGCACCAAGGAGGACAACATACGCAGTCGTCACACCAGAGCCCACCCCCGTTGTTCCTACGACAGGGCTGGAACTCTGTGTACATAATTTTTCATGACTGCGTGAGTCGTAGCGCCCTAGCCACTCACTGAAATAGTTGTTCATTGCGGCGTGGTACTGCTGGTACTTGGTCCGGTCCTCTTCGAATACTTCGTACACACCACTGGGGAGCATATGCCCGAGGGGCTGCAATGGTAGGCGGAGTACATCTTCCTGTTCGCGAAAGTAATCCCGCCTCTGATCCATCACGTGAGCCTCATAAAGAAGATTCATCAAGTGGTATGCTTCAAAAAAGCCTTCCGTTGAAAAAACGGGAGCAGCCCGTCGTCGCAGCAGCTCAACAATAAAGGCACCTAGCGACAGGAACACGGGATGGGACGTGGCCCAGTACGACTCATGCAGCGGTATAACATCACTGGGGAGATGTAGAGTTTTCCCATCAACGGACACTTTTAGAGCTTGCTTTAATCTTCCAACAGCGGGAAGGGTAAACGCCGCGACGGATTCCCCGAGCCACTCACACGCAAACGCACCAAACGACTTCTCAAAATAAAGGAATGGCATCACTCTCAGCAAAGCGGAGCGCAGGGCACAATGAGACGCTTGCTTTGCGGATGGTGGTCCCTCTGCACCCCATAAAATGGCCGTGCGAAGGCGGGAGAAAATCTCCCTATCCACTGTGCAGGACGCGTCGCAGCAAACCCATATGTTTGTGCTTTGTGGCTGCTTTAGGTGTTTTGAAAGGATGTCGACAGCTTCTGCGAAGGCAGCACTCGATTCTGTGTCACCTTCGCCAAGCGAGGGAAGAGGCACTATAACCGCGTGCAGACCCAAAAATACCCCAACGCGAAGCTGACTCTCAATTCGGCGGGCAGCCAAGGGCCCTAACCACGAAGTTTCCGTCACTACTCCACACGCATTCATGCCCCACGAAGACGTGCGAGAAAGCACCTCCAAGAGCTGACGCTGAGAGTCCATTGATGAACGACACATCGAGCAAAGTGCTGCAAGGGGAGAAACACAAGATTTTTGTACGGCTTCATTGTCTCCAGAACAAAGCGGGAATATAAAGAAGGATGCCCCGCTCGCCTTCTGCTGCTGCATAGCGCTAGTCAGGTGGTGTGTAGCATTTATCCCGTACAGACAAAGTGAAGCCGGTGAAAACCGAGAGCTTTGCTGGTCACCAGACGAACCTCCACGAGACTTCGGTACCCGTCTCGGCAAAACTCCTTCCCCGGTAAGCCCCTCAGCATCGTGCATGAGGGATTCACTCATCTTCAGCACACAATGTCACTACAAGTTATACGGCAGAAAAATAAAATAATTTACAAAAGTAGTGGGAAAAGTGGCGTGACGGAGAAGCTGAAAAGATAAAGTTACAGAGCCGACAAATACACAAAAAAAGGGAGTAAAACAGAAAAAAAGAAGGATTGAATGGGGAGGAGTCAAAACACACTACACAAGGTACAGCAGAAGCATTACAAACAATAAGGAAAATGATGCTGTTTATTGACGGTGAGGATAGAACGAGTTAAAGGTGAAACATGATAAATTAAGCAATTTGTTTCTATAATGTGTCCTGTCTTAACTTAGCGAGGCTGGAACTCTGTAGGGTAGCAATACCCAAGAGGCGCTAACAGAAGTAAGTCAGTGAAGCCATCCGCGGACAAACCCATGAATCGTAACAAAGCAAGTAATTGGGAATAGCGTCACCTAGCTGAAAGAAGCAGTTCTTTCCGCTGGCGAACTAAAAGAGTAATTTGCTCTCTAGTAATGTCTGTGGGATAATCATCACTTTCCAGAGCAACATTTCCAGTCTTGTTGCAATCACCAATCTGAGCCTCAAGGAAGTGGTGTACCAGCTTGAGGTGGCTGTCAAAACCCGGTGACATATTCCTCGGCAAAGAGCTGACACCTGTCATTGGTTCCATCTTACCGCTTCCGGATGCCTGTCGGTGGAGTGATTGCACGCATTTATCCACACTCTTCATCACCGATCCGTGTTCACCGCAAGGTTCTCCCGCCTCTGAAAAATTTCTAGACGAATACTTCGGGCCCGACTGTGAACCATTGTTCTTTTGTGGCTCACCGGCCGTCTCTAAGTTTCTCCTAGCACGCTGACTATGCTTCCATCGGGCTTCCAAACAAAGCAACTTTTTCATTAATTCATCTGATTCCTTGACGGGTACCTGTAATTTCTGGACTTTATCCCCATCCACAGGTGGGTACCCATCGCTCGGCGCATCCTTAAAGCACTTAACATCCGGAGTGGAGTTTTTTAGCACATACTCTACCATATCGTGCCACGAACTTGCAGCGTTCCTCATAAAAATATCGTGCTGTCGCTGAAATTCATTGTACCCGTTTACCAAGTGCCGATAAAGCTTATCAATATTCGAAAACTGCTCAGAGAAGTAATCCTCACCCCGCGCCACAGCACTTCGCGAGCCACGTCTCCTAGTGGCTTCTGCAGGTAAAGGCGGCCTAACGTTTGCATCACTCCTTATTCTTGTATCGTGTAACTCGTCATAGCTACTGCTTGCACTGTTGGGTTTCTTGATACCTTTAACAACCGCATCACTGGACTTAGAACGAGGGACTTCGTTAGCAGAGCGTCCACTAATCGACCTCCCGCATATATTCACCTCTCCACGGGGCGGCTTGCCTTCTGCATGTGGCACCCGAGGCTCTCTTCGAGCAGCCATTTTCTCTACCGCTGAAGAAAAACTCAACGTTCTCGTAAATGAAGGATGTGAATTAGGAGGGCGCAGCCTGCAACTAGGGGTACTCTGGCGAAGCGACTGCCGCCAACTCTCAGTACTGCTGTTATTCTGCGGAGGGTTAGCTTCCGAAGGACCACAGCTCTGCGGTTGATGCGTGTTTCTGTCAGTGTTCATGGATTCAAAGGCGTTCTCCCGACGGTTTCGTCTGCGCTGCACATGTGGGTAGCAAACCCTGACACAGGGGTCGGGCTCAGCTTTCATAATCCGCCCCTCCTGTCCATGGGGTCCCCCATAATGGACAACCCCATCACTTAACCCAGACGAATGATTATCTATCATGCACTCCTCTTGAACTTGACTATCCTTTGCATTTTCCTGCCTTCCAGTGGGAAGGGAAAACAGTTGCACCTCGTGCACTTGCTCTTTTGGCATTGGTGAATTTGAATTACTTCGGCACGAAACCATTAGTGAGAGAGGGATATCACGGGAAAGTGAGCACTTATCTGTGTCGTTGTGAGTGCCCTCATCGGTTCCTTCGGCAGGAGAGGGCTTCGTCGGGAGCTGCGAGAATGGAACCCAAACTACGTCCTCTATGGATGGAGACAGCAAAGGTTTGTCCCAACCAGTTGTGCTGCCGATACCGCTGCTTGCCGGTGCCACAGTAGCGGCGCACGAAGGGGGTATAGTAGACGAGCAGCATCCACTAGAATTCATATGGTTACTCACCGAGGGTTGATTTTCCGGTGCAAATCGACCGTCCCTTGTACGAAAACCACCGTAAGGGGTTTTGTGCACAGCAGAGGAGTTGCCACGTGCTCTCCGTGCACCTAATGAAAACGTCCACTAAAAGAAGCAGAAGACTCTAAGAAGGCACTTGGAGCTCCCGCCCAACACGCACGTGCTGGCGCCAGGGAATGTAGGCAACCAACGTAGGAGCAGGAAACCGTTACGGCTGTTGCCGCCCCCACGATCTTCTTCAGAAAGTGCCTCTACTTCGTGGTATTGGGTAAGTAAGAAGGAAGGCAACAAAAGGAAAACACATGAGTAAAGGCGCCAATATGAACGTGTGACCAAATCCCAACTCTCCGAACAAAACTATAAATGTGTCCACCACTGTGAGAGAAAGAGAGAAAGAAAGAGGTCCGTATAGGAGGGTCCACATCGAGAATATTAGGGCTGCAAAACAACAACCCCAACAATAAAATTAATATTGACGAGTACAAAAACAAGGTAAACAAAAAAAAGTGGAAGCACCTACTCCGTCCTCTCTCACCTAAGCTCAATCGCACACACTATTCCACTCAGGTCCTGATACTCCGAACGATTTAACAGCCGACCGGCTGCGGCCAGTGGGGAAAAGGGGGTATGAGAGTAGGAAGAAATAAATCAACAACGGCAGTAGAAGTTACAAAGTACTTTGACCCAGAAGAGGCAGCAAATGCTGCATGCACACCCACCAAAAAAGTACACTAAAGGTTGAAAAAAAAAATATGCAAAAATACGACAAACAAAAAGCACAGGTACAGAAGATCACAAGAATAAAATACGCATGTATAAAGAAATACACACTTATTTTTTTTTCCACAGACGCGCACACACGCAGGCAAACCTCGATGTCCAGCAAGCCCGAAAGGCCGGAAGATGCGAACATACCCGTGCTGCAAGAAGGCTGATATTCCAAGAGGGCCTCACCATACGGCTGAATTAACATGGCAACAGGTCGGATGAAAGTCACGCTCACATGCAAAATGCGGACTTGCATAGATCGAGAAGGGAAAAAGAAAAAGGCAATCAGGAGAACAACTTGACACTGCGTCGACAGCTTCCAACCTCAAAGTCGCATGGCGCCGGTGTATAAGTCCCCGATGTTATCGGGTTCGTGTTTGCGGAGGGTATCACAACATCAATGATTACCTTTCCCGCACTCAGTTAAAGTGTAGCAGTTCGTGATTTCTAGCCCGCGAGCTGCGACTGCCATTCACTAACAGCACTCACGTACCGCAGAAGGTCGTGGCGCACACGCGCTTTACTCTCCCTCTTCATATGTCGGCACATGCGACGACTCTCACGGAGCGAGAGCTCCTGCTGTTGCGCAAGTAACTGCATTCGCTCCAGCATAAGCCCCTTAGCCGTACGCAAACTGTTCCCCGCAGCCGTGAGTATTGCGGTATATGCATTGCGGTACTTCTGATCCTCTTCACGAATAAAGCGCTTGCGCTCCATAACCTCCTGTCTGTCGCGTACCAGAGCAACCTTCACCTCATTGCGGAGCATCATCGTTATGTCTCGATGCCTCTGAACCATCTTGCGGCTAATCTCCCTCTCCAGTTCATCTATAAAACGCATCGAGCGCAGCATCTCAATTTTTTCATTTCGTCGCTCATAATCAATCATTCGCTTCGGTTGCTTTTGAAAGTACTTCTCATTCATGATTGTTTCAGAGTGAAAGTTACATGAAGGGAAAGCATTCGACGCCGCGCGTTTATTACTTTTCCACAAGTCGTGGGTAGCACGGCCTGCTACTCCCTGACGTGTCCCTTGCTCCGGAGCGCGTTGTGGCAGCTGTCGAGATTTCCGCTGCTGAGCTCTTTTTCGAAGGTATTCATCCATTGCCGTCAGCCGTTCATGGACATTCGTGAGGCCGGCAGGGTGCATACCTGCAGACTCCGAAGGAGGAATGACTTGGGCACTCCAAACTTCCACCAGTTCACTGATGGGGATCTCCCTTCCCTCAAAGTTGCCGTAGCTTCCCGTACTCTCGCCATCATTTCTCTCCGCCACAGAGGTTGCCTTGTCTTCCTCGCCACTGTCCTCTTCCTCCCGGGAAACTGACACCCCAGCATCAACCATCTCAGGGTGATCACCGCCCACGGATCGCCTTGGGTAAATAAATCCTCCTTCGAGGTACGCGGCGCCATCTGTTCCCTTAAAATGCGCGGGGTCGTAGTAGCCGTGGTGTACAGCAGCGTCGGGAGGGGTGTGCGTTGCCGCAACAGAGCTCATGTAATCCCTGGTTGGGTACACGGGTCGCATTTGGTGAGTAGGCAGCATAACTCTGCCAGCCGGATAGTACCATGTCCCATCCTCGGCTGATTCCTGTGGTACTTCGGCTATTTTCGGTCGCAGCGCGGTTTCCGGGAAAGTCACGGGGGCTGCCAGCCCGATACCCGAGGTTTGTTGACTAAATCCAACGCCACCATGTAAACTCATGTGATTGGCAATTGCAAGAAATAATGCGATGAGGCGGCTAATGTGTTCTTCGTTGAGTCGGACAATTTGTTCTGCATCAATTCCTTCAACATTGATCCCGCGCTTGTCACGTAGTTCACTAAGCACGCAGGTGACATTCCATTTCTTCTGCTCCACGGTGTAAGGAGAACTGTCAATACCGTTGATTGTACAGTTGAACAGCCGTTGATAAAGCAGCACAAAAAGGCTTGAAGAGCACTGCTTTAGTGAGGTAATGGCCTTTTCATGTGATATAGAGCACATACGGACAAGAGCATTCACATCGTCGCACGTAACTTGTGGAAACTCCATCGCTTGAGACAACCGTACACAGGACTCTTACAAAACTGACACCCTTTCAAACCCCGTGTTCCTTTTCCCCCTAACTCCCTTCACTTTCTACACTTTCCGACTGATACAGTAGTGCTGAAAAGCACTGTTAAGTAATATCAAACCCAGCCTAATATAGGCGACTGCGTAGCCTACGCCTCCGTCTAACCTATACTCAACCTAAGGGCCAAACTACCACCATGGACAGAGCCATCGGTATCGGAGAGAAGAGCAGAAGAAAGAAAAGAAAAATCGCTGACAATCCCCATTTCCCGTGGCACTCACTGCTGCATTGCGTCCCGAGGGGCCCGTTGAAACGAAAAGGAAAAAAAAACAAATTTAGAAATAACACTACCGTAAGACGTCCCAAATTTGTAACCGAGTCTGTATAAATGGAATGAAGCAGGAACAAGAAGGAGGGGGATGGTGACGCAATATGCCTCCAATAGGCAGGATGGACGAATTGAAAAGTAAAAGAAAAAAACAGTGGGATGGTGGTAGTGAAGGAAGAAACCACTTAACAGGAACTTCACTTCCACGTAGTACAGAAGAAGAGGAAGAAAAAACAAGACAGGGGAGGACACACCATCGATCCAACGTTTAAAAAAAAAAGGTGTGAAAGAGCCAATGCACTGACTAATTGCCAACCAGCGTACTCTCCACGGGGGCGCAGCCGAACAAGTACGAATAAGAGGGATGAAAGCGGTAACAAAATTAGTCGATAAAGAATCAAGGCAACACCTTTCATGCATCAAATCAAACGGAGCACGATATCATCAGTAGGCGCCCTTTTTAAAAAAAAAGAAGAAAAACGAAGCCTTTCCCCTTTACTTTGTATTCCGCGTTTTATTGGTGTATATGACTGCACCCCTTCCTAGCGTCCTGTTCACTGACCCCTTGCCTCATATAAACAAAAAGTGGATTCACCTTTGCTGAAAACGATTATATACAGGTGGGGATCAAGGGCAGCGGTAGTGGTGGTGAGCATTGGTAGAAGAAAACAAACAAACAAAAAAGGTAAATACGCGTAACAAAGCCCTTCATTGCCACAAATTACTTTCACGCGCGTTCTCTCTCCTCCAACCACGCAAAAAAAAAGGAAACCTTCCCCCATTTCTTACTGCTCACCAGCTCTGCCCCCTTAAGAACGTGATTCTTTTTTGCTCTTTCCACCACATTCATCGCTGCGGTTTCGCTCTGCTTTTCCTCCTTCCCGGAATAACTTATTCACAAATAAAGAATCAAGCAAAGGGGGGAAGCCATTCACCGCTCACTTAATCCATTCGTCCATTATTGTACCACACTTTATTCCCTTCAAATGAAATAAATCCAGACAACAAAGACAACAATAACAAAACCGATTCAGCGCCCCGCCGGGGGCAGTGAAAGGAGGGGAAAAATCAAATGCTGACATGAAGATATAAACGCCGTTCAAAACCCATATAAATACATACCTGCTCTTCAGAAAAAAAAAAAATCAGGTCACTACTACACAAGAGGCTGAGTGGGAAAAGCAGGGAAAAAAGAAATACCTTCTCATGTTCCCAAACACAAGAAAAAAAACAATAATAATCAAAAGAATCTGAACCACCAAAGTCCTAAGAAGGAAGAGGAAAGCAATACGGGCGAGAAAAGAAAGAAAAACGAACTGAAATATGAAAAAGCAAAAGAGGGGCGGAACGTGACGAGCGAAGAAAACAAAACAAAAAAAAAGTAAAAGATGAGGGAATAAAGGAAGGCGCGGAACGTAACAACGAAACTCAGCGTTCAGACACACACACACCGTGAAAAAAAAATGGTAACAAGACCAGATAAAAATAGCGAACAACTGCAGGTGCGTGCCGGCAAAAATGTCGACAATCTCGCACCGCTAGCCCCTCTTCTAACAGGCGTACAGTCACTACCACCTGAAACCCTTGTGGCGTTGCAACACGCGCTTGAATAAGCAACGGTAGGAATATCTCATGCGAGGACACGATCATAGCCTTTTCGCATGTGTACTTCACCTCCTACCCCACCAAAAAAAAAGGAGGAAGGATACACGACAAGAAGTAAATGTGCAAAAACCAACCAAAACATCATTACTCCCTAAAGAACCAAAATCGATGGTCCGGCGATGCAAACAATATTGCTGTCCAACTGCTCTTTCTACTTGCACCCTCCATCATTTGAGACAAGCCGATAAGTAGATGGAACACAAGAGAAGAAAATAATGCTTCCTCTTGTTTTCTGGAGTTCACATTCTCAATTTGTTTGCTTTTTTTTTCACCTCTCTTTCTTCTTCCTTTTGTTACACCCAAGCGCACGCTACCACACCGTGGAAGAGTCAATATCCCAAAGATTCATAGTAACGAGCTCCTGAGCAATGATTTTCAACGCCATGCTTCCGACACGCCTTGCGCGTCAACGTTTGGTAAAGAATTGGAGCTGTTTCTGCCAGTTCCCTTTCCTACCACACTCACTCCCGCCACTGTGTTGCATAACACACCCCTGCCCACCAGAAATAGAATTTCCAATAAACAAAAAATTCTCTGAGCGCTACACCGATAATCGTGTGTAAGTCCACGTTACATGGCTTTTGGTGCTGCACCATCACCCCCATTGAGCTCCAGGTACTGTGAGGGTCTAACTTTTAACCGATAATCCACACTACGAGGTAAGCGCGTAACACCAATTTGCTGCTGCTCCTTCTCATCAATAGTCCGCTGTGTGCGACGCTCGTTTGTCTGTTGCAGTGGGCGCGGGGGAACAGGGACGGGTACCACGGAGACACCGCTACTAGATGAGAGAGTTGCGAAGGCGGACGTTGGAGACTCTAGACAAGGCAAATTCGCCTCACACTCACCGGTGGGATGGAGCGCAACAGTGCACAAGGACGGCACAGGCACCTCTGGTTTATGCTCCGGGACTCGCTCAAAACTCGTCCTGCACTGTGGCAGAGACACTACTATCGTGGGGGAGGGGGAGTCTGATAACATCGGCGATAGCATCTTAGGGAGCTGTGTCAGCACACGTGAGTTCACACAGGACAACTGAGAATCAGATGTTTTGTGTGATTTTGGTGGCGGCAGGTGCTGTTGTTCCTTCGCCAGCTCCGCTGTGTCACTGGTAAACTGCGTACCCCAATAACACCCCCTTTTCCGCTGCTTTTCGCACGCATTCTCAAACCACCGCAAAATCCACCCATCTACATCGCCTTCCGGTCGTTCGGTAAGAAGATCCTTGATCATGTTATTCAACAGCAGCGGCAGTTGGTGCTTAATAGCGTAACTAACAACATCCTCCCTTTTATCCGCACCCGAGCTATGATGGGCCACGTCGGTACCTGTGGACGCGGTGCTCACGCTACAACGGTTCTGCGCAGAGTCTCCACGTCGCGACAGCTCTATAGGGTTGTTTACACCTGGGGAGGTGATCGAGCAAGAAGGAGGCACTGGGAAGACCTCAGATCGCAGAGAACTAGACGGAAGCAGCGGTGGCAGATGGTGTTGGTTGACGTTCCGCCGCTGCGATGGCCTATAAAAGGTGGATGGGGTTCCACACGAATTCATTACTTGGGGTTGCCCTGCAAAACCCACCACCTAAAAATACGCAAGGAGTATTTCTTACCCTTTATCCTTCTGTTGGATTGCTGTCACTTACTTCGGGTTAAACACGCCGCGTACGAAAAGAAATCAACAAATGTATATATATATATATATAGCTTGTCACCTCCGCGTTGATGCTCCAATGTTGTTCCTTGTCCTCTAAATTCCAGCCCAATGTATTTCACCCACGGGCAACACGTACTAAGCTAAACGCAAGCCACCTCACGCAATAACACACAAGCGTGCACGCACAAAATGTTAACAAAACAATATGCGCCGTACGCTCCACTTCCTGTGCGTGTTTGTTACACTTTCACGGCACTCAAACCCTAATTACCACTGCTATGAAACCCCAACACCAGAAAGAGAGGCAACTCAAAACAAGAGATCAGGGAAAGTAAACAAGTGAACACTTACGTCAGCAGCAGGGTCGGTGAAGAAGAAAGTGTACGAGAAACACTATCAGGATCAAAGAGTGGCCCCTCCCCAACCATCAAGAAAAAAAAAGGAACCTCTCATTTAGGGGATCACACAAAGTGGGATGAAAACTCCGTAGAAGTAGGCCCCAATGTGTCTCATACTGAGTAGTGAGGCATGATATTTTAAATGATGTATGAGAAAAAAGCCATAATTGTTAGTGCCCCAGACCTGCACAAACGGTACGAAAATGCGATATACCCAAACAAAGATTTACAATTGGCAATTGGCACACCATAAAAGGAAAACAGAGCATGGGAACAGAATTGCGTATTAAAATAGCAGGTCGCAAAGGTATTTAACGAACCCCATACGTAACGTTCTGCAACTGCTTCTGATGGAGGGAGTCAAACACACTCTTCTTGCTCGACCACATTTTGCCCCTCTTCTGACGCACCTCCGCCAGCTTGCTTGCTTTGTCCGAGTCCAAAACACGCCGCTGTACCTGTCGTCCAATGGGCTCCTGCTCACGATCGAACTCTGTGCCAGTAGTTCCGACGTTACGCGTCTGTTCCGTACGACGCCCAAAGTTCTCGAGAAGGTAATCCAGCGTACTCTCCTCATTAGCCTCGCCGGCGAAGCGCGTGGCCCACACCCGACGCTTTCTGTCCAATATAGCATCTTCAATGTGACGATAAAGAATAAAAGCGTCATTCCCCATCACCTTCACTCGCTCAAGATCCGTAAGACAACGTGCAAGCGGTTTGCCCCACTCCGTTTCCGTACAAATCCTGTGCACCTCCTGCAAATAACATAAAACAGCAGCTGTGATCACCTTGTCCGAGGTGTACATAAAATCAAAAAAGCCACACTTTTCCTCATAGAAGCTACGTACGCGAGCAGGGTCGTGCCGCGTATTCTCCAACAACCGAAGTGCGTCAACCTTCTCGTCGCAGGCCTCTTGCCTGGGCGTAAGCATTTCCCGCACCTCCGTCCACGATGCCAGCTCCTGTGCCGCTTTAAGCGACTCCGGGAAGGCGCTAAGATAAAAAATTGCCCTCATGTCAGCAGGAGCAACTTCCACCCCACCACCACCACACAGCACAGGCGTCCCAGCCTTTTCCATCAGTTCGCGGTACAGTTTTACTGCCACCTGCTGTGGAATATCGTCTAGAGTTAAGGCCCCATGTGAGGGAGCTGCGAAAACACCCTTAAACGGCTCCAGGTCAGGGTCAATGAAGGCGCTGTACCGCTCTTTTATCTGCTCATGGGTGTTGAACGGAGCTACGTCCACCTCTGTGACTTCCACACCGTCAGGATCAATGTAGGGATTGTGTGCGAACCGCGGTAGGTGCTCCGTTCGCGCACCATCAATGAATCCTATAGGTCCCCAGCGATCCCACACGTAGTTAGGTTCAAGTCCAAGCTCCTTGCGGCGGCGGGCACGCTCCAAGTCCATCAGGGCCTCCCTCATGGCCTGGGAAAACACCAATGTACCCACTTCAAGGCCCCGGTCGTGCCAACACTGGGACCGCAGTGTGCTCTTGTTATAGAAGGGCTTAGTGATTCCAATGCACCGCCAGTAGCGGCTTTCCCTGGTCCAGTGAAGCGCAGATTCCAGAAACTCGGCGTCGTAAAGGTGTTCCGCGCCCTTAATGGTCTCATCGTGCAAAAGGATGCCAATGAGTTCAGGGGTGTCAAAGGCTGCCCAAATCAACTTCGTCTCAAGGTCATAAAAGTTGTGGGCAATTTTTTGGTGCTCCACCTGAAATTTCTTGGGAGTATACGGCTCAAACCACGCTTTCTGAGGCATATATGTGCGATCGGAAAGTTCCGTTCGATTGCGATCCAGATATGAACGGACTGCTATACGCTTGCCAACAGTGTACTTCTTCGGGATAATGTGATAGCTCCCCTTTTTGTACGATATAGTGCTGTCGGCGGCCAGAGCAGCACCTCCAGCTGCCATCAGTCGGCCGGTAGAGAACATCAAGAACTCCTACTACTAGTGGCGGATAAAGAGAAAACGTTTCACATTGGTTTCTTGCAAAAACACCAAACAAACAAAATAAACAGGAGCTATGTTCAATAAGTTATATTTGCGTTTATCCACTTCCACTTTCTTCGCTGGAAGTGTTGAGCACAACCCGTAACGACGATATGTCGTTGAAACAAACTAATAGCAGCAGTGCCTGGTTCTGGTATTATCTTTTGTTTATTTATTGTTGCTACGCGAAGTCCTGTGGTGCGGTGAAGACTTAGCGATAACATATTCACACAACTGTCAAAGACTAAACGTATTGGAGTATCATTCACGAGATGTGCAACGTGCATTCCCGCACTGACAGATAGAACGCGGGAACACCGGCAATAAATGGTAGCACTCCCCCACAGGACAACAAACATCCTGCAAACACATCGTCACTCGGAAGCCTCATTGCCACCGAAATAATAATAAAACCTGCCAGTGGTACAAGGAAGACCACAGCGTGTAAAGAAAAAGACAGGAAGAAAGAAAGAAAAACACGCACAAAACAGAAGAGGAGTGCAAACAAGAACAAACGCACATACCACGAGAACTAAAAAAAACACTCGTCGATAAACGGTATCAATTTGAGAGACTGTTCTTTTGTCACACAGCCAAACTTATGCACACATACAAGACACGCAGAAAAGCAAAAAGCATCAGAGGCCGTGAAGCACCAAGCAGCCACAAGGTAAGGCATCATACGGGACTCACATCGCAGTAGCACAACAAAGGCAATGCTTCACAAATTCAGTTTGATTTAGCGAAACAAAGTAGGAGACAAAAAAAAAGACGCTTTGCAGCACTTTCCGCACCCCCTCCCCATAAGGAACAATATATCATACACGCAACGTTTCATAATAAAAATAAATAAATAAAACTACTCACGCACTGCGTACGGAAGGGGGCACCTGATCATGCGCATCGAGTAACTCCGCTCTCTTCCGGAGGACTAAACCCATTTCCCATGAGATAACAGGCAACTCTCATAAATAAACCACAGCCATTCAAATCCCCTCGGGCACACCTACCACCAACACATAAAAGCGTGAAAATCCATTCATTTGCTTTCCTCTCCTTCTCCCGCCACCTTCGTGTAGTCACTACGTTCGCGGCGGGACATTACGCATCACTTGGCAAAAACATCAGAAGCTGCGAATCCTTATTTAAGCCGTTGAAAATGTCGTCCAATGTACTGCGACTCCCTTCGCTCATGGAGCGATCCCCCGATTTCACAAACATGCGAAGGGGAAGAGTATTGGCGATAAACGTCATCAAATCGTTACTACGGCCGCTGACCAGTGGTCGTACGTTGCCTCGTACCGCCGAGTTCGCGTCATGAGGCTCGTCATCCAGCTGAAAGAGAGAAAAGGATTCTACCGTGGGATCCTCCTTCTTCACCTCATTGCAACAACGAATGGCATGGCAGCGCCCTATGAGCCATACCACGAACCACTCTAGAAACCTCGTGCAGCTACTTGACAACTCCCCCGGCCTCTGCAGACGGCAAGCAGTCCGCACCGCGTTAGTAATTACAGCATCGGGTAATACCTTCAAACTGCTGAGCAACCGCTTTCGAAAGGGGTGAACCACTTGATGGCGTTCACCGAACCGCTCAACAAGAATGGGACCCACGCTAAATGTTTTTTGAAGCCTCAACCGCTGGCACACAAGTGATCGGGGCGCTATAATGAGGACAACATTCTCAACAGTGTAGGGAGAGCAGAGGAGACGTTCAAAGCGCCTGCGGTTGTATTCCTCTCTTAGCCACTGTACTGGCAGTGAGGAGTGAGCACACGACTCCACACAGCCAGCGAAAGGTGACAGGTCGGGTGACTCTGCTGAAGTGACCACACGTCGGTCACGCATAAAAAAAGCGGCCAATATCATGAGTAGTTTAGCAACGTGGGCATTGGTGCAAAATATCGCAACACGCCCCACACGACATGAGGAAAGAGGGCATGCCGCAACCTCTGGGCCAGCCGTTTCCGCTCCAGCACCAACGGGATTTGAAATGTACTCCTGCGCGGAAGACAACGGTGAAGAAGGCTCGCGACCACCGCCTCCTTCTAATTTCCACACATCTGACCCATCCCCATGATGTGCGATAAGGCCACTTGACCCCTCCACTCCTGCGTTACAAACGCTAGACACACTATCGCCTCCTCGCTGCCGTCTCTCGCTTTCTTCCATTTGCCGCCAGTAATCACGGTAAACATCATCAACATCGGTACTCTCTGATGTGCGGCCTATCTGTCCCCTGCGGTGCGGCGGGTTATGCTGGACCTGCTCTTCACCAATAGACACACCATTACCACCAGAGGTGTTGTGAAAGATGCCATAGCCCTCCCAATTAGAAACAGACAACAGGCCGGCAACTACACGGCTCGTAAACGCCTCGTTAAAATTACGTAACTTGTACAGGGCATCGTAAACCATCACATCCGCGTCACTTGCTGATGTTCCCACCTGGCACTGTGGAGGGGACGACGCAGCTGCAGGAAAAGCGGGAAAAGATTGTTGAACATGCCGAGACAAGTGAGCATGTGGTATGCCCTGGATGGATCTGTGAAAACGTGGGACGGCTGCAGTAAATGTTAGTGCATTGACAAGTATGGACCCTACTACGTTATACGTCTCTAAAGCCCTGTCGTGTTGCTCCAGATCAGTAACAAGATCCTTCACGGTGGTAGTGCGTGACAGGTTCAGGAAGAACCGCTGAGTAGCCCACATTGCGAAATCGAGTGAGACGTGCAGTGCGTACCGCACAACACTGTCAAAGTTTTGCAGCAACGTATCGTAGTGAACGGCATTCGGTGGACATGTTATGACAAGCGCCACGGCGGTGTGCTTCGCCTGCATGGCGCGCAACTCCCCATTCTCAGAAACCACTAGAGCAACAAATGTAGAAGCAACTTTTATGCGATGATAACGTAAAACGCCCCTCTTCCTTACCTGCTCAAAACAGGCATTAAACAGCGGTCCATTCTGCAAGTCCGCAGTCTTACATCCAAAACCGCGTGGGAAAGCAAGTTCCTGCAGTTTTTGTTGGGCCACCTCCGCTGCTGGCCCAAGATACACAACGTTACCAGGGCAGTGTGGCGGGGCTGTTCTAAGTGCCGCGATTCGATTAGAACAAAATATCGGTGGGCAATTACATGGAAACACACTGAAATAAAAAGTAACAGTGCACTCTGCCAGCATCGGTGCCCCTACGCGGGGTGCCGGACCCGTGTCACCCACATTCTTCGTTTGGCTTTCTTCCATGGGATCCTGTGTAGCCGATATCATAACATTCCCAGCAACGCGCTGACGAACAGTGGCAGGTGACCCCTCACTGTGCTCTTCTAAGGAGTTGCAAACGAAATTGGTAAAAGTGAAAGTAAGGGTGGAAGCAAAAAAAAAAAAACGGAAAGAAATACATAAATACATATATTCTGGAGAAGACACAAAAAGAATGACGATCTTTCGGATAAAATAAAAGGAAACCGGAAGGACACCTCGAGAAGATAAAATCCAGCGTGTGAGGGAACAAAACGAGCAAACGCACATTGTAAAAGTTAGTACAGATAACAACATTGGTGACAAAAATGTGGAAAACCAAAATGCTCATGCTCAATCCGTAAGCAACAAAAAAAGGAAGAAAAATATGTATGTTAACCACATGATAATTCAACGATAGCAGTCAAACGGTAATGCGCTGTTCAAATAAGTTAAAAGAAATAAAAGAAGATATACAAGCGAAATACAAGCACTACCAAAGAAATAGAGACAATGTAATGTCATGTGAATGAAAAAAAACATCTGTTCGTGTGAAGCAGCTCTCACTAAACTGAAAGCCTCTGTTGGGCAATAATTATTTCTGCTTTGCTTTATTAAAAGTCGCAGCCTCCTCTTCGTACGGTTTCTTCTCCTCAATGCTCATGGCCTTCCAGTCCCTCGCCGCCGCACCCCTCTTACCCCTGTAAAGCGCAATGTTTCGCTGACGGAAACGACGATAGCCCGAGGAAGTACCCTCCTGAGGTGACGACCCCACCACCTTTCCACACGGTCGCGCTTCCGTACGCACATCACGCGGACTGACACGAGGGGAAATGCCAGGCGTTTTTTTTGGAAGTAGAAGACACTCAGCCAATTTCTGCCTTTTGGCGGAAATCTCATATCGTTGGCGCGTGGCCATATCCGCTGAGAGCCATGCCTCCGCAAGTTGTCTTTTCCTCTCCCCCGGATCATATGCACCTTCGCCTTCATCATCCACACGACTGCTGGAACATGCCTCACCCCTCCCTGCCTCATCGCGGCAGAAGAGATCAAAAGCTGTAGGCGGCTGAGGCAATAACTCCCGATTATTAGGGACATCACTGGACGCAACAGTGGTTATGGTGTCGGGTCCAGCAACTTGTTGGTCGTTGGCAAGGATAAATTTTGTGTCGCCACACCCAGGGCAGCAGGTGATGCGCTGCTTACAGGAGTTACACCGTAGAAACATGCACTGGCACGTATGTGTACGCCTCTTGCTGTTCGGTTAGCCACTATCACAATAACAAGCTCCTGATGGTTGAGATAGGACAGAGTTCATTGAAAGACATCTTGCAGTGGGAGCAGACGAGCATACATGTTTGACTGATGGGGGAAAAGAAAAAAAGAGGCGGGAAGCTCCACAACAGTAAGCACCGACATAAACGACGTTGACTGAAACAACGTCACCCTTCTCCATACGTTGGATCATCATTGCAACTTCAAGAGCAGCACAACTCCAAGCACACAACACAAAGTTGATGTACAAACTGTAGATCGGCGTGCAAGACGCAGACACACGCGCAAGAAGGCAGGACCACGCCCGAAATAATATAAACTAAATAACATACCGCAGCACCGCGTCGCCGCCATCATGGCCGGTTAAAGCAAAGTATTCAGAGCTCTTAAAGCCGAAAATTATTAGAAAAGAAAACAAAAAAAGACTAAAAGCAACTTAGGCGATAAGTAAGCACAGAAGGTAAGAAAAGAAAAAAATATGGCATATACGCATCTGTGCATACATTCAGATTAGCACTCGGACACGACACTTCGCTGACTTCAGTATTCCCCAACATAATGCAGCTTACAGGACATCATCATCCAATTCTTCGTATTCCTCGTCTTCTTCTTCCTCCTCTTCTTCTTCTTCCTCGGTCTCTATGCTACCGGACACGGGTTCACCCACCTTTTGCGACCCGACTTCAACCACATATTCTGAAGTGCCAACCTTTACATCGCTGAAATCTACAGCAAAACCTCTGCCAGGATCTACATGTCGTGCTGTTCGCATAACCCCCGCATCCCTGTCGGGTAGCGCTGTCGCTCCCCGCGTTCTCTCACTGACCCTCCCTTGTGTGGCATCGGTGGAAGTGTTCTGGATAGGAAACGTTTTTCCTCCATTTCTCGACACCTCACTGTGGGTTGCGGACATCGTCTTATCGGGTGAAAGGGCGGGCGAGGCAGCAAGTGAAGGCGTTGCGTCAGAAATTTCTCGTTTCAAGCCCGAATGCAGTAGCTTGATTTGCTCCAAAGCGGCCCCGCTGCCCGTATCGGTTTTGAAAACCAACCGCACCAGCTCTTCCATTTCCCTAATATTAAAGAGCTTGTAGTCTCCGCTTGCCACAAGATCATCTGCAACGTTCTTGTTGGGAAGGTACCTAATAAATGTTGCTGGCCGCACAAAGTGTAGTTTAACGGACTCACGCAAGTCATCGTCAGTAGGTAGTGCCAACTGCAAAGCGGCTTCCATGGCAAGGAGGTTCATCTGAAGTCGAGCGATTCCAGCAGGGGAGATGATTTTGTTGCGTAGCTGTGTGACTTCCATCATAAAAAGGTCACTGAGAGGCTTAGCCACAGTAAGACATGTGTATTTCACTCGTTTGGGTGGGAGGTGTGGTTTCAAGAGTGCAAAGAAGTTTGACATGCGACGGTTGTACGCATGGACGAAGGTGTCGGCAGTCCCCGCCCCGGCTACGATGTTGTACGAGTGTTCGCTTAACTGAGGAATAAACTGAAAAGCAGTGAAGCGAGCTTCAATAAACAGGTGAAACAAGCAAGCCTGCGAAATGGTGTACAACTGGCGAACCAGCTCCCGCAGCTGCTCCCAGCGACCAGGACACGGCGATGTGCCGCTGGTTTCTGCATCGGGTTGAGACGCTCCGCAACAGTCAGTCCCAGGCACCATTTTATCGTCGTTGTGTGTTTCCATGCATATGACGGGTCAAAGGCACGGAGTATCACTCCACACAACCACTCTGTGGAGTAACAGAAAAGTGCAAGGGCCACAACGATTCCGTCTCCCTGCAGCGCAAGGTCGGCAGCGGTTACGTCATCCATGCTGCTTTTTTCAGTGGTGTTCCGTGCATCATGACCGAGAGCAAAGCTACTGTTGACACTGACACAATCATCTATTTTTTCATTATTTCCCTTGCAGGATCCAATCCTTTCTTTTACAGCGTTAAACAAATCGCACATCTCCTCGAGGATGGCGACATCGATTTCGTTACCGGGACCAGCAGGAGTCCGCTTTGCATTGATGTATTTGTAATATTGAAACAGGGTCTCATCAACCGCTGTGCAATACTCATCGTGCAACGATTCGCCGCATAATGTATCCCATAGAGATGAAGAAGTTCCCCGAAAAGCGTCTTCAAACTTACCATTTAGCAACCAATGGGAAATCGAACCCTTTGTGATACGCTGCACCTTCTTCTTTAAGAAGACGGCGAGTTCCATCAAAAACGGTTCGATAAAGTACTGCTGTAGTTTGCCTACCAGTCCCTCTGATAAGGCAAAGCAAATGTGTGACATTTTCTGCACTACCTGACCTACGTAATGCACACAGGACAAAACCGGGTAGCCTTCACTACCACCACTGCTGGATGTAAGCGTTACTGTCGGCCATCTCATATACTCCTGCTGTGCCTTCAGGTGGTGCATTTCCCTCTTCGCTGCGAGTGTTGGCGATGAAACACCATTCTTGTGGTTTCCTTCTTCTAACTGCGTCACTACATCGGCTACCACCACTTCATCGGCATCGTGCGACTCAGACATATCAGCCATCAACCGGCGAAGTTGTGTGGTATGAAACACGCGAAGACTCGGAGCGTATGTTGACTCAAAAAAGCCTAAGAAATAATCATTGATCTCATTGAGGGGCTTGTCCGCAAAGCGTAGCTCACGGAAGCTACACCGTCTAAAGAAGTTACCCACACACTCGTAGCACGTCAAGACATTCATTGGAGTAAATACAAACCAATTTTGTAATTTCGCAGCCGATCTTAGATGCACCTCAATAGATTCCTCCACTCTTTCTTCAACTACAATATGGGGCTCGATCCCTATTGAACGCTTTCTCCGCTCCTGCATCCTTCCTTGATCACGCTCGGTTGTCTTTGCTGACGTAATGATACTGAAAGATGCAAGGCCTGACTGCTCCATGATCGACAGCAAACCCGAAGAACCATATGATGACAACATTTTATCAAGTGAAGAAAACGTTTCGCTGACCCGAATACCACTACTGGCTTCAGACTGCCACCAACTGCGAGAGGTGGTCCGGTAATGCTTGATAGCTTGCTTGTCGGTGGAAACCTCCGTCGTGTTGTCCTTTTCGTTCATCGTTGAGTCGTCGGCGCAAATCAGCTGAAAGATGCGCTCAACGGTAAAACTTAGTTGGGAAGAGAGCGCCCGAAGATCCCAGTCAAAATATATTTCTTGGACGTAGGACCTGAAGGCCTCCCGCACCGATGTGCTGATCAACGTACTCAACCTATCACGGCAGTCAATGATATCTTCGGTGATTTGTGATGTTTTTTCCATGGCAACGAAGGCGGCGGCGCTAAGAGCGTTCAGCACGTCGCCGAGGGAAACATTGTTAGGAAGCTCCCGGTCACCCGCTGCCTCACCACTATTTTGTGGTTCAGCGGAATTGCACCGCTTGGAAGCCCTGGGTTCCTGCGAGCTGTTTAGATTTATCAACTGGTCGACATCGAAGTTGACCATAATTTGCTTCAGCGCCACAAGCTCTGGACTCTCACCACCGTCACCATTCGACGACGCATCGCTGTGCTGTGCAATCGCATCAGAGAGGATTTTCGTAACAATGTTACGCATTTCCGTTTTCGTGCGCAATGGCGTGTGTGTCACATCCCACTCGTGGGATGAAAAGTCGATATCAGATATATCGCTCTGTTTCGGAATTTGAGTAAGAAATGGAAAGTAGGCCTTGACCACAGTTTCTACAAGGTAGTTCGCATTGCATACAATTCTTTCTAGTTGCATAAAAAGGGCATTTAGCAGAGTACCGAGCTCGTTCTGTTGGAGAAGGGCCACAGCCTCCTCGTACGATATGATGGTCGAGGCCAAATCCCCACCCCTAAGTTTCACTACACGGACAGTTGAGCCCTTGTTGTCCTCACCTCCAACACATTTAGACCTTTCCACCTCGCTCCGCCAATAGCCGTACAACGAAAGAAAGCTTGCCGCACAGTGCTCGATACTCCTCAACGCGCAGGAAACAAAGGCCTCGCAACACAGGTCCAACTTGCCGAGCTCCTTGAGCGTCCTTACGCATAAGGGAATGAAACTTAAGCTATTTTCTACCAGTGCCTCGTTGGATGGATCATCCACATCGTTGTCGAGCAGGGCGCACCCGCCACGAGTCCTACGGCTAACACCACTAACCAAACACCGAGATAAACGCCACGGCCCGTGTGACTCTTCAGACAAGCTTTGAGTGCCGGCAACATTTTCTAGCATCCCCTCGTCCATCATACGGCTCATTGATTCAATGTTCTCCCCATTGTATTGATGTTTTTCAAAAACACAACCCATCAGATCATCTAGCACGTTTGTGTGCAATGTGTCAAGTGTTTTGTTCACAAAATCCCGCATCCCTTGTGTTGCGCGAATGTTGATCATATCTGGGGCCTCCAGCCTGGCTTTTTGTTGCTGCAGTAGTCGTAGTGCCGCAAGGTAGTGACGCGTTGAAATCAGATGTTCCACTTCCGCTTCACAAGAAAGTGACATCTCCAAATGCCTCAACGATTCTTCCATGAGAAGCGCCTTTGCAGCCCGCATGCGCAGCACGTGAAGCTCCTCTCCACGACCATCAAGGGATCCAACGGCCATCGCGAGACCTTGTTTCAGACGTGCAAGCACCTCGTCACTATCCGAGACGGCCAACACCATCTCCGAAAAACTACAAATGGCTCCCTTAAATTCCTCACCATGTGACTCAATGTAACCGCTAATCACTTTGTCAATCTCCTCCTGTAGTTGGTAATATGGTAAAAGAAGTTCGTTAATTTGTGCAAGGGAGGCCTCTGTGCCATCCTCCTTCACAACTATCTTCAGCACGTGTTGTGCAGGGACGAAATCCTCGTCCAGCAACCGCGGATCTGCCTTGTCCAACAGGGACTGAGTGGCACGCTGAAGTTCCACATTGACGTCGTTTAACTCCATATCGTTTTCAAAACTACAACTGTTAAGAGGATCATCCTCATCATATGTTCTCAAATCTTGCGACGTCCGCACACTTTGAGGTCTTGCGCGAGCCCTCCGCGGCATGACGAGAGTGCTAGGAACCTTGCTTGGAAAGTATGAAGGTGTATCACAACTTTCACGACTCGTAACACTCACCGCTTTCCCACTTGCTGGGGCAGCCGACAGAGAACCCACATTTCTATTATGAATGACGGGGCGTCGAGGTGCCGTGACGCTCTCCCTTACTGTCAACTTGGGTTGCTTTACCGCAGACAACGCGGTCCAAGTGCCGTCGTGACTCGAGAGATCATCATCGTGCATATCGTCCTGGTCCTCTCGTTGTGGCCACAGCGTTCTAGTAGCATTGCTTCGCAAAAAAGCCCTTGCCCCATCAATGTTTTTTGAATCTTTCGAGTACACGGGATGGCTGGTGTCGCCTTCGGTTGCGTCATCTTCGTTACTGCTGTCAATGAGGCTCCTATTGTCGTTATGTTCAGACATCCCTGGTGCGAAAGACGTGTTGCCTCGCCTCGCATCATCCTTGTAGAGAGTCGTGTAACGCCACGCCATCCCTACCACCACAGCGACACGCGTGCTCTCGGGGAAAGGGCACTATTCTGCTCTTTTCTGTTCTATGTGTGTGTTTCCCCACTAATTTTCGACACAAAGAACATTGCGATGCACCACCCACGGGTTGACGGCCCCCATCACAAAGAACACCATGAGCATTGTGTGAAGGCAAGTGAATAAATAAATTAAAAAGAAAAAGAAAGGAAATTCATGCGGCGAATCGGAAGAGGATAAGGAGAACAGCATGAATATGGTAACACCCACCGGGGCGACTATTTAAGGAAAAGAAGCCCATTTTATTGAAAAGTAGAAGAATTATTATCCTACAAAAAGAAAAATAAGAAAACGTGGTTTGAGAGACAAACGAGAAGACTTGCCTTTCGCTCCTTTATCACGCAACATGCCCATGCCCTGTCACGCTCCTTCCCTCATTCCTGGACAACATCACGTGATGAAAAGCAGGGGAAGAAGGAATTAGGTGGTGAGGGGCGGGCGAGGTAACACGTCAGGGCGGAAGTGTCAGCGGCATCAACAAGGCACATAATCGACCTCACTTCCTACACGTATGGAGGCAACGACGACAGTTAGTTCTTGGAGAACTTTTTCCCCATCCTGTCCGCCGCGGACTTGGTGACGACCTGCAGAACGTTGTAGCGGATGGTTTTGCTGAGTGGACGGCACTGCCCAACCACCACCTCATCACCGGGCTTCGGGTCGAAACAGGGACTGCAGTGAACGGTGAGGTTGCGATGACGCTTCTGGTAGCGCTGGTACTTGCGGATGAAGTGCAGGTAATTGCGGCGAATGACAATCGAGCGCCTCATCTTCGTGGAGTGCACCACACCGCGGAGGATTCGGCCACGAATGGAGACGTTGCTCGTGAAGGGACACTTGCGGTCAATGTACTTTCCCTCAATCGCAGCCTTTGGAGTGGCAAAGCCAAGACCAATTTTTTTTGAGTAACGGACATGCCCGCTGCGGTTCACGTGCTTCCTCGCCGCGGAGCGTATGTTCTCATTGACTGCCGTCTGCCTCTGGTAGCCTTCTCGTGCTGGATCGTCAGATCCACGGCATGCGTGCGTGCATAATCATCCTGCTTGTTTGACATTTGCTCTCTTCCCTGTAGAATAATTAATGCAAACGAAGACACGATTTATTAATATTATTATTATTATTATTGTGCAACCGCAAGTAATATACATTAAATCATTGAATTAAAATGAACACAACATCACTGCACAAACAAAGCAATGGAAGAACTCCTCTAAAGAGCGCTTTCCAGAACCCAAATGTAAAAATATCGACCACACCACAACCATCACCGCACAATAGCAGGCAAAAACCAACCACCACCACGAGGGTGACACGTAATTTGTTAAGAAAGGTGCAGAGTTCGTAAAGGTAGTGTATAGCGCTGCGCCTGGAACCGCAAGCAATATGACCGCGAAAAGGGTTAGGAAAGAGAAGTAAAAAAAACACCAACATGCGCCACACAGCGCGTAAATGAATTCTTTTCTCTGTCCCTTCCCCAATTTGTGTGCGTTTCATCGTGTTATTACCATCGCGCATCACCACACACGAGGGAAATCCATATCTTCACCTTCTGTGGGCAGTGGAGACACAATGACAGCCACACAAATGATTAATTATTTTCTTTTGAAAAAAAAAGAGAAGAAAAAAACAGGAATTCCAACAACGACACGAACCGACAGGGAATTCAGAAGGCATGTGGAGCACTCGGATAAAAACGTCAGTTCAAAACGAATAAAAACATCCTCTTGTGGTATGCAGAGGAAAATACCAGGAAGGAAAAAGAAAACGGGGGAAGGTGAAACAGGAAAAACTGAGAGAAAAAAACAAAGGAGAAAAGTTTGGGTAAAGACTATATAAAGCAGAAGCAATCGAAAACGTCTAAAGTGTATTGTCTATGGAAGCACTCCGATTTGACCCTAATCCTTGCATCGTCGCAGACGCTTCACTCCGCCATGTCGTTGCTCACCACTACCCTGCTGTCCTGTTTGCAGACTAACTTGGAAAAGTAGTCAGGCGATTCGCGTTTAACGGCTCCAATTACATGCGGGAACTTACGAATGATTTAGGATCGACGAACTGCATCTCACGCTCATCTGAATTTGGAAAAATGCTCCTTCCGGCGGCTGTAGTGGCACTGACATTTCCCTCCATACGTAATTGCTGTGGCATTGTAACATCGGCGCCCGTCCACTCCCCTCCCACAACCTGCGCATCACGAGGGACATTCCTTCCTTCGCTGTTGAGGTAATCATCCCCGGGATCATCACGCAACCGTACGACAACCGCGACTATTACATTCACTCCGATAATAATGAGCGTTCCAACAAAAGCAAAAACTAATTCTGAGTATGGCGCGGCCCTGTGAAAATGATGGGACACTAAAGGGTCGCACACGAGTAAATACTCATTCAAAAGCCAATTATCCTTCTTCACCGTCGAACATTGAAACAGTCCTGCAACAGCAAGTGCAATCTGAAATACCGGCAGCGGGTCCCTACGCAGCACTACGAAGTTGTACTGAATCTTCGGTACGTCCATCCACAGTAGTAAGTGATTCGCAAAGGAGACAACAACTAGCATTACAGCAATTAAGAGCAGCACCCGCGTGTGGACAGCACACCGCGAGAAGAAGTATTCTACGTTCGTCGGTAACACCTGTGTCGAAACGTTGAGAAACATTGAAATATCATTGTTTGCCGTTAAATCACAATCAGTCATGTAATACGCCTCTGAGAGTTGCAGTGCAGAGTGCACAAAGAAACTGTTGGACAGGGTGGCTTCGAACAGATCTCTTGAACGAAAGATGGCGATCGCAAGGCAGGAAATCTGCAAACCTGAGGATGCCGTGAAAGAGTGCATTAGCCATGTCTCCAGGCGGGTGCGAACACCATTTAGGATACGCTGCTTTCTGCTGTAAATGTCCATGTAGCTGTTACACTTCTCAGATTTGCGCTGCTAACACAAATATATCCGACAAGAAGGGGAAAATGCCCCAGAAACAGTTATCGATGAGATTCGTCTGATTCCCCAGGCGGAGTGAAGCACACCCGATTTCACTTTTGGGTCCCCAATTTCAGAACAGCACGCTGAGAGAGAGATAGAAAGGGAAGGGGAGGAGGGGAAGAACAAATAAGCCAGTCAGCTGACGAGGCAAGAAAGAACTTTTCCTCACTCACTAGCCGTGGTGTCTCCTCACTTTCCCTGCCGCGGAGCTACGGAATACGGGACAGCACGATGCGAAACCAATGTGAAGCACGCCTAGAAGAGAATGTGAGACTAGTGAGATGCGAGCAATAATACCTTTTATAACTCTCACCAAAAATGCGGTGTATGAAAATGACTAGAAGAGAACCGTAATAAAAACAGGCAGGGTGTACCAGAAACATGATTACGAACAAAGTTTGTGGGAACATTAATAGGGAGAGATAGAAAAACATCTCACCAGCAGTAAATTATATGTGCATAAATATTCACAGGTATCTAAGTAGTTACTTCATGTTGAAATGAAGAAAAACGTGCACAAAGAAGCGGACCCCTAAGTATGGTTGACTGTTATGCCGTGTCCACGCCCTTATTCTCTTCTGCCGCAATTAATCAATCAGGCAAAACCAAGAAAGGGCGCTCGACTCTTTTTTTTCCTTCTTTTACAATGGAAAACAAAACAGAAATCTTATAACATAAACCGAGAGAATAGGCGAATGGAAAGCGACGCAGTACGTTAGCCACTTTCCCATCAACAGTTGTTAACGGTCTTGTAAGATGGCCCCTTTTTCACGCTACAATTTCTCTCCCTCACTCGTTTCATCCATACTTCCCTCACACACACCCCATACACAACGTTTCCTTCTTCCATTACCTCACCCCAGGCATGTTTAGCTACAATCCTTTTTTCCCATAACACGTACCCCACACACACAAAAATTAACACGCATACACACATGGAAATAAAAAGTCAGCGGCAAACGTACACCCTGCTGACGCTAAGAATAACGTTATGGCAACCTGCTCTTGTTTTATATATTTCCACTGACTTCCCTGATGGTTAACGTCCCCTTCTCTTTTTTTTTTAAGTGGTGGTGTCGTCGGCCGCGCTCATTTTACCTCATGCCCTTTCATTTTGCTCTGTTTGCGTGTTGAATATTTCTTCTCTTTTTTCCATGTAACCCCATTTCATTCCTCCTTTTTTTCCTTTAATAATGATGATGCTGTTGATTATTTAATAATATTTTTCTCCTCCTTCCCTTCCTTTTACCCCTCCATCTCCCCCATGCCAAAGTGGTGCGTGCTGTGCTACACCTTCTCGAGCGGCCCACCGCACCTCCACTCCCCCCCCGCCTCCTGCCCGGCACCACTGCGATGATCAATGAGGGGGCGGGGGGTGACGCAGACGTGAGAACGCAACTAATCACCGCAGCTCCTTCAGCAGCACAAGGAGAGAAGAGGAGGAGGGCGATGGGCTCTTCAATGGAAGGGGAGAGGAAAGTGAGTTGCAAAGGCACTGGCTGGGATGGAGGGTGGTTAAAACGAAGAAAAAACAGCCCCGCGTTCTTTACCCCACAAACAACACAAAGAGTTGAAGAAGTTGCGAGTGTCAACACCACACTGCTGCGGCTTGGTTAGATACGCTACGAAGAAACAACCACAGAGCCCCTCAGCTTTGTTTTCATACGCAATAGCCCTTCGCTCTTAACTCATCCCCCGATCCCCGCGTGGAAGGCTCCCTACCGCTCCAGTGCCGAATACTCTATTGATTCATGTATTGGCTCTGATTAAGTTGTGAGGCGATGTCTGTAAGCTCCTGCACCTGCATCTCGAACCGCTCCTGAACCTCCTTCATGATTCCCTGATCGGTGTACTTGCGGTTCTCGCGCTTAATCTCCTTTTCTTCGTCTGTTAGAAACGCCACCGTCAGGCCCTTCGTGCCGAAACGACCAGCACGACCAACACGGTGCAGGTACGAGTCAGCGTCAGACGCCATGTCAAACTGCACAACAAGGTTGATGCGGTCAATGTCAACACCACGACCAAAGATGTCGGTGGCGACAATAATCCGTGTGTGGTTTGTCTTGCAGCTTTCATACACACGTAGGCGCTCCGCCTGCTCCATGCGTGAGTGGATGGCCATAGCTGGGAACTTCAGGGCCTGTAACTGACGGCTGAGCGCCTCACAACGCTCTACCGTAGATGTAAAAATGATAACCTGATTAAACTCAACAGCATCGAGGATGTCGCACAGCTTGCGGAGCTTCTGGGCCTCTGTTAGGTTCATGTAGTACTGCGCAAGCCCATGAAGAGTAAGTTTGGAGCGCTGATCGACGTATATTTCCGTCGGGTTTGCCATAAACTTCTTTGCCACAGCACGCAACTCCTCCGTCATGGTGGCCGAGAACATCATGACCTGCTTCTCCTTCGGTGTCTTGAGAAAGGCAGCCTGGACATCGCGGCGCATCTTCACATCTTCTAGACAGCGGTCAAACTCATCAATTACAAACCACTTTACACGCGACACATCAAGTGCTTTGCGCTGGATAAGAGAGCAAATCCGCCCCGGTGTGGCGACCACTATCGCAGGAACTTCCTTCTTCAGCTGTTTCACATTCTCATCCTCAGGAATACCCCCAAAGAAGACACCAGTTGTACAGTGTGGCAAGTACTTGTTGAAGCGCTTGAATTCCTGCTCAATCTGGTAGGCCAATTCGCGCGCGTGGGCAACAACAATAGCCTGACAGTAGGGACACTGCCCCTCAGGTACCTTCTCCACCTGCTCCAGTAGTGCAAACACGAACACAGCAGTTTTTCCCATACCAGATTTTGCCTGCGCAAGGATGTCAGCGCCGAGCATTGCCTGCGGTAGCGCCTGGTGCTGAACCTCACTGGGGTGCTCAAAGCCGTTCTCACGAATGGCGTTGGCAAGCTCACTCTTCAAACAAAAATCCTGGAAACCGCCAAGCGCGACGGCGCTGTGGGTCCCGAGGCCCACACCGATGTGCGGCTGTGCAGCCACCACTGGCGCCCTCACGTCATCTCCGTCGAAGTCGGCGAGACCACTACTCATGTTTAGCCCTTTCTGCTGGTAATTCTGTTGGTAACCCAAGTTACGCAGTGTCGATTGTGTTATTCCAGGTGGAAGAGCAAGTCAAGAAGAAAAAAAAAAAAAGAGGAAAGAAGGGAGCGAAAGTAGTAGCAGAGGAAAAGAAAATATCATTATAATGCTAACAGCAATGCTGCAGCCTTCGCTGACAGCAGCAACATTAATAGAGTCGACAGAAATGAGATGTAACAAAGGCACTGATACCATGTCGCTGGATAGCTTACAAATAAAATGAAAATGAGGAAAGAAATATGCCTGTTTAAGCAGAGGCACTTAGAGGATTCATCGAAAGCACACGACACAGTAGGCATCGGCAAACACACCCCACGACAAAGGAATGAGAAAAGCAACAACATTCGGCTCTCTCCCTATTCCCCACTCATAACAATAAAAATAATCGGGTTCTAGTAGTCCCTTACAGAAATGATGCTGACACACCAATCCTGCGCTCCTACCTAAGTGATGTCCATTTGTTCAGCAGAGTCTTGCAAGTCTGTTTCCTCAACCTTTTTCTCCAAGTTGTACTCCCACACACCACGAGTCAGTCCCGTAAACGGCTGAAAGAGGTGCGGGGAAGGAAAATACTGCCTTTTTAAAATGAAACAAAAAATCATAAGTGTAACTCTTCAAACTCTTTACGCACTATCACTGTTACGGCCTCTTCCTTTTTATTTTTTTTCATGAGGGCGTAACACAACCCATTGCATCCGTCTTTGAGTGTAACGTAAGATCAATCATCGATTGACGGCGTGGGAGAAATGTTCTGACCGTTTCAGCAATGCGTGGCACTGCTCCACATATTTCATACAGTCCTCATAAACACCACATCATGATTAACTAAGAATCCCTCCGCTTTCTCCGTTCCACTCTTGTACACTTCACGATTGTGTAAAGGCTGGACAAAGAAAAAAAGTGGGTGGCGAGGGAAAAAAAACAAGAAAAAGAAGGGGGAAAGGGGTACCTCTCCCGGTTACATAACAAGATCCAACAAATACTCCGATGTGCACCTTCCTTTCAACACGTAGCACCTAAGGGACGCTACACTTCAACATCCAATTGCGAGTCAAAGCGGGACAGTGCATGCGCGGAACATACTTCTAATTTCGGTCTCACATCATCACCGGACCTAAGTGCACGCGCGCGCACACACACACGTTCACACGAATATGTACCTCCCGAAGTGGCCACTCTAAGAAATACAATAATACCCAATAAGTAACAAAATAGCACAAAGGACGTCAAAATGTGCAGGAGTTGATATCACATAATAAATGAGGTGTACAAAAAAAAAACTGATGCTCCTTTCAAGAGGAAGAAAAGAAAAACACGTTAGACCCCTACCGCAGGAAGAGCGACCTTCCACGAGCTGCGAGCTATCAGGTCTCAAGGTTCTGCCCTCCCCAGCAGATTTCTACATGTGTGGGTACAAATGAATGCATATGTTTTAGGATAGATGGGGATGTCGGAAACGGAATAAAATGCAAACAATCCCGATGATAGTGGTCATTGTGAGACAACTAACCACCAACCCGTTGTTGTCGTAAAACACATACTCAGAGTCGTAGGAGTTTTTTTCAAAAAAAAAAAAAGTACTGTAACACTCAACCAAGTGCAGTTTACACGTTACTTTCACCAACTCCTACAGCTCTCAATAGCAATGACAACAACAACAAAAAAAAAAAAAAAAACTAGTTGCCTTCACAAGGAATTAGGAGTTTGGTGCTTTCAGATCGTGGATAGCTCTCTGTTTCTTCTTCCTCATAGCTAACCTCGTTTCTTGATAGCAGTCACTTACATAAGTCTCGAGCTCCGTGGGAACATAATACACACCAATGTCTCTGTTAACGTCCTTGTCGTGCAAGTAGCACAAACACAGGGAGGTAGCAGACGAGTTTATAACATCAAAGAAGGGTAATGATCCACAAAATGCCATAATTCCAATCAAAATAAGTGGCACCGATTTATTTGTAACATCCGGTGCGAGACTACTCCCAAGAAGGAAGTGCGATACTGCGACGCACCCAACGGCAATGAGACAACTTCCACCGATTTTCAAAATATAACCTGTCCAATGTAGAAATGTGAACAGTTCGAAAGAGCTAGAAGCCTTTGAAATAGCAGAACCAGCCGAATAGCAGAAGTTGCCGGATGTAATGCACATAATAACGTAGAGGTTCTCACTCAACATACTAACTAGTCGCTCAAAAACGTAAGCAATGCACTGGAGACAGCATCGATGGTAGCGCACAAATTCACTCTTGCGGGACCACTTCTTCGCTCTTGTGATGAGGAAAAAGAGCACCGCTTTAATGAACTTAATGATCGTCATGACAAACGACCCAGCTGCCAGCGTCCCCGTATGATAAAAAAGTGACCAAAATAAACCCTTCACGATACCAAGCAAAGGAACATGTTTTTCGCTGTTCTTCAAGCTGGAAAAGTACCAAAACACCGAGACGAATGACACGGAAGTGAAAGATACAGCGCGCATAAACATCACAATCCACAGAAATACAAAAATAATCCCCAAGATAAGATACACCAGCGGGAAGCTTTCATCCATTACAACCCTTACCTGGTCACAGAACAAGTCGGCTCCTGCAAGTGTGCTATTACCACTGCACGGCAAATCGTCCATCGGGTTCTCTGGCGATTTAAAATACCTGTAACGAGAATTGCACAGTCCGAGCGCAACAAATATTGTCCACAAGAGCACACATACCGCACCTGCATTACATAGAACTGGTAAAAGGAACATCGCCGGCGCATTTATGAAAACGCGGCAGGCAATCTTGATAATAGCGCATGTAAGATTTATTTGCGTGCTGAAGTACCACAGGAGGAAAAGGTACACGCCGGCAATAATCCACAGTATAATTGTAGCAACAAGAAATGCAGTCCGGTACTCCCCAACGTCCAACTTATGACCAAAAATATCCTGTTGAAGGTATACACGAAGGAAGCAGTAGCCGCCACCTGCTGGTATCACAAGAACCGAAACAAGAGAAATCCAAAGGGCGGCATCGAGAAAGTAACGTGCCACCACGATAAGAGCGAATATCATCACAGCACCTAGTACACACACGACTGGGAACACGTTTGCACTTCGCTGCACCTCTACAACCCCCTCAAAGAAAAGCGTTGAAATACGCTTTGTGGGGTCTTTGGATTTCAGCATCTCCTGCACAACACTTGGCTGAATGACAGAAGGAAGGCACCACCACCACACAGGCGTCGTGTCGTACATCATAGTGACCACGCCGGGGTCACCAACCACTTCACCGTCGCTTCTTCTTATGCCATATGAGTACACCTTCATTGTATTCAAATCCTCTCCTTTCAGATCAGAGCTTCCGTTAATATACCACTTAAGCAACGTAGTGTTGACAGTGGGGCATTTCTCAACACAGATGCCGACGTTCAAATAAAGCAACAGGCTTCCAAGCGTCGGGAAACTCGGAGGAAATGAGTACCACACATATCTGTTCTTTGACCACGTCTTGCTTTGGAATGGCGCGCCTTCAGGGATAAGAGACTCAAATCCAGAGGGGGGGTCGTACTTGCCACAGAAGTGCCCGAGGTAGTCACTGCCTTGCAATGTATCAATCACCCGCCCCTTATGAAAGGCAATAATGCCAATCACTGCGAAGCCAAGACATACCACGATAAAGAGGACAGCGAAAAGGACATCAGTGCACGATCGATTCTTTTCATACCCCTTCGGCACCCTGTCCTCATCATCTCCCTCCGATTTGCAAAAGCTAGAGGTGGGGGAGTGACCCATTCTTCACGCTAGTCAAAGTAGAAAAAAAAAAAGGAGAACCCAGCCAATCGGCACCGCAATGCAGCAGCAACCTCGGTAACTGCGCTCCCTTGGCGTGTGCTGCCTAAAAAAATAAAATATGCAAGCACTATTGAAAGAATGTCTAACTCCTAAACAGAAAATATAAAAAAAGAAGAGCAGGCAATGAGGGCGCCAGTAAAGACGGAGAAGAGATTATTTCGATACACAACAAAAGATATAATGAACAAAGAAGGATAAGAAAAAATCACCAAATACCAACGCTGAAAACCTCGTCAGTGACGGCTCAAAGAAAGACAAGGGGGGACAAAGAATAGGAAGGAAGGTAAGAAAAAGGTGGAAAGGTGATGTCACGCTACGTACGGAGGATCTCTGAGGTTGAGTGTTCCGATACCAATATCAATGGGATCTTAGACACAACGAAAGAAACGGGGAGTCCCATTCCCACACGCGTAAAAACAACACAAACGACAAGGGAAAAAGAAAAGCAGACAAAACAGCGGCAAGACACGAGAGGAAAGGAGCAAAGAATCTGAAAACATAATGCGATCATATGATCATGCAATATTTCAGCAAAATAATAATAATCATACATCCGTAGGAGACCTGCACTACAGAACGTTTTCGTGAAACCAGCATCTTCACCTTCCGCCCGCCCCCAAGGGCACTCCCCGGCCTCCCATTGACACAGCAGCAGGAACTGTAAAACCTGTTTTCATTCTCCCCATACTCACCCTGAATGCGTGACACTCTTGCTGAAAGAATGATGCACAGCACATGTTCTCGCACTAATACACAGACTTATAACATCCCCTCTCCCAATCTCCATGAATCACAAACAACAGAGACCTCTTCATCTTTCCAATTCCTAACCTGACGTACATGCTGCGCCACCTGCTACTAATCATCCTACAGATCAAAACAACAAACAAGAAATTGAACCTCCCTAACATTAAACCGTCCCTGTGCTATAACGCTCTTCCATAATGGTAGCCTATTCAGACTTCGGGACCACCGAACGCTCAGCCAGTAATCGCTGCGTATGTGCCTCTACTTGATCCCGCAGCGGACCGTTCTCGAACTCCAGGCGGCGCAGGAATGCATCCTTTCCCCAGCTTGCTAAGTGGTCATAGTCGTTCTTGTCAAGCTCCGAGATGTCACCCTCCAGGTAAGCCGGGTCGTTGTAGTACCCAAGAACGTAGTTGGTCAAAATAACCAGGTTCGGTGCCTTGCCATGGGCGACAAAATCCGGCCGAGGAATTCAAAATAGTCCTCCACTCTCTCCATCAACTGCTCGCGGTTGAGGTTCTTGTCATACGGGGCAAGGTACCGGCGCCAGGCGTAGTCGTACAGCTCCTCGTCCGTCATACCCTCGTGAAGCTTCTGCGTGATGACCATATAATCCTCACACCACGCCAGGTTCCAATAGTCTCGCACACGCGTGCCATTACAGAGGCGGGCAAGCATCGGGAAAGTAGGAATATTCATGCTTCGACACAGGTGGCGGAGGGACTTGCGTCGAATCAGCTCAAATTTGATGAATCCATCGTACATTTCTGCTGCAGGCCGCACAACTTTTGGGTCACGACGCACATCGTTCTTCTCAAACAGGTCGTCCCAAGCCCGCTCCTGTGTCTCGTTCCACGGGTACGCGTGAAAGTCAAAATGCCACTTCGTGTCAGTAAGGAACGACGGGGCACTCCGGTAGCGATACAGGTCCTGAGCATGTCGCCACGCCTGCAGCTCCTCTCCAGAAAGGTTGAAGGATGACGGCACCCACGTGTCATTTGCAAGCCAGAAAAGGGCAAAGGGCAAGGCATAACCTCCAGTGGCAAGCAGCGCACCAGCGCAGTGAGCCATCCGCCACATGTCGATTTTGTACGTCATTAACCGGGCCACCTCCTTTTGGGAGACTTCGGTACAAAGTTCCTTGTCCACCCACATATTTTTGTCCTGCGAGTGGAAGCGCTTGTGGTAGTCGGGTGAAAAGGTCTCACTCTGCTCTACAAAGTCTGTCGGACCATATTTAAGCTGACGGTTGTAAATACGCAACCAAATGTTGTACGCCTCCTGCGTCTCCCGCCCAAAGGCGACCAACCCCGGAAATAAGTTGGAACAGTTTTTTTTAAGAATCGACCAGCTTCCCTGCATTATGCTCGGTGTCTCAGTAAATTTGGTATAATAATAATAAAGTGTGCGTGTGTCTTGAAAAGATAAAAATGTATTGAATAAGTGACCCCAAGGAACACACGTGTGCACAACTACTTTCGATAAATACACAGCACGTTGCCGATCACAGAACCTACCAGCTAGTGGGAGAATGCAGAAGACATGGAGACGTGTACGGAATATCAATTACAGACAACACGGCCGTGCTGCTGGCAGCGGTCTTGTTAAATGCGTTAGCGAACAGCGTAACTCCGCGTCAAACGAGGGGTATTGCTATATTTGTACAAGTGAACGAATAAATGGCGTTACTCAATTAAATAATAACGAAAACAGAATGGGACGAACACTCCGCCGCCAACATGCCAACGCCAATGCCCAAATTTTAACCTCGTGACGGCATAACAGAAGAAGAAGAAAGAAAAAAGAAGAATAACAGTAAGCACCCGAGGCAGAATGGTCATTTTCAACTCTTCCGCTTTCATGCCAAATCACACATCAGGCGCTCATTAACACGTCAGCAAGGAAAAATGTGAGCCAATTCGACACAAATACTGACACGCGGCACATTAGGGACAACAAGAAGGAGAGCAAGAGAGGCATTCGCGAAAGAAAATCGGCCACATCGAGAGCTGCTTGGCAGAGTTACAGTCCTTCCATCACGTGACACCTACTCCTCCATTCTCTCTCTTTCTCTCACAGGTCCCTTTTGATTGGTTTATTGGCACAATGCCTTCTTTTCCTTCATCATCGATGGACACAGGGGCAAAAAAAAAAAGAATCCCCTTCTGATTAATAAAACTCGGTATTTTCCCCATCGTCCCTCGACTCATCATCGGGATCTTCAAAATACTGAAGCATTATCTCTAACAAGACGTCAATGTTCGCAGACAAAAAGAACAAAGTGGAAAAAATACCCGTGAAAGTTAACACCTTCCACCGGCCTCTTGCAAACAAATCGGCTGCTGCCTCCTGCGCGGCGTCACAATCCGACGCAACACCCGAAGCCCGCAAGGTGTAGAATGAACTATACTCCTCAAAATACAATAGTCGTAACTGTTCCACATACTTCAGCAGCGCAGGACACTCCCGTCGTAGCCACCGCTGCATTGCAACGACACCTCCTGATGCGTGGCGGTCGCTGAAGTCGGCATGCATGAAAGATGACACCGCTGCATACGCAAGAGCATCGATACTGCACGCCCTGCCAGTGCCGAGGATAAATATATTACCGCTGGCTGTGTTCGTCGAACAAACAACTTCTAGTGCACGAAGTGCTCGCTCTGCTTCCCTGAGAGCCGCCGCAACACTAGTAAAACGCACACGGCAACTACTACCCGTCAGCACGTCTTTGCAATAAGACCCGCGAAGCCTCTGCCATACACTCGCCACCTTCGGCTCCACAGCCCGCCGAATGGCACCGTTGTACAGACCGGAGTCGGCGTGTGTAATGTACACAAAAGCGGGTAGCAGCGTCAGCTCCGCTAGGGCGCGCACACAAAGTGCCTGTGGTTCCAGAGCTGCGGTAATCACCTCGGCATCGCGGTGAGTGACAGACTCAATAAACTCTAGACACGACGCAAGACCCTTGCGCCGCTCAGTTGCCATGTCACCACCACCTGCAACAGGCACCTCGAGTGTCACTGGAAGAGCCGCGTCCTGCTTCTTGTAGTGAGCACCAATGAGCCGCAACATGCACTCCACAGCGAGGGCGTGTGGGTCCGCCGTGGGAAGTGCGAGCGTCACCGGATAACGGTGGAGCGTGACAGACGGCAACTCTTCCGGGTCCTCATACGACATCGGTGTGCGATACAACCGGCAGGTCCAGCTGAAGAAAGTTCTTTTGTTCGAGTGAGGGACTCGCAGAAGGAGCCGTGAAGCTAAGGTATTCTCTACACACTTTGCTTCATATCATAAGGAGCATGAGGTACAGGGGGAGGAGAGGAAGGTGTAATAATTGCTTCTACCCGTGAATGCATGTACGTTCCCTCATAAGGAGCGCAGAAGAGGCCGTCGTATAGAGTGGCGGAAGCGAGCATTTGTCTGACACATCCACTTGTTGTCTCATCATTTAATGTCACGTAGCTTCGTGCGCGAGCATCAGTCTTCGCACAGGGTCGTAAAGATAGAAAAACATATGGGAACAACATCGAAACAAATCAAGAAACGTCAATGAGAAAAATAAAACGAACGAATGAGAGGAGATTACATCACTGCGGCAGCACACACCGTAAGGGAGAAGTAAAATGAGAGAAAGAAAAAGTAGAACCACAGAAGCATTTGTGTCCTTGTTCGACTGTGCAATTCAACACTTCTGTGGGACTCTGAGAAACATTAAAAATAAGCCGTGCCTGCCGTAATACTGGTTTTTTTTTATATGAAAAAGGGTTAGTCATATATAACGAATATGAAAAAAAAAGAAAGAAAAAAAGAGAACAAGAAGAATGAAAAAAGAAGACCGTCTGCGTGCGTACAGTTATACATGAACATCGTGTAAAAAAAAAAAATTTAGCACGGCATAGAAAACAGAGATATAGCAGAGCTCCCATGCTCAAAAATACATCACAAAAACAAAATAATAATAATCATAATTTTGAACAAAAGCCATGGCGCATACATTTGTCGTCACTCTCCTTCCACATCCCGAGTCAACGGAAAGAACTTGATGGGAAAAATGTGTTTCAATCCCGTGTGCACCTCATCGCCGCCCAGAGGAATGCATAAAATAAGATAATTTAAAAAAAAGAAGTAAAACGAGAGTGGATGTCACAAAAGTGTCCTATCACGCGAACGGTCCAGCGAACGGGTTGCACAAAAGTTGCTGGGGGAAAATTAAATAGCAGGAGGCCATTTAAAAAAAAAAGAAAAGAGGAGGGAAAGAAATAAACACAGACGCACACGCACACACCCTGGCGCCCTTCGCTTCCCTCTTCGCCTTTGTTATTTGCTTCATTTATATCGCCTTCTTGCTCATGCAAAAGAATCGACAACAGCCGTGGCACTGCACAAACAAAAATAACAATGATAACAGCACCACAGTGAAAAAGATATTAAAGAAAATAAAGAAAGAAAGAAAAACAGAAAATTAAGGAAGAGGACACACATTGCCATGTGACTGATATGGCGGTGTCCCACGCTGTCGCTTAACCCAACCATACTACAGGCATTCGCTCCATCAACAGGAGGGCCAGTGTTGGATGTTCCCATTAAAACATTGAGAATGGAGGGGGATTTGGTCAAATATAAAAGCTATAGAAGAAAAGGGATACATGGCACAGAGAGTAAGACACTTCATGGTTGCAGAAAAGTCCACACGTATGGCGCAAGTTAAGCAAAAGCAGAAGTGGAGTATATAAATAAAAAAGAGAGAGAGGCGGGGATGCGAAGCCAATGGTTCGCCAAACAGTTTGCAGAGAAGTGTGGGGGTTAGCCGCAACTGCAATAAAATGTGTGTTACCACTCTTCCTTCCTTCCAACAGCACGTTCATCCTTTAAATTCCCTGAGCAGAACGATACACGAGGGCGACGTGCATCCTCCGCATGGGGTGGCAAACAAAGACTATTTAACAAGCGTGTGCGTGAGGAAGTCAACGAATAGTTATGTACAGAGAGTGAGATGAAAATCCACTATTATGAGAAGCAAAAGTAAAAAAAAGAAAAAGAAAAGATGACCTCACTATATTCTGACCAGCGCATCAAGTACGATACGAGTGCTTCACAGCTGCGATGGGAGGAGGAGGAAGAGGAGGCGAAGGAGCACAATGATATGTATATGTATATCTGCATACATATATGCATACATATGTGTATGTACACAACAAGGTTTGAAAGGGGAGGAATAAAGGAAGAGGCACTTACGACATGGGAATTATCGAACAGAGCCGCCAAAACACAACAAAGAGCGCTACCAAGAGGAAAGTGAAAACAGAGAATAAGCAAAAGGATGCGGTAAACGGCAAGCTGAAAAATAATAACAGTAATAACAGAAAAAGGCGATGCAAAAGGAAAAGAAATTGGCCGACGTGTAAAAAAAAAAGAAAAATGGTTTATACCGTCAGGGATAATACAACGGTACACTCTGTTATGCTGCCTGCCAAAGAACAATTGCCATGATAACATGAAGTTCACAATTTTTTTTCCACCCCTCCCCCCCTTCTCTTTGCCTAGCGGCGGGCACGTGAAAGCACTTCACCCTTCCCTTTTAGTATCCTTTGCGCAATGCCTTTCGCTATCCCTTCAGTGAAGTAATACATAAAACTTCTCCATACGCACTCAAGCACCCACAGAGAAATGCATAAACAGTAGGAGTAAACAAAGTTTAAACAGTGTCAATAAAGAACTACATATATATAAATAAAATAATAATAAAAAATGTTGAACAAGGCGTGCGTTCCTTCTTTGAACACAGAAACACTTTTTTAAACAAAAAAATGATTATTATAGCGCAGTAGAATAATGAAGGAGAATAAGCACATGAACAATTATCTTTTTTTTTTCAAAAGAAAAAAGGTATAGAAAAGTGAGGAAACAAAAATAAACATAAATATTTATCCAAAAAAAAATGTCCACTTAACAAACCCATACATTTCAACATTTCGAACCACCCCCATCCCCGTCCGTGCGGAAGGATACTACCCCCTGTTGTCACAACATCCCTGCTACTCCTTTCCAGTGAAAATGAACTTACTTCCGTTTAACGACGTTTAATCCTCCATTTCAGAGACCAGCCGTACACTCTGCAGAATGTTCTTAAGCACATTTACACCATTATCCACCTCCACCGCAGTGCCCTCTTCCGCCAAATCAGAGGCATCGCAGGGGATTATACCGCTGTTGCAAAGACTGATGTCCCCGCGGAAGTGCGCCAAGCCGCCGTCAAGACCGCCGCCAACGAATTCGGTAAGCTCCTCCCTTTGGTGGTTGACCGGACTAGCCAGTAGCGGGACCTGAGAGCTTCGGAGGGAAGACGTGCTACCAACTGCGGCGAAGGAGGTGTCGCTGCGGCTCTGCGTCTCTCCGTTGGACTCCGGACCAGAACGGTTGTCACCGGCCAGGGAGGTCGAAGCACAACAACCATCTTCAAGACAATGAAAACCATTAACACATTCGTACACCCCTTTCTGTTTATTAAGCATAAGGTGGTTCATGGAGCGTACATTGTTGTGTATGCTGCAGACGCCCTCTTCTCGGGATTTATTGCCTCGCCCCTTACGAGAACCGACCGACTGTGGCGAGCCACTGGCGGCGGGAGGTATCGCAGGTCGCTGAACTTCATATGTACCACTTGAAGGTTGTGGGGCCCATGGTGTTGGGTTTTGGGGCGCAGCAGCGAAGCGGGCTGCCGTTGGCTGCTGTTGTGGCTGCAACTGTTGTGTTGGCGCCTGCTTCGGCAAGAGTCGTGCGCTATTTTCGCAACGCTGACGAATGATAGGGCAGAGCAGTGGAAACTCCTCCAAGACCGAAGTGAGGGCTGCCAACAGCACTACCCTGGGACATTGCTGTAGATACTTGTATGTTAGGGCAACCTCCTTGTTTGATGCCGTAGGCTGTGGTGCAGGTTGTTGATAGTGAAAGGCAGGCTGCTGGCAAATAGTCACGAATGCAGGACTCCCATGTGTGTTGTCCATTCCGAAAATGTTGCTGGCATTGTACGGACTGTTCGGAGCCACAAGGAACACTGGAGCGGTCATTCCCAGCGGCGGTGCCTGCGCGTCCAGAGTTGGGGGAGGTCCACCAGCCCCGAGAGCGTCGGACACAACAAATGGGGCACCCCCTGAGCCGACCTCCGGGCCACCCATCTCAAGTTGCTTCTCGTCCAGTTGCGGTATCACAAGTGGCTTGCGTGCTCCCGCCAGGTTGTGGCCAAACTCAATGCCGTTAACACATTTCGTTTGTGAAGTCATCATGAGGCCCTTTCCGCCGGTATCAACCGTGAAACGCTCTTGCCGCGGCTGCTGGGGAGACGTTCAATGAGCAAAGCAACTGAAAGAAGAACAACAGAAAAGCTCGAAGGAAATAAAACAACCCTTCTGTCCACACTAAGTACGTATGATCACCGCTGACGACCTACACACAACCCTGGTCCTGTTTTATTCCTTCGTTTGCACACTCGTGGCTCTCTTGATAAATGTTAAACTTCTGTATTCTTAACAATTATTCCACTCGCGGTTCCCTTTAATGCTGCCTCCTTCCGATTTGCGGGATCCCACAAGTTGCGTCACCGGTGTTTTTTTTTGGGGGGTGTACTCTGAGTGTGATTTTTGGGGCTCGAAACTTTCCTCTTCCTATAGACAATATACCTCTCTCCACTTAGTGTTGTGCTGTGATAGTAAAGGAAGGGAAAAGAAGCAACAAAAAGAAACATTGGAAGACCCGAAGAAACCCATTGCAGCAAAAATAACATCTCTACGTTCGTATTCATAGCGATTGCGCACGTAAACAATCTCACAACCACAAAGCAGCTGCGCTGGGTAGGAAGGCAGGACGTAGAATAACATATGAAAAGGGACACACTTATAGAAATCAGATCTTGCTGATGTACCTATTGTGGAGAACAGACGAGAATGCAAACCATCACGGAAATAAAAAAAAAAAACTTACCGCACAGATTGAAAATGGCGTCCCCTGTCACTCCCACTGAACACCCGGTGGTAATACTGCGTATATATATATATATATATATTCCACTTATTCTTCACTACTCCACTAAATTCACACAAAACTGAAGGCGATCGCACAAATCAAAAGGACCTAAATCAGTAAATCAGAGAAATCGAATACAACTTAATGATAAAGTCACATGATTTAGCAGAATTAACAATAAGTGAACGATCGACGGATTGCTCTCTTCCCAGCCTTTTCAGCTGTAAACACCAACCAAAGCGATAGAAACAAAAAATACACGTCGTCTAAGGAAGCACAAATACCAAAAAGGAGTAAGGAACAATGGAAATACTATCAAGACTAATGTGTTTGATTTAAAAAAAAAAAATTAAAAAACTCATAAATCAATAAATTATTCTTGTGCTCCTACTATCCTCTTTTACAGCTGTCCCGTCAACACCAAAACTAAAATTCTTGACAAACCTGTCAGTGAAACTCTCACCCAATGCGAGCAAATAAGGCAAACTTGTTCCAGCTAATGGGGAAGGTAAAATGCTTCCGTCACAAACATAAACGTTCCGCATATTCTTCAAAAGAAATGTTTCAGGGTCAAGCGCAGGGTACGAGGCCCCACCGCACACCCCAGCGGACTCGAAGCGTTCTGCCACCATCTCAGAGAGAAATCTAGAAAAAGGAAGCATGTTCAACAGCTCCTTTACGCGCTCTACGGCTCTGTTGAGTGCTGCCGCGTCGTCCGGATGAGTCAGGTATCGTGGGTCAATGGCCCCATCGTCACGAACGCTTCCACGACTCTTCGGCCGAAGCAGCTGTGCAATAATCTGCACCCCATGAGCCACGCCCTTCGGCCGGGTGCCATCGTTGTTAAGTGTGAAAGGCTGAAAAACAAATCTCACGTCGGGAGAATCTCCTTCCACGCTGGACCAGTAGCAAAACATGTCATCGTACGCTGAGCACAAGGCGCTAATAGGCGTTCCACATGTTACGTTTAACCACAGGAATTTCTGCACAAGTGGATCCATAAAGCAATTGTGGCTCAGAGACGTTGGCGTGGAAAATTGCATTGTCACTTGAGGAACGTCCCAGAAATTTGCGCCGAAGGACGGGAGAACAGAGAGTGCGCTGCGAGACTCTGAAACCAACAAAGGCGTGCCAAGGCCACCAGCACACAAAACAACATTATCTGCCTCCACGTGAGTTGTCACACCTTTCAGGGTGTACGAAACACCGGTAGCAGTTTTCTTATCGTCCTGTCTGCTGTTAATGGAGAAAACCCTGGCGCCACATATAACATCGAGGGGTCGCCTCAATTTGACAGCGTCCATTAAATAGCCCTGTAATGTATTATGCGCAGCCCCAGTCCGGGGGTCTATAAGGGACTCGCTACGGCCACATCCTGCGCGCACTTTGAAACTTTTGTTGTTAAACTCACTTGTCAATGCTGTATCCTTGGACATAGCCTCGCAAAACGTCCTAAACAGTGGAGACTGGGCCTGTGGGCGGCTAATCGTGAATTTTCCCCGGCGGCCACGGTGTGGCTCGGCATTTTCGACATTTTCCAGTCGCTGCACGCGGGGAAGGAGATCAGAACGAAAGTTCCACGGCGATTCGGCCCAATCTGACTCGTTTCCAATAAGCCAAGAGCGGCCACCCATCACACCTCCACCGCCAAGGACCCTCGGCGTTGGAATCATCACAGGCGCCAGGGAATCGCTCTCCCTGTGCGTCCGCTGTGGAACCGTAACGTTTTTGTGACTCTCGTACCCACGGCCTCCAAAACGGTGTGCATAAAGACTGCACGCGAGACTACGATGCCACTGTGGCTTACAGCGAATATCCTCACCCTCCTCCAACAATGCGACTCTACGGTTGTCCATCGCAAGGCGGCCAGCTACAAGGCATCCCGTGAGGCCGCCTCCTACAACAACAACATCATACCGACGCAACCCTATAGTGCGGTGCATGACGGCGTTTGCTCACAGTGACCTAATAATTGTGGTCGCGCTGGCAGTAGTGGTTTTGGCTCGAGTTGGTAAGAAGCCTGGCTAAGGAGCGGGTAGAGGTTTCTTGTTGAGATAAACAATAATAATAATAAAATACATGCAGTCGAATTCCACAACTGCCCACACAGTAATGCGATGCTTACGTGCAGAGCCACAGTAACGGGTCAAGGTCAAGGCAATCAATTCAAAAAGGAAGACAATATTGTGGATGACGAGGGGTTACATCAACCCTTGCCTGCGCATCCGTGGTATGTGGGGAGGCATTCTGGGCCGGTGAAAAAAAGGGTGTCAAAAAGAAAGAATGCTGCACAAACATTCCATCAATCACCGTTTATTAAAACCCCTCCCCAACTCCAATCATCCCCCCTCCTTCGCATCCGATGGGCACTGGAACAGCAGCTCTCCAACGCCGGTAATCGCTGGGGGCGGATTACAGCAAAAGAGAAACTACCAAAAAAAAAAAAGAAGGAAGGCGGCGGATGTTCCTGGAGAAGACAAGGAGTGAGTGGAAAAACTACAATATACAGCAAGCAGTCACAGACATAAACAAAACGCGCTGTGGGACTGCGCCTAAATGCCATGGAAGGATACAGAAACATATATATATATATATATATATATATATGTATATATATGACGCCACACACTCCTGATAACCAAATAAACACAACCACAACGGGAAATGGTCGGAGAAGGTCATATTCAATTACACAAAAACACATACTTCCCCAAGGGAGTGCCTAGCCCTCTCCCGAATGCAATGGAAAGGGGTTTATCCCATTGGCTATTGGTGGTTACCATTGGCTCTCATGTCATACGTAACACCCCCTTTAACCAACTTTGTTACGCTCCTTTCCTCTTCCAGCACGCGAGGCTCGCCAAATCAAAAGTGGCAACGTAAACAAAGGTGTAAATTACAACGGCAGACAAAATAAGTAAGGACAGACAGTGGGAAACATTTCAAGAAGTCGTCACGTAACAAGCAAGAAAACCATGACTCCTCCCCTCAGCGAGTTGAAAAGCCCAATGGGGATTCCTTCCTCGCCTTCAACTCCTCTCTTTTGGACATTTCCTTCCGATTCCCAGCGAGATATCACAGCTCGCCCCGCTTTTTCACGCGCGCCTTCAAATGAAAAGCTGAGAACAAGTTGTGAGTTAAGAAGAGGGGTTTATGTACAGAAGAAAAATGAACCGACGCCACCACTGTGTAAAGGAAAACAACAACCAAAACTTCTAAAAAAGATACCGTTGCAATAAACCTTCGCCTTGAAGTAATAAACGGGAGAGGCGCAGACAGTTTCAACACAGTCAGTAGGTTAGCACCTCAGCATTGACAAGGCAAAGAGTACACCTACAGAAAAGAAAAAGAAAAGACCGCACAGTTGCTTCCGCTTTCGTCAACGAAGCATCTGCCGATTGAATGCATCCTCACACACAATCAACTGCGCAATTACTGGAATGTACCTGTGGTGTTCCTCGGGAAGCTCATTTCGAACCCGCTGCATTGCCTCATCATCATCAGCGGAAATATTATTCATCTGGCGGTATGCCAGTAAAAGTTTTGATTCGCCTAACTCACTTTCCAGAAATAAACGCAGGGACTCAATACGATGCATTAAAGGGTCGGTAGCATTTACCTTTGGAAGCACAAGAGTCCGGCCATCAAGCACAAATCGCGAGAGATCTGCATCTGGAAAGGCTTCATCATTAAAGTCCTCATCAATACCGCCCACAACATCTTGCGTCAACGCACTGTCAATGACCGTCTGGAGCGCGTTGAAGTCTTCTTTTCGCTTCTGCACCTCAACTTGGTTCAATGAAACGCCGTTGGAAGCAGCTTCAGCGAAACCTTCGCCGTCACCCGCAGGCACCTTTGTAGCCAGCTGCGGGGACTTCGGGGCAGAGTCATCTCCAGTCCTCTTCGCATAAATAAGCGGGCATACCTCCTTAGGCTTTTCCTCTGCACTTTGTGTCCTCTGTTGCGGCTGTGGTTTTTTTACAATTTCCGGCATTAGCACCTCCCTGGTCGGGGCAGGAACTCCAGGCCCCGGTAGAAGACCTCCACTTGCCTCTGCCTGCATCTCCAGCGCCCGTCTCTTGTTTTCCTCAGCCTCGCGGCGCATTTGCCAATACGCTATTCGGCGAGCTTCCATATCATTCTCTGGAGCACATGGCTGTGGCCGCCGACGGTTGTCGGACGGACTATTGGTTGACACTCCTCCTCCATTAGAGGGGGGTTTCGACTGAATATTCCGCTTCCCCTCTACAGAGACGGGAGACTCCGATCGCATATCTTCCATGAAACGCTGCTTGTTTTGAGCTGCTTGTCGGCGCATTTCTCGGTAAAGTTCTACCGCAGCGGCGGGGGCCGGCGGTGATTGCTGAGGCAATCGCCTTACATCGTTTTCATAGTTAGCACAGGGTCCATCTCGGGGAATATTCATCTCCCTATTCTGTTGTGCGACGCGCTCTTCTTCCTCCTTCTTTCGCCTAACTTCCTCAGCGTGCTCACGCATATTGCGTTCCCACTCTTCCTCTCTCTGCTTTTCCAAGAGGGCGTGGGCCTTGGCACGCCGCTCCACTAAACGCCGTTGTTCACGCACACGCGCCTCTAACTCCTGTTTCTTCGCCTTCTGCTCAGCTTCCATTTGTCGCTGCTCTTCTTTAAGCTGTCGAAGTCTCCCTTCATTCGCTCGATTTCGCGCCTCCGCCTGGAGTCGGAGCTGCAGCCGCTCCTGCGCAGCACTCATCGCCTTTGCACGCTCCTCCTGACGGCGATCCTCACCTCTCACTCCGGCCTCCGGCCCCCCATCCGGCTGCTGTGCACGGCCTGCCACTCGCGCCCCATTTCCGACAAGATCACAGGGCCCACTTTTACTACTTGCGTCACGCACCACACGCTGCAGAAAAGAAAGGGAATCGCGTATATAAGGCAACGAAATGATTTGGCTGACGCTTGGCCGACGATGAGGATCAATCTGAAGCATAGACGATATCAGCTTAGACAAATTAGCAGAGTAGCTGCTGTGAATGGGCGGATATATTCCCTTCAATATTTTCTGCACCAGAGCCTTCATGTTATTTCCATCAAAAGCGTGCGTCAGCGATGTTAGTTCATAGAGGACACAGCCAAGTGCCCACACGTCGCTCTTGTTATTGTACGGCTTATTAAGACAAAGTTCAGGCGAGAAATAGTAAGGAGTGCCGCATACTGTCCGCTTCAGCTCAAATGTATTCCGCAACACGGTGCTAATACCAAAATCCCCTAACTTAACAACTCCGTCGCTGGTTAAAAAAACATTCTGCGTCTTTAGATCCCGATGAAGAATGTGCTTTTCGTGTAAATGCAGCATCGCCAGACACAATTGCGAAAAGTAGTGCAATATTTCCTTTTCACTAAACCGAACGCCTTTGCGGTTTTTTATGGCTGTGTAAAGGTCCCCGCCGTCTGCATACTCCATCACGATGTAGAGAGCACCACGGTACTCAAAATGGTCCACATAACGTGTAATGTTCGGGTGGTTAAGCGTCCTCAAGAGGTCTATCTCACGCTTCGCGCTGTCACGCTCAGCAGGCCTCAACCCAGCGAGCCTTACTTCCTTGGCTACAAACTTCATGTTGTCGCTGCGTCGCCGAACAAGCCATGCGGAGCCAAAACTTCCTTTCCCCAGCACACGGACTTGGACGTAATCTTCCATTGGGAAGAAAACACAAACACAAACAGCTACTATTACTATATCAATGAAGGCTCTGCTATGTATACACAGACGTCATAAAATAGCCTACAGTTCTGGGACGATGCAAGGGGAAAATCAATATCGCCCGTCTTCCCCTGCTGATAGGCGGTCACCTCCGGAGTGGCACCTGAAGCACGGCAAACCCCTCCCACCTAGCTGCGCACGCCTGCGCGTATGGAATGAGAGCAGTCCAAAGGTGCTCCTCCGCTGTCAGTGTCCTTGTCACTGAGCGGCTCCCGATACCCCACGAGGCACCGAAATGTAGAATGCACTGCCTTATCCTTTGTTTATTAATGGGTGTAGAAAGAGGGGAAAGGGAAAGGTCGGAAGGAGCCGGAACGAACAATTAACTGCTAAGAGAGACATTATCGGAGAGAACCCCTCCCCTACAAGCACGCGACAAACTACCTCTAAACACCAAAGTACATTTGGCGGCACCAACCACTCACCTAATGAATATATGCAACACTGAACAAACCACTGCCCATTCCCGGACAAAGAACAATGCAGTCGCTCGCACGCCCACACTAGCGTATGCACAGAGGTATAAGCAAAACAAGAAAACAAGAGGGGTAAATAAAGATGGGGAAACGGAAGAAGCCTTGCACGTCACACACTTAACGGGCGAGAGCATCAGGATTGACAAACATGCGAACCATTCCAGCTATGGCGTTGTCGTTTGTTATAATATTTCGTCGGATATTGTGATTCTTTAGAATTTGGTCATTAATAGCCTCATCAAGAGCCTGCAACTGCGCGTATACCTCCTGAAGGCTTTCCGTCGTCTGACGCTTCGCATCTGCGGCGGCAAGCGCCTGACTACGTGCCTCCGAACGCCACATCTCTAGCTCTCTTCCCATAGTGTCAATATCATCATAAATCGATTCTAGAAGCTTCCCAAGAGGATTAGAAGCCTTTGTTAAAAGCTGTAACTGTTGACGAAGTTTGCTCAGCTCACCCTCAGCCATTGCCCCGCCGCTCCTACCAGCTTTGTTACTGTGAATTATAATGCCAGCATCCCGTGGCCCCCGCGCTCCGGCCTCATTCTCCATTCGCGCAGCTTCTTCTTCCTGCTCTCTCTTTGCTTTGAGAGCCTGTTGGCCCAGGTACCCTTTTGCCTCACCGTCTTGAAGGGCCTCGCCGTCGTCCTTCGTTGGTCGGACGTTCTGCTGTTCAGCCACTCGCATCCAATCATCTTCTCCATCGCCATCCTTGGCATCCTTACCAGATCCGCGTTTGTTCTCACGAATAACCTCAGCGACATTCAGAGTATTATCGTCAACATCCTGTGCCGTTTTCAGCCGCGCTGGGCCTTTATCTGCTGACGATTTGCGAATCAGCTGTCGTGTAGGAACAGACTGGCCAGAAGAACCTCCCACCGCCCCATCTACCCCTTTAAGTTCAGCTGTCTCTCCGCCAGAAGCTCCCTGTGTCCGCTCATCGGCCTTCTCACGGTGCTTCTTCTTCTCACCGTCCTCATCGCGGTGCTTCTTTTTCTCACCGTCCTCATCGCGGTGCTTCTTTTTCTCACCGTCCTCATCGCGGTGCTTCTTTTTCTCACCGTCCTCATCGCGGTGCTTTTTCTTCTCACCGTCTTCATCGCGGTGCTTCTTCTTCTCACCGTCTTCATCGCGGTGCTTCTTCTTCTCACCGTCTTCATCGCGGTGCTTTTTCTTCTCACCGTCCTCATCGCGGTGCTTTTTCTTCTCGCCGTCTTCATCGCGGTGCTTTTTCTTCTCACCGTCCTCTTCGCGGTGCTTTTTTTTCTCGCCGTCTTCATCGCGGTGCTTCTTCTTCTCACCGTCTTCATCGCGGTGCTTTTTCTTCTCACCGTCCTCGTCGCGGTGCTTCTTCTTCTCGCCATCCTCGTCGCGGTGCTTTTTCTTCTCGCCATCCTCGTCACGGTGCTTCTTCTTCTCGCCATCCTCGTCGCGGTGCTTTTTCTCGCCATCCTCGTCGCGGTGCTTCTTCTTCTCGCCGTCCTCATCGCGGTGCTTTTTCTCGCCGTCCTCATCGCGGTGCTTCTTCTTCTCGCCGTCTTCATCGCGGTGCTTTTTCTTCTCGCCGTCCTCATCGCGGTGCTTCTTCTTCTCGCCGTCCTCATCGCGGTGCTTCTTCTTCTCACCGTCTTCATCGCGGTGCTTTTTCTTCTCACCGTCCTCTTCGCGGTGCTTTTTCTTCTCACCGTCTTCATCGCGGTGCTTTTTCTTCTCACCGTCCTCTTCGCGGTGCTTTTTCTTCTCGCCGTCTTCATCGCGGTGCTTCTTCTCTTCTCGCTTCTTGTGCTTCTCCTCATCCCCCCCACCCGTACTGCCAGATGCAATTAGGTTGTCTGCTACTTTTTTCGCCACTTTAACGGCTTGAGCCTTCTTGTCATCAGAAAGCGCAGCACACGACGCCAGCAGCTGAAGCAACTCGTTTGTCTGCTCAGGCTCTTGCCCTGAAACGATTTTTGAAGGGTTGGCAGAGGGTTTTGTGCCAGTGGCAGCTTCGACTACCGCCATGAGAACACTAAGAAATTGTACCTTTTTCTCCTTCTCCCCCACATTGGCACTGTCCAGCATATCTTCAGGAAAAAGTCCCTGTGGGAATCCAGTCGCCTTGATGAAACTGGTGGTAATGTCGTGCAGAAAACGAAATGGGGGCTTCACAAGAAGCTTCTCAGACAGCTTCGGCGTACTGATAATAGCACCCAGCTTTTTTTGTGTCTCTTCGACGTACGCCTCGGGCATTTCAAGCAACCGCCAAACAAATTTTTATGTTTCTCTTGCAATATTGCCCCCTATTACGGGTTTCTCTATGCTACTCAACTAAGGATGAAAAATGGGAAACTGGCGCAAAACTGCTCCCCGTCAAAGCACCTTTTGTTATTTTACCAATTCCCTTCTAGTAAATACGAGCTATTGTGTCTCTTCCTGTGGTTTCTCGCCTACCTCTATCGTTGGTGGCTGTGAGTATCCCTCAACTCCGGCTATGACAACCTGAATACTCATCAAAGAAGCAACAGAAGTGTATAAAATGTTGTCATGTAAACAAGCTTAAAGAAACAACAGGGCACGAGGGACAAATGAAAATAGACAACACATGACCGGCTCCACTGGAAACCGTCAAAAATGTATGTCTGGTTACAAAGGTAATAATGTACAAGCACTACCCCTAGTACCGGTGTACTGATGTTACACGACAAAGGATTGGGAAATAACAACTTCTATAAATGTGATGTGTGGAAGTAGGTTTCAGTCATCGGAAAGCAATGACAACAATAATAAAGCGAAGTTCTCAAAACCGAAAACAACATCTTACAACAATGAACCCAAATAAATATATATGACCTACGATATACTCCATTTCCAAAGCCCACATCAAAGCCAATCAACTTTTTTTACCCTCATATAAAGCGATCGCCGAAACATCCACATGAGCTGGTACATTTCTTGCAAAATATGTCCCCTTGTTTTCTCCCAATGCCCTCAGCACCCGCAACCAGCGCTCATCATCCATCTGGTGGTGCAATGTGTCGTCCAGGAAAATTTTTCTAGCGTTTTCCAGGACGTCCTCCAATGCCTTACGGGCTGTCTGTGTGCAGTTCATGAGTTTCCGACACGAATCACAACAATGGGACTGGCCGTCCGCCTGTTGCTTCCCCTTCTGAGTTTGTGGCAGCTGATGATGTCGAGACGTTCCTGTTTGTTGTCTGGAGGAAACAGCGGCCTTTGCATAGGGAGCCCCGATGCTTCTTTTGTCAGTCAGCGCCACCGGAGGCCTTGCAGACATCAACCGCTTATTTACATCCCGAGCGGACATTACAGGCTTCGCTCCAGTTTTTTTTCTTTTTCTTTTTTTGGGGGGAGAGAAAAAAGAGACATAAGCCAGAAGAAGGGGGTAATGTATGGTGCCAGAATAAGAAACAATTGATGTACAACCAGTCCCCAACCACCCAAAGTAAACACGTGTAACGAAACTAGCACAGTCGCACAAAAAGAAGATTAGAAGTGTAACAACTCACCACAATGGGGCTACAGTAACTGTTTATGAGTAACCAAGGAACCAAACGTAAGAAATAAGAACGATACTGGCGATAATGGTAACCTGCTCACGCACGTAGCCTCAGACGCCACTGTAGGGACGCAACCGCCTAAAATTGCTGTCAATCATTTGGTGAATGCCGACTGGAACGCCTCGGACCATGCTACACTGTCCGTCACGTAGCCCTCAGCAAGTTTGCGCCACCCGGGGTTTCCAAGAATGGCGTTAAGCTCCCGCTGGTTGACCACACATTGCTTCTTCTTGCCACGCTTCCCAGCTACTGCGTATACGCAAGAAAAATTTTTAGGCAGGTGGGTTATTTCCTTGTTCTCCTCTGTTCGAGGCACTTCAATGCGGAAAAACCGTCTTTCATTATCAAACAAGAATTTGTAGTACGCATTGTCAAGTTTATAGCGTGTGCCGATGTGCGTAGCACCATCCAGGCCACTTACATGTTCGTGAAACTCACCAACACTGTGACACGCCATCAGTGCAACACACTCAGCATCGGTGAGATCGCAAACACCGTTGAGTAGCGTCTCCATGCGTGGCATTCCGTCGAGAGACCCATCACCATCTAACTTTTTTCTCGGCGGTGCATCATTCACGTCGTTGCGGCCCCATCTCCACGACGTCTCTATTTGCTCGCAAGGGGCACCAAGGAACTTCAGCGCACCCACAGCAAGAAGAGACGCTGCATCTTCCGTGGAGATGTTGTACGACGAGCGTAGTTGCTGCAGCACACCGGCAATGTCCTCCAATCCACGTGCAACCGCGCAAGACTCATCAAATGAATCCGCCGTGAGCCCGCTCTTCGAGCAGCAAGAAGAAAGGCAACTCGAATAGCTGTCGGTGCCAAGTCCGGACGAAATTCAAAGGTCTTTGCAACATCAGCAAGCACACGTGACCTCTGAAATGGGGGCTTCAGCGCGGTTTCATCTACTTCAGTCAAGTGACCGGCGGCCGATCCCCCTGCCAAGCAGCCAATGCACATGAGAATCAACCACTTGTGATTCATGTGCTCCCAGGATTTATACGGGTTTGCGCTTTGCATTTGCTGTTCACTATTGCGACCACTGCTATCATCGCAGGAGGCCTTAAAAGAAGACTTTGCATTGACCGGCTTCGCAGCTGCGTAGAAACGGGCACTCTGTAGGGGAAAAAGAAAACGAGTCCTAAGCCATACTGCTCGCATAGGCCTCAGCTACCGCTAGTTGACAGCCGTAGTTCCCAGTGTCTAATATACGCGTAAATCAGCTCCACCTGCTCCTGTGTGTGATATTAGATCGTAGCAATGAGGATGCCTCAAAAATGTTGTATAAGCTGAAAATACCAAAAGGGTGTGTGGCAAGCAAATAACAACAACAGTGATAATAGAGCATGAGCACAGGAATGTGTAGTACAGCAAAGGAAATGATGAATGTATAGAGCAGAAGGCAATCCCCAGAAATAACGGGAAAAAACCGTTAAACCAGTTGTAATATCGAGAAGGGGAGAAGACAAAGGCATTGTAACGCAGTAGAGCTAAGTGTCAACGGAGAATGTGGTCAAAAAAAACGAATTTCTCTTGTTCAGTCAGCAGACTCCACATTTTATCGAAGAACTCGTCGCAGGTGTCGAGTATATCCTTCAGCATCTCGTCACCATCTTCCTTTGCTGAGAGGGAGACCAGACCCTCGACCTTCAGTGCAAAATCACGCAACCCACTGAGGCAGCACTTACGCACGAGACTTCGTAGTGGACAATCAACGAGCACGACGAGCAGCGCCTCCCAAGCCTTCAACAATTCCGAAGAGGCGGAAGACAATATGTCCATAATGTGGTACAAAACTGGAGGCAGTTTTGTCATGTTACTCTCCAGAGCAACATTCTCGCATTCCAGCTGCACGCGCAAAAGCACAACAACAAAATCGAGAGTAGCCGACAGTGTTCTGCCAGCTTCCCGCAATGTTGACAAGGTGTTGCGCGTTACACCTGCTAACTCTTGAAGTTGGACACGGAAGCGGTTCGAGGCGGTATGAATGCTATTCACTGTCGCAAGCAGTAGCTCCTCCACCTCACGCATTCCCGGGCACGCAGCGAGGGCTTCAATGAGTTGCACACATGCCCAGAAGAACGTGGCGTAATTTGAGTTAGCTGTTAGGCTGCGCAAAAACAACATCAAAGGCTCTTGTGCAAGCCAACCAAAGACACCGTTGTCATTTTTTTCAAGGCACTGGTCCTGATACTTATTCACTCTGGCGATCACCTCTTCATGATTCTCGATCCCCAAACACCGGATCTCCATCTGAACCTCCACCGCCTCTTTCGCACTCACCAAATCCGATAGGAACATGCTCTCGTGCCGCCGCGCCTTACGAGACGGCATTCCAGTCGTCACAAGCGGTTCCTGCACAACAATCAACAGCCGCTTCGCAAGTCCTTCTGCAACAACGCTACCATCAGATTTGATCAACAATGAAAGCAATGTGGTTACAAACCTTTGCCCCTCACTCACACTGGACTTCAACAACGTCTTTGCTATGGTGCACACAGTTTCACTATCCAGAAGTCTCAAATCACCACCACTCGCAGCGAAGAACTGCAGGCCGCCGATCGCGCTCTCCATACAACCAGCGACCAGAATGTTATGCAGCAGCAGGTTCAACTGCAGAGCCTCAAGCCGAGTGATGTCCTCCCTAACTGGCCTCTCAAGGTCTCTTACCGAGTCTGAAAGCAGTACTGGAAACAACCATTGGCTCGATCTTGTAATAGCGTTGTCAAATGCCAAAATTATATGTGAATGTGGCGTTGATGCGACATGCAATTCCCGTTTCAACTTCTCTGCGTTGAGGTTCCTCATCTTTTCCACAAAATCAAATTTTGGAGGTATTTTAACATCCAAAAACCCAACAAGTTTTATTGTCATAGCTATTTCTTTTCGTGAGAACCGCTTCATCGCGCAGTCGACAATGACTTCGTACGCCTCTCGTATCCGGCGAGAATAGAGGAAACCCAAGCCAAGTGCTTCACGCTCCATCAAACTCGCTTCGCTATCAGTGGCGGTCTGGTCCTCCTGCTTAGGGCCATTACATTTCGCAATGTGCTCTGCGATTGGCACTGCCAAAGCCGCTAAGGCCTGCTGCGCAAGTCCCGTGAAGGTCAGCTCGCCACCGCAAGTGACGCCAATAACGTGCTGCTCGACGGACCACGAAGTTGCGGCAAGATCGAAAACGGGGGATTTGTACTGCGCACGGCCAACGCAGTACGTGGGAAGGTGACGCAGGTTCCAGAGAGCAACCGAACCGTCAAGGCCACCCGTGGCAACAATATCTGAATGAAGTTTCAGGTATTTCAGGGACATGACATCACCCTGGTGAGAAGAAATGGTGCGAACAGCGATGCTCGGATTGCGACAGTCATACACTGAAATAATGCCGTCGGACGACGCAGTGGCGAGGGCAAATGGTAGAAGCGCATTGAAATCAGCACATCGCGCCATATATCCGCGCCGAGAGGGAAGCACTAACTTACATGAAGACCCGCTTTGAGCCCGCACATCTGTCAATAGAAGACTGCCGTTGTAACCCCCGGTAAGTACTACTGAATCGGTACTTGGAGCCCACTGAGCAAACATGACTATTTCCTTATGATTTCCATCGCGCTTCTCACCATCTGCATTTGGTGTCCACGTCTCCACCGGTTGTGTTGCCCCTTTCAAGTCCCACATCATCACGGCACAGTCACGTACCGCCATCAAACTCGAAGTGCACACACTGGTGTTGCAATGCAGACTACGCACAAGAGTAGAAACGGCATGCCTACTGGGTGGGACAACTATATCTCCAACACGCGCTTCCTCATCACCACATGTCAGGTAGACGATCGGTTGCAGTTCATTATCTGCATCGCCAATGCTCAGCGGACTCATTTCCGACACCAAAATACGACCACGACTCGTTCCTACTAAAAGGCGTTCATCACACCACTCCAACCCACTTAGTGGCTCGGCGGCTGGCATATCCAACCATCTCACGTCTTTCAAATCGCCAAGCTTCGGTCCTGGGACACTCACAGGACACAAGCCAACACGACCACCGCCATCAGTCAACGGGTTTAACCCGATAGCTAACATGCTTTCGCTGTTGTGTCCCGTTATTTTCGCTGTGCTGCACACAGATTCCGCAGCACCTTGTGCAACGAATTCACTATGCGCAATCACACTGGGATGATTTCGCAAAAGGCCACGAAGTTGTGCCTCTTTCCGCCACGCTGCGGTGGTCACATACAGTGGCACTTGAATGATGCTCTCATTCATTGTCAATGACACTCGACTACAAGTGGCACTGCAACAATTGAGACAGGAAGAAGAAGAAGGGAACTAATAACCACAGAGAGAACACAAGTTGCGTGCACACATACATCACGAAACAATGGCATATGGTGGCACCAAGACGCACCCGTGGGGTCATAAAATGACAATCTGCGGCGAAAAAATTTTTGTCCACACGCCGGGGAAAGCATCTGTTAACGTTTTCCCTTCTTATGCTTGAGGAATAAAAGTGTCAAAGACATATATAAAAATAAGGCGAACGCGAGACACATTAAGAAACGTACAAGAGGTAGCCGAAAACAAAAGTGGTAAACAAATAAGCCAAACTACAAAAATATTTATGCCATGTACGAAAAGCCCAACGCAATCATAAAACGTTTGAGGAACTTTTTCTTCCTCATATACATCGCCCCAAAAAACACCTTAAGAGTTCATCGTTCTAAATCTCCCTCCCTAACCCCCTCAGGTGTGATAGGCGGACCGTCAACATAAGCCGGGTTCACGTTTTATCCATTTTGACACTCCAAGAGGTGCGTTGGTCTCTACTTAAGTACCAACTGCCCTTGGGAAAGCAGGGTGACCAGTGGTAACACCCGTGAAAAAAGAAGGAGCGCGCAGACGTGTGCGCAGCGCGTCGCCTTTAGCGGTTGATGAAGCCATCGCCTACGCCTCGCCGCCACTTCTGTGCTCTTCTCTCCAAGCTGACATAAGAAAAAGTTTAAAAAAGAATCAGTGAGATTCCTCTCCCTTCCAATGCATTCATTCACACAACATTTGATATTACCCTAAGGGCCGTAGGGGGCCACGAATGCTTGTGTGCACCCAATCGCCCCTTCACACCCGACAAAACCTTCAAAAATCTCAACACTCCTTCTCTTTCCCATGTTGCACATTGGCGGCATCTGGCGAATCAACGTAGTAAACAATCTGTAAAAGTGCTTTATAAAATACCCACCCAAACTCGTGTACCCCCTCTGAACCCTCTATTGGCAACGCATTTGCTGTTTCCCTTTAAATTTCCACATGTGTTTCTCTTCTCATTTCGGCTATCCACAAATTTTCTTTTTTTTCTTTTCTGTCTGTCGTGTACTTAATAGTATTTCGTAGTAGTGGAAGAATTAAAACAGACAATATGCTACACCCAATAGCAGTGACTGTGTCAAGAGGTTACATCAATCGCAAAAGCCCGAGGGGTGTAGCAAACCGAAGCCTCATATCAAATAATACAAAAGAAAATAATGCCCCAAAAGCACATACACACACATAGAGAGATATACAAATGCAATCACGGGGAAAGGAACTGCTTTACCTTCTTCCTGGGACACCCAGTCTTCATTAACGTGTTCCTCACTTCTCCAAAACACGAAAAGATCTCGAGCACCATTACACGCTACAGGGGCATCTGTGTGGAACACATGCAGCGCACCCCACTGCAGAGGGGAAACATGAAAAACGAAGAAGAAAGCTGAGAGGGCCAGGGTAAAAGACGCAGCGCTATGAGAAGAGAAAAGAGAACAGCAATGGTGGAGGAAAAAAAAACAAGCAAAGACGATATGTATACTCCATCATCACGGCCTCACAACGCGCACAGGCACTATCCTTCGTGAGGACCTACCGCACCGCTGTGCCCCCTCGATGAGCTCTCGAAAAGAGCGCACGGCCACCAGCTGCAGGTGTGTGACAAAAATCAACGTGGAAGCAATGGCAACGGGAAGCAGCGAATATCCGCGGAAATCCGTCCACACTAACGACACGGGAAACAGTGACGCAATGGCCAGTGATAGTCCTGTCAAAAGGTCCTTCGTCCGGGACTTCATATAAAGTCCAACAGCAGCAGCATAGATAAAACGGGCAAACTAACAAGGAGGGGTAACACACCGACCAACAAACTTGCCCGCCCACCGTACTCCACGTACTGCGAAAGAGAATACAAGGACACGGCACAACAGAGCGGAAACGCGTAAGGGATACTCAAAACAAAAAGCACGACATCTGCAGGCCGCGGGCACCACCACCTGCCCGCTAGCTCGGCCCCCGGTGCGCCTCGCAAAATGTGGCAACACACAACGTACGACTGCCATAAAAGGAAAAAAACAAAAGGGGTCACCCCGCACCACGCCCAGTTAAATTTCGTCACCCGCATTAAGTTGATATGTACCAGCAACGTCGGCAGCGCCAAAGTGAAGACTCCGATAACCAAAACTGCAGTAGAGGTAACAATCAGTGGCTTATTCTTCTGCAGGCGTGGCAGAAGCGGTTGGGGCTCAAAATGAGTCTCCATAACGATGTTCGAGATTACAAGAACGAAAACAACAAAGTACGTCGTCCACAGCAAAGTTAGAGATAGATGAGGCGTGCATATCCCACCAAAATCAATTCCTTCAAGCACACAAATAGTGGCGAACAGAAATAAGGAAAATATGAACAACGCGCATGACAGCATCATACCCACGACAAACACCCGGCGGTGCCTTACATACTCGTGGTAGCTCCGCCTCTCGTCATAGCTTCTCACGTCCTCAATGATTCGACGCAGAAATTGGCTTGTTAGGGCGGTGGCTGGGGAGGCAGCATCACCGTACACTGCGGAATTGCCCGGTCCAAAAGCCAAGTAATGGCCTGAACCCCGCATGTTATCCGAAACACCCCCCATTCGCCGTAGCAGCGGATATGCCACAAAGACGCTCTTCACCACGAACCGCCACATTACGGGATGCTGACATGCGAAATGCCACTGCAAACACACACTAGAAAGAACCCCTACCCATGCGAAATTGAAGTTGTCACTTTTTATCACCTCAATAAAAATAAGTTGCAGAATCTCGAGGGGAAGGCGACGTACATGCGACGACGACGCCTCCCTCTCCTTCTGCACAGCATGCCTTTCCATCATTTCATCCCCCGAGTTTCTGCTAACCAAAGATAAGAGGTGGGGCGGATTAGCGCCCATGGCGGTTGCCAACCGGCAGTGCTGCTGTGTGCGTGAAGCAGACAGACCTCTCCCTAATGACACAACATCACGGCAATAAGGTCGCAAACAACAAGAAAAAACAAGGGGGGCAGATGAGAATAACAAGCTTAGGAGGACGCGCAATAGCTGCTGAAGATAGAGAGAGATTATCCAAAAAAAGGAGGAAAGGGGATCTCATCGATATAAACACATTGAAACTTAGGAAGAACTATGGCAAAACACAAACTACACCGAGCCGCGCATACTTTCAAGCAGTTTGAACCCATCGACCGAAACGCTCATGGACACGCGTAGGTAAATGTACGCTTTCGATTGTATAAATACGTCTTACAAAATAATAGTAACAATAATAATAATAATGGCTTTTCTATAATAGCTTCAAATCACCGCTTTCCATTTTGGGCATTACAAAGTGAGCCAATCTAAAAATTGGGCACCCACCAGTGATATCACTAACTTATGAAGAAACCAGAAGAAATAAGCAGAAAATGCCCAAATCTCATAACGTCATTCGGCTTCCTCTTTAGATGTACAAATCACACTGACGGCGCATATCACAATGAATCAGCCAGCGAAACGGAAAGAAATTACAAGGGGCTAAGCAACAGTAGCAAAAGTCAGTCCTGTATAGACTCACCACCGCAACACACAGGGCAAAAAGTCGAGTCCACAATGTTGCCCAACTCCCGCACAGCGTGAAGGGTATTGCTGTGGCGCATCGACTTGCGGATGTCAACGACGTCACGGGAAGTGCCACAATTGGGGCACTCCAACGTCCTCATTGTGGGATTTACAGCGGGCAACGCAGTAGCTCCTTTCAGCTCTGGAAGTAGTGGAGTTGCAGGCGTATTCGGCGTCTCACCGTCATTCGCAGCTGCGGCACCGTCCGCAAGGTCGGTCGATGCGGCGCTCGTGGCGGAAAAGCGTCGCCGAGCTTCAGCTTTTTGCTGGATGATATCTTGCCAATTGTTAGGTACGCGTAGTGAGGAGGACAGCACCTCGTGGACATCCTCCGACTCAGCACCTTCAATGGTTGAGGCAATTAATTCAGCCACTGTGTCCAGTGCCTTGCGCTCCTCTTCGTCAAGGTGTTCAAATTTTGATAACATCACTTACACAGCACTAAAATTCACCCTCCCCTTGACTCGATCTTTCCGCTCCCCATACAGCGGTGTAATTATGGCATATGGGAAAACACCAGCAATGGGACATGTGAGAAAGAGAGATGGAGAGGAGTCAGAGAAAAAGCATATTGATACACAAAGGAAACAGAAACGAACACATAAGCAAGTTCGCGCAAAGAATTGGACAAGAACGCCTGTGTATATTTTGCAAAGGGAAAAAAGTGTACGTTGAGCGTTATTGAAGATTCAGAGACGGCTCAACACGCAGCCACAACCACCTAAACAAGACTTTTTATGGGCGAGTGTTCAAACCGAGAATACATTTTTCCTCCTCCCTCCTCAAAGCTCGTTGGTCACCTAATTCCTTCTCGTCCCGTCATCTCGACAAGTGGGTATCTCCCCCAAATCATAACACTCGCATATATTGACAAAAGCAAAGGCATACGCAGAGCGGTACGCGCACGATGTGCTGTAAGGCAAAAACTCACCATACCTCCGCGCACACATTATAAGCTCACAGCGCGGCAGTTCGTTGCACCACACCTGTCACGTTGAGGTCCATGGGGCACTTACCGCGCAGCACCACAAAAGACATCCCTCAGGCCCTGGAAAAGAAACGAACCACACTTAGAAGGGAAAAACATCGGGCTGCTGCAACACAAAGTGTAAGTGCCACAAGATGCAGTCGAACAGGGAGCTGCAGCAAAGGGAAAAAAATTGCATCAATAAGCCCCTTCCCAAACCTCCTCTCAGTACATATTGAAAAAATGATCGCGGTGAGCACACTCTGAGGGGAAGGGAAATTGGGGCACCTCTAAGGATACATACAAACGGAGTGACGCACAAATAAATATGTGCATAACTCCCCCTTTAATCCACCTTTACCATCCCTCAGTTATTTTGCTTCTCCTTTCCATACTATTGGCCTTTAAATATAGGCTTCTTCAGCCAATATTTCTCCTCCACATTTTAAGCAGCATTTCTTCCTTATGTTCCAATAAACGTTTTAACCAAAGAAATCCTCGTCTGCCCACGAGGTAAAAGAAAGCGAAGAGAAGAAATCCCGCATTGCCGAAGGGTTTGTGCCTACATCCTCCAGAACCTTCCGATGCAAAAACACCACTCCGCACCCCCCAATACCTCAAAGCTGTCATCCACACAATTTGTACAAAAGAATTGAAGAAAGAAAATATATATATGACAATACCAAACACCGCAAAGTTTGCGGTGATGCTACAGGAGTACTGGGACCGCCCAACATCCCTAAAGGACGGTGCAGCAGCAACTATCCTGTTGGGCAACGGGCTGCTGGGTCGGTCTGGGCTCATCAGCCTTGTTCGCATAGCTCTGGCTGCTCTGGAAAACTAGATGCATCAGCACAGACTTCTGATCTTCTTCGGGCTTATCACCCTCCCCGTCCGTTGCCACGCTACATTCGCTGAGCTCCGTCGCCGTGAGAACTGAGCGGATTTGGACATCGTCTGAAAGAAGGTTACCGCCCTTCAGCACCCTCATTTCGGTGCTCTCGACGACATTCTTCATCTCCGACATATTCTCTGGCCATTGTCGCCGAATCAGGTCCTTCATATCGGCTGTGGTTGTGGGCTCACCGCTCTCACTTTCAAGAGGAAACGTTAACTGCACCTGCTTGCCGGAGTATGAAGGGAGGCATGCACCGGTAAGAATAAACCGAGTTCGAATGGACATCCTCTCCAAATCGTTCAACGGGTCAAGAACAAACTGATAAAAAAAAGGGGATAAAACTAATTCTACCTATTCGGTTATTATAATACAATTCTTTTTCGCGCTGCTCTTTAGCAATACAAGATCCTGTTTTGTTTCTTTTTTTTTTTGACTTCACTCTTCCGCAAGAAACGTGCACAGCAAACCTTAGCCTTAACCTAAATGCATCACAAATAAATAAATAAAAGTAATTGAGAATGTCAGCAAAAGATAAAAAGCGCACAAAGAAGGGGTATTGCCGCCTTTTACAGGTGCTTCGTGGACGAATGGACAGGGCAAACAGGACTGGGTAGTGTGGTAACAAGAACAATAGAGATATCCCATAATGAAACTCCCGCTAGGAGTGGCTGCAGTGATCGCACACCAGCCACGAGGTAAGAATCACAAATAATGACAACGTTAATGACTACTGCACACAACAAGGGAGTGAAGCACTGGAGCCCTACTGAATGCCATTTCCGGTAGGATACCCCACTAAAACGCTGTCCCGCACGCTTCTGCGTTGCCTACGGGAGCTGGGGCGTCCACGAAAGAAACAGCACGTCGCCGCGATGGTCCATTGTAATCAAACGGGAACATTCCATTATACTTCGCCCAGGGCTGACGGCGAGACTTCGAATAAACCGTCCCGACGAGCTCCTGGCCACTTCTCAGTCGGTTTTGTACCTGCTCATGGATCATTTTCTTGCGACTGATAAACTTGGGCTCACTCCGATGCCAGCCCCACAGCGCCCACATGTCCCGAGGCATCGGTGCTGCGCCCTCCTCATTAACAGAGAGATGCCCACTTCCTGCCGTGAAGGATCCCAATCGCTCTAACTGATCCATCCACATTTGGAACTCCGTGTCGAGACGCATAACCGCGGTAAGGGCGCCAGTCCTGATACCTTCCTGAAAGAAAAGCTCCGTCTGCTCTCGGGGCTTCCCCGCAAGTCGTGAGGCCAACATCATGTTGACATAGGACTGTGCGTTTGGTTCGAGATTGAGAGAACGCATTTCGTTCAGCAGGTCGCTACAGCGAGAAAAGTTCTTGGCAAATGCGGAGGCTTGCATTACCGCATTATAAATATAATGATCGGCGCCAAAGCGCTTCAGGTGGTGACGAAAGATGTCATCAACACGCTTCATGTTGGTTTCTGGGTCTTTTTCCACAAGTGGCAGTAAATGAACAATCGTCTTCTCGTTGTGCAATTGAGTCCAAAATGCCTCGTCGCAATTCCGCTTGAAGATACGGTACGCCGCCTCCGGCGTGAGCTCAAAGTTGTCACCAGCGTTGTAGAAACCAATTTCTTTCGGCCACTTCGCGTACCCGAGAAGACGAAACTGCATCTCCTGCCACGAATTTGGGTGGCGCCGGGGGAATGCGAGGTTTAGTGGCACGAACTGGTCAAGCACCCGCTCTGACATCTTCGGCCGCCATGCAAGATTTTTCCCACCACGTCGTGTACGCCCGGGGTTGTGGGTCCACCCTTTCTTGAGAAGAACATTGCTACAACGAAGCATACGGGCAACACGTCACTAAAAATAGGGGAGAAATCGACACAATGTAGCACTCAGCCGGAGAAACCTCCTTCAAGTATATACATATACATATATGGGGCCTTCCATTCGCCACCAATAGCGTAGGCAAAACCAAAAGAAATTCACACAAAATCAACAACAACACGAGGACCGAATTTGTACGAAGATGTCTCAACAACAAGAATCAAAAACCGGCTCGACGGCACAGTAACTGCGATAACCACGAAGTTTATATAAGAAAACAAACATCCTTGAAAAAAAAACAAGAGGAAAATCGACGTTGCAGTAATGATATTATCCAACACGAGAGTATTGAATCAAGGCAGTTCTAAATACTACCACTCCTTCCCCAACCAACAAAGAGCAAAGGGTCGTGTCCTTTTCTCCGACTCGAAGGTGCGCTAGCGGTTTAAAACTCCAGGACGTAGGGATCAGGTGGGCCAATAAGGGGAGTTAGTTTCTCAAAATCAGCAAAAGTTATGTAACCATCGCTGTCAAAGTCAACCTCGATAAATGTTTTGTCTACAATTTGCTGCAACTGAACGTCAGTCATGTTTGGGCCCGTCATCAGCTTCAGTGCATCATTAAGGTCTCTGTTGCTAATTTTCCCATCACCATCGATATCGTAAATCGAGAAGGCAAAGCGTAACTTGTCCTTTTCATTTGCATCAGGCAAGAAAACCGAAAATGCCTTTGCAAACTCAACAAAACTAATTTCCCCACCACCACGGGTGTTCATTACGGTAAGCACGCGGCACAATAAGGGTTTAGAGGACAACGACTGGAGGTCGCTGTGGGATATGCATCCCTTTCCACCGCGATCGAGGGTCGTGAAACGCTCGTACAGACGAAAAATTTGCGATTCAGACAGGCACGTATTCTCCATTAGCTCACGCATCTCCTCCGATGAAGGACCCGCATCACTCGACTCGGCCTCCATAGAAAAGCTCACAACTCCAGCTGTGCCACACTATAGATTGTCCTTGGCCTAAATTGCAAGTGAAATGTGTCAGCAAGAAGTTAAAATTACAACAAAAACAGGAATAATAATAATAATAATAACTACGATCCACGAAAAAGACCAGCAGTAACAACGCTTGTGAGGGAAATAACATGGCAAGGCTGCAAACAATATTGCGTACGTAAGTAATAGGCATGATTGCAGGCGAGGATGCCCACTGCCAGGAATACCAATTTGCTCTCCTAAAAGAAAGAAAAAAGAAAACACCTCTTAGTCGCATATCAGATACATTACAAGGCATCGGCCACAAATCGTTGTCCATTCAAAGAAATGAAACTGACAGATAAAAGTTTTTTTGCTCTTCCCCTCTTTGAGCGGGAAAAAAAAGCATGGAAAAACCAATGTGCTTATCCAGCGGGCAGAAAAATGGTCTATTCGCACAACTTTACCCATCACCCCATGTGAGCCGTCGAAGATACAACCGTAAGCACGTGTCAAATCCTGCCAACGGGCCAATGTAAAGCTTTACGAAGATGATTTGACCTTCGATCCATCCAAGTCGATGGCCTCCATAGCCATATACAAATGCTGAGTGGTACAAAACAGCGCGCGCACAGCTTCCCGTGAAAGCAGTCGGGCGTTATCGACAATACGCAAATCAAGACAGCCAGCCATTTCTAGTGAGGTCGCCATGCGCTCCCACTCACCGCGAAGGTTCCCAAACAGATTCAGCTCTGCGAAGGCACCAAGCACAGCACCCGTAAGAGTTGCTTCGGAAATAACATCAGTTTCATCGGGATCAAATGCTCGAAAGAGTGCCTCAACATTTCGGTTCAACGTTGGGTGGAAGGAACTCTCGACCAGGTAGGAAAAAAAACAAGACAACTTGACAGATTCATTTTCATCACTAAAAGGAAGCATCATAAACATATCCCGGAGGTATGCATAATCCACCATATAATGCACAAGGCCTTTACATACATCGTACAATTCGTCCATGTTCAACATTAGACATGCGGGGGAATCGGGTTCCTCACGATACTTCTCCCACTCCACCCCCTTCTGCTTAACCAGTGCGGCATACACGTCATAGAGCGGGATCCCACAGAGGAGTCCCACAACGGGACTGACAAGCTGCGTAGCCCATCTGGATGTGGAAAAAGAACGCGATACTACCGAGTTATGTCTTCCCTCAAACACAGCAATTTGGCCTGCAACGTCGGGGAGCACGCGTGTCTTACGTCCCTCCTCCTCCATCTGCGTCTTAGATGTATGCATTGTGTGATAAAGAGAGATATCTAACGTGCTTTGTATGGCTGCAGCTGGCGGTCTGACCCTACGCTCCGCCGCAACTACTCGTTTTTTCCATTTGCCTGTGTCAGCGTTAAGCACATACCGTGGAGGCGGTGGTTCCTGGCCAAACATGGTCAGCCGGTAGAGTTATATATAAAGCAAACCCCACCACAAACAGAAACACACACAACAACCGACGATCACCCCAAGCAAATATCGCCGTCCTTCAGAACACGTTCACTGTATATATCTCAAAAAAAAACACTCCTAAAAGGGGCCGCTACAGGCGCGCACACTAACTATTTTGCTCCACGCCAAATGCCTACCGCCACCGTCCAACGCTTGACAAACTAAGCGCACAAAGTATCTTCGGTTCACTTTCTCGCCCCTACAAAGTGGCTACAGCCCAGACGCGGTACCACCCCAAAGCAACGTGGAAGGTGCAAAAATGGCAGTAGACCCAATGAACCTCAGCAGTTTCTACACCCCTGTGTTTAGGACACCTCAGTGTGTTATCGCAGCAAAATGAAAAAAAAAGGAAAGAAGGATAGGAATGTGAAGACAGCCGAAAGAAGAAGAACCACGGGGGAAGAAATATATCTGCTCACAATCGTATTAGGCCTGCCACAGGAAACATGGATAAAACACGAATGGCATCACCCCACCGAAGGAGTCAAAAACGGAGGAAAAAAGCAGCGGTAATGAATGGTACAATTCGCCTCCAATGCAACGTTGTTCAGCAAAAAGCACACATGCATGTGCAAAATATAGACACACAAAACTATGGCATAAAAGATGTCTTTACATTGAACAAGGACAGTTTGAGGTCTGGGAGGTCAGGCCACAGTTACAGCAAATAGCGGCGGCGCCTCTTTGGCCAAGCGCCACCACCTCGGTGTTGCTTCAAAACCACCCGAAAAGGAAGCGCACCCACCAGTGGCCCAAAATCAAATTTTAAATGGCTGCGCTCTCCCGTTCCATCTCCAATTCCTTTTCTCCCTTCCAGTCCGCCTTGTCCCCGTACCTAACCTCTAATGTACCACACACACACCCTCGGGATCAAGCGAGTAAACTCACTCTGCACCCTACACGTATAGATAGGTACAGATGTCCAACGGTTTTGTGTTGTCTTGAAATGAAAAAAAAACAAAATGATGCGTGACGCCTTTTTTCCCTTAATTAAAAATCAACAGCAGTAAGTATTAAATAGAGCCATCATAACAACAGTATAGTGAAAAAGAAAAGAAAAACATAAAAGGCCTGGCCATCCACCACACACACACTCATGCCAAAAAAAGCCTTTCCCCATACACCAACGACAAGGAATGCACGTACATTTAGCGATACGTGCATGCAAATAGCCCCACACATGTGCGTGAAGACAGAATTTCTCCCCACATCCCGAGTGGCTGTGGACCTGTCAGCCCCTCTTGACCTTCACAGTTCCACAAATGCCTGCAAAACAACTTCCCGCTGAAGACCGCAGCACGCACAGGGCCTCTGGAATCGCGCAACACCGCGTGCTTCTACCAACCAGACAGTGTCAAGCGCAGGCACAACACAATTGAAATCACATGACCACGCGATCACACATGTGGCTCCTGCGCATAGACGTCAGCGAATGGAAACATGACGATGTGTGCGGGAATTTGTGCCTGTGGCTGAAACGAGGAGCGAAGATCATGGTCATGTTCTGCCCAACAAGTGAAAACGCTGCTGGGAAGAGGGCTGAAAGGAAAGCAGCACAAACGTATTTATGAGAGAAGGGGGGGTTAAAAGAAAAAAGGGGTTCACACAACATCACTTTTTTAAACGCTAGTACGAAATCACGCAACAAATTACCGGCAACAAAATTAAAAAAAGGAAATGGAGGCCAAGGACGCAAACATAAAACGAAGAACAGCGGGAAAATAATACATTTATGAAGCGCAGCATGCTGTTCTATGGGGTTCACTTGAAAAACAAAAGTTCTACTGGCTGGCAATCACTGAGGTTCAGTCCCCATACCATCGGCCTCAGCGACCTTCTTTTTCAATGGTGGGGGTTCACTGTAGGCGCTCCCGTAGTCGTGGTGCATGAAAGGGTGCTTTAGGAGCTCTTCTGCGGTAGGGCGTTTACGATGGTCCAGTGTAAGGCACGAGCGCACAAAGTCCAGATACAGAGGATCATCATATCCAAACAATTCCTTTACTGGTGTATCTGGGACGGGGTAATGGAACACAAGGCCCATATTTTCACAGCACTCATAAAACGCGCCATACTTAGTCACGTAGTGGTATGTGTTCCGACCCTCATGCAGCATGTTCGACGGCAGCTCCTTGCAGACGCTGGCTATCGACGCCAGCATCTGGGGAAGCGAAGTGTTTTCAAAAAGCACATTGCCTGTCGCCAACTCCGCGAGAATGGCACCCAGGGACCAAATGTCAATACCGCTATCATACTTACAGCCGAGAATCACCTCGGGCGCCCGATAACAGCGAGACTGTACATACGAGCTCAGGTTGTCTGTGAGAAAGCAACTGCTCCCAAAATCAACAATCTTCACTGCGCATCGGCTATACGATTTAATAAGAATATTCTCTGGCTTCAGGTCAGAGTGGATCAAATCAAGACTATGCAAGAAGCGTAACCCTGTCAGGACTTGCTTTGCCGTTGCCTGAAGCCTAGGTAACGTGAAGTATAACTCGGTTTCCTCTTCACGATTAAACTTGCTGAATCGGTACAAATTATCGCGAAGCAGCTCCGTAACAATACACATATGTTCCTTGAAGTAAAAGAAATCAAGCATCTTAACTACGCAATTCTCGTCGGCGTCACCGGAAGCGTTAATGAGCTTCAAGAGCTTAATCTCGTCCAGACTCTGATCGAAGAAGTCCTTCGAGTTGCGAATTATCTTGAGGCACACCTCACGATCCTCCTTTAAGTCCATACAACGTACCGTGCGCGAGAAAGCTGCAGAGTCAAGGAACTGAAGCATTTGGTATCGACCCGCGACCAAGGAATCCACAGATATGACTAATTCCTTTTCTTCCTCAAACCCAGTCTTTCCACTTTCGAACACGACGCGCAAGTTGAAGGAGTCGAGAGGCAAATTCGACGGCGGTGGTTCCTTAAAATATGGCTTTGTAGGAACAAGGCGAACCGAATCCTTCCGCTTCACCTCCTCGTAGGCATCAAAAGGAACGCCGGCTCCGGCAGGAAACGCCGGGGCAAGAAAATTGCTCCCCGATGGCTGCCACAAATCATCCTCCGTACCAAGGGAGGTAACCACTCGATATTTTATGCTCAACACACGAAGGGGCTGCGACGGCGCAATCCCGTCTGCCTGTGAAGCGAGAGGGATTGGACCTCAGGTTTTGCCTCCACCACCTCAGTTTCCATCTGCTGCTTGAGCAGTAACTCCCACTGCTCCGTGAACAATTTCAAGCATTGTGTCATCCCGAAACTTCGTAGGAATGCCATTACCTCCTTCGCCTTCTCCGTGTCTGCTTGTGACAACTTAAAGATCATGTTTTACCTTCTTGATTTGCAAAATGTTCAATGAAACCCACTCCGTTTGTTGTCTCTGCACTATTTTATGAAAGTAAAGCTTGTATTAATCTACCAATTCCAGTTCCTTCACAAGCGACCACAACGAGCACGATAACCCGCAGTTCTTTTTTCTTTATTTGGCAGGCGAATTGATGGTAACTTGCTTGGTTTTTTTTCTTTTTTTTCACTTGCGCCTCTTTTATCCAACTGCTCGCTAGCGTTGGTAAGCGTCAAACTTTGATGATCGTAGTGTTGGCGGTATGAGCTACAGCAGTTTCTCTGCAGTTCGTCCAAATACGGTTTTTATAAAGAAGATATTGCCTGACGAAACGCCGGTAAATTTTTCCCTTTCGTCTCTACCTTTCTTATTATTGAACTCCTCCACACACCTCCTTTTTCCCTTTGCGAAGAAAAGGATGTGTGTGGTGATGTTATATGAAGACAAAGTGAAGAGAGTCATACAAATAATTAAGGTTGTTGAGGGAAGCAAGAAAAAAGTACGCAACCGAGAAACGTGGAAAAAAAAACAAGAAATACGAAACGGTACACGACCACGTATAAAAGCAATTACTGCTGTGCAGGTTTCCTCCCATGGAGGGAAAGGAAAACCAGGCACTGGAAGCCAAGCTCTCATACAAAACGAAAAAACATTTCCGAGGGGTTAAAGTGGTAAAACAAAAGACGTGCAAGTCGTACTGCGGCAACGCAAGAAAACAGAGGAAACACGCACTTGCTCAAGCCCTCGTCTCCCCACCACTACAGAAATACGACCGGGCAGCTCCTCTTCACGCAAACTCTGCAACCCCTTCGTCCCCGTCTCAACCCTCTCAGCACCACGGCAACGGCAACCCCGCAGTACAATTCTCCACCCCACACGCACATTCAGCAGCCGGAACACAGTCACCAAGCGCTATTGCCTCCGCGCACAATGAGACCCGGCGCACGTAAAAAGAAGTAACTCTATGGAACTGCCCACCACGCGCTCCACGCTCTCAAACTGTGCACGGGCCCGCAGAGACACTCACACAGCAAAAATAAACCAAACTACGTGTACGGTGTGGTAATAATAAGATGAAGCGTGTAGTGCATTCCGAACACAATCAAAAAATATATATCGCAGCAGTACATAGCCAGCACTTTCCCACCAAGACCAGCAGCCAAAGGGGAACAAAAGGAGGCACACCCAGGAAGGGCAAAACAATATGCGGAAACAGTTAAAGACTACAAATGCCTACAGCTTCAAAAACGATTCACACGCCCGAAGAACACTAGGGCATTGACGCAACTCCACCAACTTGCGGGAAAGCTCTGCGCCGTCAGCACCGGCCCTCAGAAGATCACCCACATGACCACCATGCTTTTTGGTCCCCTTGGTTAGCACGCCATCCAAGTCCCCATATTTCTTGAGCAGCTGCAGCGCTCGTGTCTTACCTATTCCCTTAACGCCTGGAATGTTATCCGAGGGGTCTCCCGCGAGACACTTAAAATCCCGCACAAGCTTTGGATGGACGCCCATACTCTCAATTACGCCCTTCTCGGAAATGAGGTGTTTCGTGCGAATATCGTAGAAGTAACACCTGTTCGCCTCATCAATCAACTGATAAAGATCGTGATCATGGGACATAATAACAGTAGGGATCCTAAGTCGATTGTTGTGTTGCGCTAAAGTGGAGATCATGTCGTCGGCCTCAGCGTTCACGTTCTTCAGTTTGGAGTCAAAAATTGGAACAATGAGAAGCGTATTTTTAGGCTCACCAAGAAACACTTTTGTCGCTACTTTGTTTATGATTTCCAGTTCCTTCCCCACATCACGGTTTTCGCGGTTCACCTTGTACTGCGGATAAATCTCGCGCCGACCACCATCCCCCTGGTCAAAGCATATTATCAGCTTGTTGTGCTTCGGTGTGTGAGTGTATTCCACCTGTGGCGAAAGGAGGTGTTGTACTAAGTGACTCGGGTCGAAGCTGTGTGCCACCGCGATTGTGTGGCGGGCATTGGTTATGGCAAACCGCTTAACGTCAACCGGACTATTTTTATTCGTGTACAGCCACCGGTAGTACCACCGATGAACTAATGCTGGACCATCGATGAGCACCACAGCACGCTCCCGCATGGACATCTGTGACGGAGCCCAATCTTACAGCTGACGGTTCCGCAGCCGTGCCTCTGCCCTACGTATATGAAATAGAACATTGCAGTGGAACAAAAAAAAAAAAAGAGATATGAAGAAGAAAACGTAACTGGAAATAATCTTTAAAAAAATGCAGAAAGAAAGGGAACTTATCCACAGAACCGGCACTGTATAAAATCTAAAAGCGAGAAAAAAGTCCGACGTGGATGTTATCCGCTATTCATCTAATGTCAAGGAATCCATCTGGCGCGGGAGAGGGGTTAGAGGATTGGGGTGAGAAACGTACACTGAAACCCACGTGCCTGGCGTTCCGCTACCTAATAGTTTAAATTCAACGCACCTCCCTCTCTTTCGTTCTCTTAATAATAACGATAAAAACAAAAGGCAGTGTCCCATGCGATCCTTAGCGGGGTAATGCTTCCACGCCCACAGACCCGGGAGGATAAAGCCCCCGTGAAATGTACCTTTGCAACCGCTCAAACATTTCAGGCGGCAGCTCCGAAGAATCGGCAAGACGCTTCGCAACCTCCAGCTGAAGGGCGCGAATCGCAATCACATTCTCCTCTGACGATGAGCAAAGATATGACACACAAAGGGGCAACATTACGGGGATTAACGACTCACGTAGGAGACTCCTTACCACAAACTCCCAAAGATTCTGCCGTACCGATTCATCCAGGGAGGTACGCAGCTGCCAAGCCGTGCTGAGTAGCGGCTGACTAAAGAGCTCAGCGGGAACATGCGGAAACTGTACAAGAGTTGACATAAAGCTCAGAACACAATCGCGCAGTTTATTCAACTTCAATCCCACCACCATATCATCGCATTGTACAAAGTCCCTAGCAGCGCTCCAACCCGCCAACGTGCTACTCGCCGCCCCAAAGATATCATAAATCGCCTCACGTGCCCCTGGCTCACGTACCGCCAAATGAGTTGCTACGGCAGCACACCACATTTCTGCAAACTTGGATGCATTGGCTTCGTGGTTACTAATAACAATGGCACACGCGCGGCACACAAAGGGGAAGATAAAACTATCAACACCAATCGCAAGTTCCTTCCCAATCCTGTCAATCAGCATTTTAGGCATCTCCGCGTACCGACTGATGATGCCACACACCACCAGGTAGTTTGCCACAAGTAACGGATCGTTTTCGAAGGCATCCAAAGTTGCGTCCGCGATGAAACTCAGTAAAGATGTGTTAAGAGAAAGAAATGAGCATACCTTGGCATTCTCATCTGACTGTGGGTGATTCTCATCAAAGAGTCTCAGCACCCGCTCATTCCGCAGCGAGGCATCAAACAGCTTCCCAGCTGCCGGTCCCAGACCAACGGGAAGAACTCCTAATAAGCCAGCCAGTGCATCACGCAAACGCCCAGCCCTCATCACATCCTCGTGAGCCACAGCAGACAAAACAAATCGAAGAACAATGAAGGATTCGTCTAGAAGAAGAAACTCCTCTGCAACAGCTCTGCCAGTGTGGGGGTCAAACAGCCGTTTCAGGCTCTCCCCCAAAAGAGCGTACACTTCAGGGGACCCAGTGGTTTCCGCTTCACTAAGGAGTTTCAACGCCATTTCCTTAGAGTCCCCGCGCCACATTTCGAGGAGGTTTTCTGGAGCCATGAAGCGACCTAACGCTTGCCGTCCCTTCATAGCCTCTGCGATGTCCCCTGAACAAATATCAGAAGCCCACCGGCGAACCTCCTCCATTGCCTTATAACGGTCGCTGTACTAGATTGTATAAAAGAAGTTATGCGAGAAGCATTCTTAGAGCACGTGAGACCAAACTTCAAAAACCTGCATGAGTGTATAGCACTCAAGTAACAGTGTGTTCAGGCATGCTGAATTTTCAAAACAAAGGGACCATCGCCAAACCGGCATAACATTCGTGCAAAGTACGCAACCGGACAACATACGATTTTCCCCGCTGGTAAGCAAAATAGGTGTGTATCCTCGGGGAGCGGAACCGAAACCAGTGAAGCGTCATTTACCGCTCGTCCACCGCTGGTCCCCACAACAAAGGACTAGTGGAGTAAGCATTGGAATACGGTAGAAGACATAATAATAATAATAATAATCAGAAATTTGCTCATATGCTGACAGTGTTCTGACGTCCACAAAAGGGCCCATGCAGATGTGCTCTCAGGCGTTGGCACTGGTCACTACAGTACCACTCACGACAACAAACGGGACAAGGCCAGCATTGCCTCAGTATGAGGCAAAAATCACAAATTTTCTCCTCTGTCACTCCTCCACCGCCGGTCAGATCACGCGCGTCACACGCAGTCGGCAGGTGCGGTGAAACATCACCCTGAGTTTCAAGTGCTTCAGCCACACGAGTTTCTAGAATTTTCAACCTTTCTTCACATGCCTTTACACGTAACCCTAGCGCATGCTGGAGGCGCTCACTAGTCTGCAACATGGACAGAACATCACTTATCGTGCCGTCTTCATATCGTGAAACCCCTATGGCATTCATGCAACCACAACCAAGCACTTAAACAGCCATTAACCGTCACGTCACCGCAAGGTTATGAATGATGCAATACAAACAAGTGGGGAAACAAACCATATAATACCACATCAACCACAGTACTAAAGGAAGCAGAGTAAAGCACAACAGTGGCAACAGCAACAAAAGGGGAACGATGACCCACGTAGATATAATGAGCCGTTGCGATGATAGGTACCAGAGCGGGGGCAAGCAAGAGAAAGAAAAAAGAGGAAACCCCTTCTCTCTTCGTACAGCACAGGCCTTTCATGCCACACGGGTGTGGTGAAAAGGCACGGAAAAGAGAAGCTCCACGTCAGGTCTTTGCATGTAACAGAAGCGTGTTGCAGAGAACACAGGCCCTGAGACATGTAATCAAAGCAGGTGCACAGCAGATCTCCTTTCCTTTGTTTATACAGAAACACTGCGATAAGGGAATATACAGCGCGGTCCCTCAAAAGAATAATAAAATTAGATAATCTCTTTTAGATATATATATATATATATATTTAAAGTGGGAAAAAGAAAAACTTGAGCTACGGTAACAAAGTGGGCATTGAAATGATAAACACAGTCCTGAAGCAAGGAAACACACCCCTACGTGCCGATATGTGCACCACAGCGGATCCTTCCCCATCCGCACACTTTTCCTTTATGTCCATCCTCCATACATCTCACACCGCGTAACCCACAATTTATTCCTTTCCTAACCGCAACACGTCATACCACCCGCCAAAGGGTCATGGACACCACAAAAATGGAAACAGTTTAGCATAATGAGTGCAGCCTCCTTTGAGTGAACAATCACCAAAGGTAAAAACAAAAGAGATTTACAAGAACACATGAGCGAGGGAGGCGAAAAAAAAAAACAAAGAGACGGCAGCCAGAATCGAATGGTACAACTATGAGCATAAGAAGGAAAATACAGAAAAAATGAAGGTCATTAAAGCGAACGGTAGGAAGCGAAACCAACGACCGACTTGACACAAAATTAGTTTATGCACCCATACTCCCGTTCGCCGTGGCAAGTGAGTTAGAGAAACAGTCGGACCCCTTCCCTCCCCCTCCCGGCCCGTTTCCTTCCTCCCCGTAAGACCTATTCCCACCATCCACCGACAACTTAGCAAACACCACAGTGGCAGTGAACTTTCCTCCGATTACCTTTACCAAACAACACATAAAACAAAAGCACATGTAAAAGGCGTACCATTCACCTGCGTTTGATCAGACAACTTTTTCTCGTTATTTGTGCAATATATTTTTTTTTCCTCTCAATACTCAGGACCGCTTCTTTTTTCTTTCCTAAAGGGAACTCATCTTCGGCTGTGATTTATCTCTGGTCAAATGGCTGTCCATAGAACATCGCCCTCACCTGCTCTGGAGTATGAATACCAACACGCTTCCCCAACTCCGCTTATCAAGCAATTTGGCTCCTGCTCATTACTTCTCCCACGATTCCTCACTTACACCAATATACACCGCTATTGTAATTTGTTATAACTTCATTAAATATTGATGGACCGCATAAATGCACATTGCGTATGAGATTGGCACCAAACTCCACCGCTCAGTTACTTTTTGGATTTTACCTTGTTCTTTTTTCCCCTCTGGATGATAGTCGTCCTGCTAACCTCCCCCTTCCTATTTAATATATTTGTTTTATTTTGTTTTACGTTGTTGTTGCTGTTTTTTTTCTTTGCTTTGTTCCTCTTCCATTCCTCCTTAAACACTGTACAACTTTACATGACCGCTTAAAAAAGCAGTCGCTGACCATCTTCCATCAACGAGAGACCAATTAATGCCGTGGCGCCCGAACCTCCACCCCGTGATACCGCTCCTGCCGGTGAGGGGTGAAGTTGCACCTTGGCTCGTGCCTATCTCTGTGGGAAGTGATGTCGCAATTATTAATCAACACACGATCATTAGCAATTTTCTGCAAGACACTTTCAATTTTTCCCTCCAGTTTTTTTGCATACGGCGTGTTCTTAATGGAAGGTACGAGAGGTCGTAGGATCGAAACAAGATGTTCAGCCTGTGCCGGTGAGCATATTGTTAGTGCCGTTTGAAGGACATAGTTACCGAAATCGTCCTGAATTAAGCGCGCGGCAACTTCCGGTGAGCACATCTTATTCACATACATTTCCTGAACCGGCAAGGACACACGGCCGAGGACCTTCTCCATAACGTTAGAACTAAACTTGTTAATACACAACTGCACTAGGTGAGGAAGAAACGCGATGGCTATCGTGTCGATCGTATTATTGTCGCCGGTAGAAATAACGTACTGAAGCACATAATTTCCGTACGGGTCCTCAGCGATCTCGAGACAACAGCCCAAGATATGCCTCACTAGCGTCGATCGCTGAGAGGGAGACGCATGCTCGAGACACCTTTGTAACACACAACAGCCCTGCTTATTTTTTGCAATCGTTACGCAATCGGCAGCCACTGCAGCGTAAATAAATTCCTTGTCCGCATGCCCAAATCGCTGAAGAACCTTCTGAATGGCGTGATTACCATTTGCATCCTTAACAAGCCGAACAACATCCTTCGACAGCGCCTCACGGATAATTACCAGTTCCTCCTGTGAGGAAATGGTCTCAATCATCTTTTGAACACTAAAGGTGCCATGCGGTTTTAGTGCTATAGCCGCAATTTTCGGGGCTGCAACCGTCGCAACCTTAAGTCTTACATCAGCTGGCATAATGTCAAAAAGCTTTTGGACCAAAAAGTTAGCATACTGGTCTGTCATTAGCTCATCGACGTGCGGAACAATTTCACTCATTATCGTGCGAGGAATATCTTTATCAGGGTCCGAATCGCAAAGCAGGCGCTGGAGATAACGACAGCCATGTTGATCCTTAGCCGCCTCATACACCTTCCCTCGCAGGCTCTCCGCAGTCAGTCCTCCAGACCCACCAGCGTTAAAAAAACGCATCACACTAAGTGGATGGTATGAATTGTGGTTGTGATTGCCCCACTCCATGTAGTGTGGTGCACCCCTGTCCTTCTCTCTCACGTGCAGGTCTTCAACAGGAAACATAAACAGCGGATTACAGTGGTTTGAGGGGCTCATAATAGGCGGTGGTACTCCCCTCTTGCAGCCAGCCGGCGTCTCCACGAAAGAAATAGCAGCGGCAATGCTGCTGGACGACGGCTCAAAGGGAGGTGCATCAGCGCGCATGATGCTGTTGGTCGCCGCCTGATGACGAAAAAATGGGTGATCTGTTGCCGCTGGGCTTCCAGGGGCCTCTTGAACAGCAAGACGCAGGGTCGTTGCACCGCGGCCACTCGGTGAGGAGCCATCAACTGGCGTTGCGCAGGAATTTGCAAAAACTTGCGAACTCTTCGTGTACGTCCCAATAGACTTGGGCGCTAAATCGTTGACTGGGCTGGATTGACTCTGCTCCATATCCAAATGATCCAACTCACCCTTTGCGCACTCATCTTCGTGTACGGTCCACATCCTAAAGGGAAAACTCAAAACTTATGAATGGCGGAAAGAGGCGCAACAAAACGATGTGTACAAGGCTTAGGGAGAAATATAACGTTGGTGAATAAAAACAAATAAGGAAGACTCAAAACAAACCACGAAAATGACGACTGAACCCCACGAGCCGGAAGCCGGTTACCCAAGGAAATAGATAGACAGACCAAATGAGGTTTGCAGCAACGAGCATGAAATAACAGCAGCAGACATGCACGCTCAAATTTCCTTCTCAATGCTCCTTTGCTTCTCACTGGGCTATCCATTACATTCACCAGCCACCAACACTTCCCCATCGGTCAGAGGGAACGGTACAAACCACCACCACCGTCCCTAGCAGCAGCACCAGTGGTGGACGGTGGGAAATCTTCGTCGGCACATTCAGCCTGAACACCTCGCAATATCTTCACAGCTTCAACAAAGGAAGGTTTATTAACATCATGGATCGCAGAACATCCACATCCATCTAGAAGGCCAGAAGCATTTTCTTTAAGTTTCCCACTTTCTTCGACTGCCACAGATGCTGCTATCTGAGAGTCAACCGCCTCGTGGGAATAGCTCCTCTTATAGCGAAGTCCGAAGGCGTAACTACACAAAGTTGTGGTGGTAGTGATAAAATAGCAAATAGGTTCCATAACGTCCCAACCATAAACAACAAACGTAAGGTATGCCAAAACTGTCATTTGGATGCTACTTAGTAGAGAAGCAGTCGCCCAAAAAAGGCGGCGGCGCGCATCCTGCTCTCTTGGAGCCACGGCAGAAACTTGGGGACCATCACATGGGGTGGCCGAATCCTCCGACAAAGCGGAGACGTGGTTTGTAACGTATGGAAGGTTGAGCCTCACGTGGACAGCATTTACCACATCAGCGGGATTGACGTAGACAAGGTCACGCACCACCATGACTTGCCGTGCGCTGTGAAGTGACTGAAGGAGTTGCATTCCCTCATCCTCAGACAGGCGCTCGCTCGCAGGAGCGTAAGGGTTCGACGTGCAGAGAGAAATAAACTCATCCTTCCTCAGCACACTCTTGGAACTGCAATCCAACGCACACCTAACCCACAACTTCTTCCTGAGTGACTCTAGCGCGGTGCACAAGGCTTGCTCGCCTATTGCTTTGCTCGTCATTGGTTATAAAATACACCTTGGCTATTCAACCGCTTAAAAACAAAAGAGGAGGTTTGAAAAAAAAAAAAACAGCTTCACATGCCGCGCCACTACACGGGCAAGCAGTACAGGGATGGTAAGTAATGTGAAGTGGAGGGGAACCATCCCACGTACACCCCCGCACGTAGGAAGGCTCATATATATAAATATATATATATATATATATGCAACTTAATTGCCCGCACAGACACTGCATGTACACAACTTAAATATGTGTAAGAATCTTATGCGCCAATGATTGTATGCATCCGGTGGCATCTGCAGTCCGTCAACACACCACAATGGGTCAGTTCGCCCCTCTACACTCATTAATTCTCAATACCGTACTTCCCACTCACAGTTCCTGCCCCTCGCCATCAACTCCGTTCAGTCTTGGGCCCCCGTTTCTGAACCGCAGCAAGTTTCCGCAACCCCTAAATCTCATTGAGATAGTCCTTCAGTTGCTCCACTGTCAGCAATTCAAACCGTCCCTCAACCACTCGTCCTACTTGTGTATTATCGGCCGTCATCTTTCCATCAAACCCTCCTTGAGAGTGAGAAGAGCGGTGTGGACAGCGTCTTCCATCTCCATTTCATTGGTACAGCGCTTCTCCAGAAAGTTCCTTGCCTCAGCACCCCCCTTACCAATCGACGTCGCTTTCCACGCCCAGAAGGTACCACTCGGGTCCACCTGATACAAATGGTTCCCGCGCGAGTCAGCCCCAGCGACCAGTAGGGAGCAGCCAAACGGTCGCACGCCACCCGACTGTGTGAATTCCTGGTAAAGAAAGCTGATCTTACGAACCAACTGGCTAACGGGCATTGGCTCGTGATACGTTAAGCGGTACCGCTGGCACGCTCGTCGGGCAGCGTCCACGAGTACGCGGCAATCCGGTCCGATGCCGCTGTATGTGCAGCCAATGTGTTCATCCAACACAAACACTTTGTGCAGTGTTGAAGGGTCAGCAAGAGGTGATGTCGTCTTCTTTTCCGCCGCAATAACAACTCCGTCAGTGGCTTTAACACCAAGCGCAGTGGTTCCCTTCGAGGCTGCGGTTGTCGCGTACTCAATCTGAACAAGCCTCCCCGAGGGGCTGAACGTTGTAAGACCATACGATGACTCAGACATAGATATACTTGGATTGTAACAAGAGAAATAAACAACGACGGTCGGTCTTTCTTCCTTTCCTCGTAATAAAAAAGTCAACTTTGTATACATCAAACAATGGTACGAGCGGGCATACATGTGGCAACAGATGTTTATATATAAACATAAGGTACATTGTGAAAATGTGTCAAGGCAAAGTTATCGCGACCAAAGAAAACTGTAACGTGGACATCCACCCGTAAGGATACACACGCCAGTGGGCTGCGTATAAGTTCCCAGAAGATGAGGAGGGAAAAAATAAATAAGAAAATACCTACTGATCCCTCCCAAACACACACACAAACCGCTACTATCAAAGTGATGCGATACACACTGCGCACCACGACCCTCCTATCCATACTAAGTAAGCTAATGGGAGGAAGAAGACAATTTGCATACTACTAATAATTATCATCACATCAGAACTGCGATCGCTACATGAAAACATATTAATGAATACTACTCATCATACACGGGCTTCTTGCCTTTAACAAATATGTCATGAAGAATTGGCGCCTTTTCACGGTAATCTGATGCATCCACATCGTAAAGAGGTTCAAAATCGCGATCCAACCAGAACTCATAGGCGCCCTTGCGATTCTTTTTCACAGGTTGGTACAGCGGCTCAAAATCTTTCCAGGGTTTAACTCCGTAAAGAAGCACATGGTCGAAGTGCCCTAAGGCACGCTTTTCCTCCCACTTTTCCAGCCACACCTCCTGCATCATGCGCTCCAGGTACCACCGCATCTTTTTGCACATGGAGTGATCCTCACCCCAGTTTCCAACACAGTGGAGCCACTGGTAGTAGGCAAGAATACCATTTTTTTGCTTGTTGTTTGTCCCACAAAAGCGGGGGTCGTTAAAGTCACTGAAGTGTGGAAGAGGAGGAAGGTCCTCGCGCTGGATCTTATATTTCTTGTGATCCGCAAAGGGCATGGACACTTACTTCAAACACGCTAATGATTGTCCTGTGGTATGTAAAGCAAAACTACGACAAAATAGATGCATATGAACGTGTCGATTTTGGTCGCTGACAGAAAAAAGAGAAGAAACCCTGCCATAGCAAAGTTCACCGGCATCACTGCAAAACAGAGCCGATTATACTATATAATTAATGTGAGGAAATGAGAAAAGAAAGTATCAAGTAAATGGTAGCACAGGTGGAACTCAGTGGATCTCAACACGGCGAAGCTTCGCATTTCCGTTGATGAGGCGTACATCAAGTTCATGGGCCTTGCGGACAATGGCCTTGCGAGCTCTGGCTCCCACAGTGTGTGAAATGACACCAGCGTACTTCCGGTTCTGCATGAGAAGCATGTAAAGGTCTTTAACATTGTTCACAGGGAAGTTCTTGAAACCCGACGGGGTGATGTACTTCGTTTTGCGGTCACTTCCGTAACCCTTGTTAGGCATGGCCTTCTGCCCCTTGTAGCGGCGGCGCACCGGTGAGTCCTCGCCACGAGGCTTACGCCAGCTACTGCTCAGCTGCGGGAACAGTTCATAGCGATGACGTGTGAACTTTTTGGTCCGCTTCTTTACGATCTTCCTGGGTACGATCGGCCTCACCATCCCGAGTATCTCCACACTAAAGAGCGAGGAATAATATAAAAAAAATCAAAGGAGGATTTCGTGGAAAGAGGAAAGGAAAACCAAAAAGAGCAATGTATAGTCACCATTAGGGGGTTAAAGTGGAAATAAGAAAAAAACACCAAACAATACCGCGACCATCACACCGATTTCATGAGAAAAAGGGGGAAAAACTTTCAAATCTGTGGTATATTTCAGGAACCAACGGCGAAAGGAAGAAAGTGAAGCCGGATCACTTTCTCCAATGTGGTTAATGCAGGACCACAAGCAGCACCTGCTCCGCGTTCCCTCAGCCCTGCCCAATCACAATAAATATGCAGGAAATGTATTACCGCCACAATCTCAAAGGCCACACGCTCCCACGGGGGAAAGCAAAAATTACATTGGCGGCTTAGCTGTTATCGTTAGAGCATGAATTTCCCCTGAAAGCAGCTCTTCCTTAAAGAGGTCGTTCACCATGCGATGCCTTTTAACAAGTGGAACGCCGTTGAACTTCTCTGACACGATAGACACGCTGTATTTCCGATCTTCTTCACTTATCACCACTACGTTGAGATCCTCCGGTTCCAAGTGAAGCCGAATCCGTTCCTCCATCTCCGAACAGCTAACCATCTTCCCTAAAACAAAACTTTGCTTACACTGAACCTTTTGTCAGGAACATAGGGGCAATGTAAAGGGAAATGCCACTAGGAAATAGTTACATACTTCGTTTCTTGAACGAATAACCGATTTATTTTTTTTTTTCAGGTAAAACCAACATGTGTGGAAAGGAAAATGGCACATGGAACACATATCTTCCAAATAACTGGAGTGGATATGCAGGCATTCGCTCCAGTGAGGTGCACATGTAAATGTATGTATGTCTATCAGCTTCACACGTCTATGGTTCTACATGCTGCGATAGAGCATTTTTCCCACTCTGCGAAGGTGTCTTTCACTGTCGCGCGCCTCCCGCCGCCTCGCTGAAACATCGGAAGAAAATGATTGACGCCTACTCGCCGCACACTCCAGCAAAAGTTCCCCGGAAAACGGCCCACCGCCCTGGTAACTCTTCTTTTTTTTCCTCTTTTTCACCCGCGAGCCTCCTGAGGACGGCGCTACGCCTTCCTGCACGTACCGTGATGCGGCACCCACGTTATCTCCGGTACAGGAAGCTGATGTCTCTCCTGCTCTGCTCGGTTCATTGATCACATGTTGCAATTCCTCTACGATTTTTATAAACTCCGGTGTAAGCCAAATAGGCGGGGGAGAAAATCCCGCAGGGATCGTGTCTGACACATAAGAAGTTGAAAGAGACGACAACTCAACGGACCTGCAGTCGGAGAAGCCATCCGTATCACATACACGAGGACTGCTAGGGGGAGGCAGTGGTGGTTTCTCCTTAACCTCTACACACTCCCCAGCACTCCGGTTAGAGTTTTTCCTCGAGAGGGGGTCCATTGTCCCCTCGTTTCGCGCACCACGCTCAGGGGAGTGTTCCAGCATTCTCCGCTCCTCCTCTTTCCAACGGTGCTGCTTCGCCCTTGCAATCTCATACAGGCGCTCATGGACCGGAACACAATCTTCCTTGGCATTGCGGCTAGAGTGGGTCACCGGAGCAAATGTCAGTTGTTCATTAATGTGAACTTTCATCGGAAGTGAACACAGACGCCAGCCCTGTACACCTTGTTCCTTTTCGTATGCTTCTAACGCGGAACAGAATCGGTCCAAGGTGCACCTCTTTGTTATACCGTACAACTGCAAAACCTCATCAATCTTCTTCAGAGTAGCGATGTGTTCCAATCCAACTAGCTGCGCCTCTTCTTCTGTGTCTGGAGACCATTGCCTCGACCAGAGGCGATACCACTGTTCCAGCCTTCGTCTGTACGCCCTAACGCTCAAACCCTTGGAATTTCCATTAATATGTGGTTCGAAGGATGGCCGGGGTTCATCCTTACGGGGCTTTTGCTTTGGTACGGCCCTAAAAAGTCTCTCAACAAACTCGCCGTTACTTTCGTATCGACACTTCGGCTTTGCCTCAGACCAAATCTTTTCGCGCAGCCGCTCCACGGACATAATGCGCTTCTCTTCAAATTCATAAAGTCTATGGATAAGCGCGTCCATGTCGCTACTGGATCGTCGGAGAGGGGTCGGTTCCTGTTGTGTGCGTTCCTCTTCCATCTTGTACTGACGGCGAACAGAATCCATGTAAAGGCGATCTTCAACAGGCAGCAAACAGGCACTCCTACTCCTTGCACGCTGAACAATAAGCTCCGATCCTCTTGAAATGGCCGGCATTGCACGACACTCCCTTTGGTCCCTCGCTTTCCACGATTCGAGAAGCATTCGTTGCCGCATTTGCCTATTATGTCGCTGACATCGAGTAAGTGACCCGGAACGCTCCATTGTCTTGGCGTACACTGTTATCTCGGGCTTAAACGTACAATGTTTAGTGTCGCTAGTTTTAACACGCAAACTATCCAGTCGCTTTTCCACTCGTTTCCGGAGCTCAACTCCTCTGTAGTACAATGAATCCAATGCAGGCGACTTATTACTTCCATCAACTTGTTGTGAGTCTCCAGTCACACCAAGTGGCTCCAGTGCTTTGGCAAGTGCCGTTATTTCGGGCTTAAAGGTGCAATTCTTTAGCTCTTTTGCCGAGACACGGAGCCTGTCCAGCCTCTCATTCACCCTCTTCTGCCGAGCAATGCCACTGTAATACAACTCAGCCAACCGAGCCACTTGGCCCTTCTTCGACTCTTTGGCAGCAGGCTTTCCTGCGCCTAAACCTGTGTTGTTCATAACTTATTAGGTAAACACACTACTGAATTGGAAGCAGTGAACTCTCCAGGTATCACAGCCCCGTGTGCAACGCACAGTGAAGGAAGGGAAGAGTGCAAGATCGCGTAATCATAAGAAACACACGGGGATAGTCACAAACATTTTTTTAAATAATAAAAAGCAGGGCGCCGCGTGCTAACCATATTTACACACTTTACATAACGAGAAGGGCGTGTCACAAGGTGCCTTTGATCACATCCTACGAAGCCACCACGTGCTCACGTTTCTGGCGTACAGAAGATGTTATTAAATAAAATATTTAAAAAATAAAACCCATCAAACCCCTTCATTTTCCTTCATAAGTTCTCGATACAACACATCGACTGCGGCACTCATGTGGAGAAAACGTCGACAAGGGTCAGGCAATGCCGTAGAAGGAGACCGTTTTCCTCACAAAGAACTTAAATCACACCGTTAAGCCAATGGTGGCAAAACAGCAGGTGAGCCGGGCCTCTCCACAGCGGGGATCTCGAGAAAACAATCATGTCACCGGAGGATATTACACGGTGCATATTGGTGTGGCAACACCTCGCCAGCAGTAACACGTAAATTGTGGACGTACCATTACCGTGGGCAATGCAACGACCACACAACGTTACTACTGGCACCAACACCTCCAAATCAAACCTTACGAAAAAAAAAAAGTGCTTCCGTCCCTATCCATGCAATCACAAAATTTGTCTTTAAAGAAATTTAATATAAATTTCCCCGTACGTGTGAAGAAAACAGCAGACAAGAGGTACACTGGAAGAGTGCGAGTATACAAATATATATATGTATCCTCAAAGTACAAAAACGCCGCTCTCCCTTCCCTCCCTCTGCCCTCACGATCAGAAACGACTACCTCAACAGCAGCAAAATACCATCACAAATATATAAGCGGTGTTGTCGATGTAAAAACAAAAAATGAAAAAGAGAACGCACGATAGGACATCACACCACCCCCTCACGTCTCAACACTCCTCAAGGTATATGTAATATTTATTACTAAACTTCATCTTCGAGGAGCGGCTCCTTCTCACCATTAGAAGGGTCCGCCGTCCCCAGATTCTGGGCAGTTTCTTCCGCCACTTCGCCTGACAACTCATTTAAATTCTCTGACAATCCCTTTTCATTCTCTGCATGGAAGGATCCCCCCAAACTGGGGGGCTTGTCATTAATTTCGCCATCAATTACTCTACTGGGTTCATCCCTCTTTCCGCCTCAGTTTTTAACTTGGTAAGCTCCTCTTGAAGGCTTTTAATTTTCTCCTCCTGCTTTTCATTTGCTCTTGAGTACGCATTGACCTGTCCACGCAACTTTCCTAAAGTGATAGAGAGCTCGGCTTTGCTTTTCTTTTCGGCTTCCAGAGCCTCCTGGGTCTCTTTTAGTTCAGACTTGAGTCTCTCAAGCTCGGCATCCTTATCAACAGACTTTGTTTCCGTCGGAATCGAAGGCAGAGGATTAGGAAGGGCTGAAGCAGCACGACGTTCATGCGCTCGCTCAGTGTCGCTATCGGATGATATGTGCCTCCTGTTGCGGCTGCGCCTCCGTCTTGGTTTTTCCTTCTCTTCCTTTAAACGAAACTCATAAGGCGAGTATGTTTGAAATGCTTTAAAGGCAGCAAAGCTACCCGCCAAGGCAGTCCCAACGGCAATAACGTAATCCCTCCAGTCCATGGAGCGACAAAGCGACTGCGCTTCAGGGAGAGGCGGCACCTGTGGGACATATAGCGGTGCCCCGCGTGTCGGGAATGACTCGTCTCAGACGTTCCAACATCCTCCCCAACCGGTAGCGATGTATTTTGGCTGGTGGGCAATGCCGACGCATACGGTTGGTTGTTTACCAACATTTTAATCTCCTCAAGTGATTTCGGTTGCCCACACTTACCGAACGCCTCACATATCTCCTCTGCTGATAAATTTTTGGACTTAAGGAAGCGCACTTTGTTTGCTGTTGATGCGTTCTTCACACGGGGGTCTAAAAGAAATTCGACTGCATTGGCAATGCGCTGTGCCTTCTTCTGGGGCTCATGACCCATCTCTGAGTTGGGCTTCAACTCGTGAACTGAACCAGACAATAGCCCTGACATGCCACTCAACGTGTTCACACCAAATCTACAATGGACATGAGAAAAAACAAACAAAGAAAAAACAGGAGAAAAAAAAGTGGAAAGAACGTCCCATTCCTTCAACAGTGGGATTAGGAAACAGTGCAAAACATGTGAACAATGGCTCACACAAACACACATGCCATGTCAATTGATAACATAGCCGAAACCCTTCAGAAAAAAAGAGGAGAAAAAACAGGGCGTGACGCAGTGCAGGGGTAAACTGCTACATTATTCGTCCTCGGCCTGTCGGTCAATAATTTGTTGAATTTGATCCTGGCTGTAGATTTGTAGCCGACCTGTAGAAGCTGGAACAACGGCAATTTCAACACTGGTCTTTTCAACTTTTCCTCCATGACCTGCTTCAATATCTGCACTGCAAGATCTTCCGCTTCCCGAATCGTCATACTGCGGTGATACCGCTCGCTAAAGACGGTTTGCGCGGCCTCCGCACCACCACCAATCGCCTGGGCATCGTATCGTGTGTAAGTGCCACTTGGGTCCGTTTGCCACAGCTGCGGCCCATTTTCATCAACGCCAGCGATTAGCAAGGACACACCAAAAGGCCTCGACATGAGTTTCTTTCGGCCCCCACTCTCACCAAACTGCACTGACAAATCACAGGTCGCCAACGCGCACGACTCAACACTCATCGGCTCGTCATACGTAAAGCGGTGATTCTGCGCCTCCACACGTGCGTGCTCGACAAGGATCCCCGCGTCGGCGACCATGCCACTCAGCACCGTACCAATATGATGGTCAATTTCCAGAATCTTGTTCACGCTTAGCGGGTCGACCAACGTAGATGGAACTCGCTTCTCAGCAGCGATAATAACGGCTTCGGGGGTCCATATGCCCAGGCTCGTGCTTCCTAATTTAATGGCCTCAATGGCGTACTCAATTTGGAAAATACGACCTTCCGGGCTAAATGTGTTAACGCCACGATCATACTCAGTCTTCGAGGAGAACATTTTTTCTTTACTTCTTCTTTAATTTCCTTTTTTTTCTTCTTTCTTCTATAATTGAACCACGCAAAATCAGTGCAACATATGCACGCATTTGTTGTCAGTGGAAGTAGTGGTAGAAAAGCCGCAATAAGGCGACATCGAAATAAATTGGGCACATCAGGGCATTTCCTGTTTCATCCAATGACACTGACAACATGAAAATAATGCCCCATAAGGATTGGCAGAGCAATGCATCGCCATGTAATGGGGCTTCTTTAAATACCCACATAAAAGGGAAGGGAACAAAAAATACGAAGACACGAGAAGGGAGAAACGTCACGTACCCTTTCAACTGCCCTGCTTCAGCTCACGGAGACGGCGTACAGTCGAACGCACTGTGGTATTGTTTGGTGTGCTCAGGGTGTAGGCACCGCCGGCAACTGTCTTGCTGCAGCCGTCACAGCGCCAGATGCCAACAGCCTTTCGGCGGAACGCGAACTTGCCGCAGAAGGAACAGAAGTGTTTCGCATGCTGCGACACCTCGAGTTTCTTAGCACGTTTACGAGGGTTCGAACCATAACGAGCGCCATAGCGCCCATCACGCCCATCTTTACGGTGCGTTTAGCCATTGTGGTCTAGAAAATGGCTTCAACACGTACAACAAAAGGAACAAATATTCACAGCCAACAGTGGGGAGAAAAAGTTACGAGCCTCGCTACACCGCAAATGCAAAAATTAGAGAATACACAACAATTCATCGCCTTTCATCGAGCGTAATATCTAATCATATTATTAATACGTTTAGGGAGGAAGCCAAGATCAATAAGCAAGTCTTAACTGTTACTCACGCAATTCAACACTATTTGATAGATACCAAACTGCCGCGCACACCAGCGACACATCGAATAAACCTGCTAGAAACCCACAGCGCGTTGGGATAAAGCAGAAATGAAAAATACAAACCCGCCGTCGTTTCAGTGTCGAATAATTTTACCTTCAATACTTCTGTAAAAAAGAATAAAACCAGCCATGACGTAACAGTTCCCAAAAGCAATAAACCACGCTTCCTTGACTTCACATGCAAAAACAAAAGCTGTAGTGCGGCACCGGAACCGAGAACCAATCCCGCCGCAGGCTGAAGAATAATTAGCAGACAAAGTACCACTGCATTTATCGCCAACCAAGAAAGGTCCAAGGCGAAGGCCGCTAGTACACCGCTTAGAACGCCACCGCTCACGATAAATCCAACAGTTCCAAATTGCTTCAACAAAATAGGGACAACCGCTGTGGCACAAATTAATATCGCGCAAGGTGAAATATTAAGCCCTTCTGCTTCATAAATGGAATAAGCCGACGATAGAAGCGAAGCTACGAGAGAAATTGTACCGAATTGAACAACGTCATACTCAACATACGTCTTCACACTCAACGGTATCCAAATAGAAGTAGAGTGGTGGAAGCGCTCGTGCAAATAACTGAGAGTCGCAATTATTTGTTCAAAAGCAGAAGCCATATTATGGGCATGCGAAGCAGTTGTTCCATGAGCCGATCCTCCAGTGCTAACCGCCAACACACTGATGCCATGGGAGCGCATCTTATACCACGGCTTGTAATCAAGCGGTGCTACCAACGCCGTTTGTAGGGCCAAATAGTAGTGATGGTACCTTGAACGAGTTGTAGAAAACGACGTGTACTGATTTTGGCATAATACATCAACGACAAAACCCCAGCGTTCCGCTACCACCACCGCAAGATTGAAAAGATCCTGATTGGGCTGCATCCCATTGGCACCAAACACGCTGAAACACAAACCATTTGTCTCGAAGGAGGTCACATTGATCACAAGTGCGGCACGAACAAATGAGTCGGGAATCGGCCAATTTTCTTGAGTGTCGTTGAAGAAATAAAAATGTGTATCGCATGCCATGTTCTCCCTCTCCCGCAAGATGGAAATCAAGTGGTTGGCTAACCGAACTGAAGGTTCTGAAACGGCATTCACATAAACAGCGAGGGCCTCCGAGCCCACTGAGCGTCGACCTCGGACGACCCGCGTACCCAGCGGCACCTCCGCATTCCCAAGAAGCTCGGAGTTAGAAGACGTAAAAACTGGAACCCTGTAAACTGTAATGGCGTTTTCATCAATGAAGTTCTCCTTGGGATAGACAGCTGGGACGAGGACAATAAGTAGCAGGCCGAGCACGAAAAGAAGGGGCGCGCCTTTGCTTGCATGCTTGTTAAGAAATTTTCTGGTGTAACTTTGAAACATTCTAGGCTAGTATCTACCTAAAGTAATAGCTGACTATCGACAAGCAAGCAAAAAAAAATCAGCCATGATGCATCCAACAGTAATAGCAAAAAAAGAAAAAAACGAAATTTAATAGGTTCACACGAATGTAGCAATGTCGGATCGTTGGCCACACAGCCCGACGTCGCGAGTGTGTGGCCTCCAGCCCACTACATCAGTATTTGCATCCTCTTTCCAGCTTCCGGAGCGCTTTGATATCCAATCCACTTATATGTTCTAAATATTATTTTCCTCACAAACAACATTTTCTCAGTAGTTCATTTTTTTTCTTTTTTCCCTCCTCCACAGATTTAATTCCCTAGAGCATAGTTTCGACCACCAAAACAAAAAAAAAATGAGCAAAAGTGTGTTACTGGCATGGGCCATAATTAACTTTGTTTGCAGTATTGTTCATCAAAAGTGCAATAATAAGGCCGTAAAGACCGAGAGCTTCCGCAAAGATCAGCATGAGAATCATCGCAACGAATATTTTTTCCTGCTTACCGTATGCACGCACCGACGCATCACCGGCGATGCCAATGGACAGACCAGCAGCCAATGAAGACAATCCCGCCGCAAGCCCTGCACCGAAGTGCAGGTAGCCAGAAAACGCTGGATAGGAATGTGGTTCTGTCTTGATGTTGTTATTGATAATAACAGAGACAATGAGTCCGTAAATGCCGAGAATACCAGCCATGACGACTGGTACAATACCACGCATAATTCGGTCTGCGTGGAGAATACCGAGATGAGCAACACCAACGCCTGATTTCGCAGTACCGTAGGCGGAACCAAGATTTGCAAAGATCAAGGCGGATGCACACCCATCGACCCGAAGAATGCTGCTGATTGCGGATAGACATCATCACATGGGACAGCGGCAGCAGCTCCACCAGCGACACAAGCACATGCAGCAAGAAGCAAGTTTTGTTTCTTCATCATTCGCGTAAACTCTTGTTGTGGCTAGACAGAATGCTTGCGGTATAAAAGGAAAAAGAAAAACAGTCATTGCATATGGAGGGAAAATCCTCAACATAGTCAACAATTGACCTTGAAAAGTACAGCATGGGCCACAAAACTGTAGGCACCCCAACCAACCGCGCAGAAATTTAAAACAAATGAAACTAGAAAGAAGTACTCTGGGGTTCCTGCTCAAACCTTACCTACGCCCCGAAAAGGCTGCCACCTCAGTCTTCTGCGTCTTTACCTTTTCCGCATGGCGACGCGACGCTTTGCGCTGGCGTGCAGCACGGCGACGAGCCCCAATGAGACGGAGGTACTCGCGGCGCTCCACTGCTGACTTGCGCACCTTTTCGATTGCAACACGAACCTTCTTCGCCCGGCGAACCCTAATGGTTGATGTGATGAGGCGCTGAATCTTTGGTGCCTTGAAGCGGTCCTTCTTGCCCTCCTTGGTCACCTTGCGCCGGATCACATATTTCCGAACGTCGTCTGTGCGGCTGAGGCCAAAGAGCTTGCGGATTTTATTGGCACGCTTTGGCCCGAGACGGCGGGGCACTGTCGTATCAGTCACACCCTCAATCGGCTTCTCGCCTACTTTCGTGATGATGACGTTTAATACGGCGATGTCGCTGGCAAGAATGCATCCACGGAGTGACTTGCGTCGACGCTCGCCCTGGTACCCACGGAACGTGTTGAAACCAACAGCGCCGCGTTTAACGAGGAGCGACACACGGCTTGGGGCCATAACGCCCTGAACCATTGGGAAGCCCTCCTTGTCGGAACCGCCCTGAAGCTTAAAGGTGTAACCCTTAAATTCTTCACCGAAGATGGCACCGTCAACCTCATTCCCGAGGCGGTAGTCAGTGAGGTTCACGCGTCGGAGAACTTCGTCGGTTACCTCTAACTGCTTTACAGTGCCGTTCCGCGGGTAGGCAATGTTAAGCTTCATTGAGAACGCTCCTTTTTTTTTTAGAGTAGTGGGGAAAGACGAACGCATGTGGATATCAAGTACAATGCATGTGGATAATATATTATGCATGAACATAGCCGGATGATAAAAAAACCAATTCTACTGATAAGCAGAAGGGAGAATGTGCACCAATATCCCATGGCCATAAAATGTTAACTTTCCTTTAAAATCCTCATACTTAGGGGGCAACACAACAAATAGATGATAATTATCGCCTTCCTATGCTACAACACCTACTACCAAGCACACAACTACTCGAACGCAGCATTACAAAACTACCTTGCAACAACCCCCTCCCAAAACTTGGTGCGTTGCACCCCTTTTGCTGAGTTACCCTCCAGAGAACTCATCGCTGAAAGAATTTCGATCAAAGCAGCAGTGATGCCAAATTGTCGAGTTTTGTTGTAAAGCGAACTAGTCCTCTGCTGCAGTGAGCTGATGTTTGTCAATTGTCCTTCTACCGCCACCAAGCGAGCTGCCTGCTCTGACAACTCGTTCTCACCAACTGCATTGAGAACCGCGAGCGCAGCATGAAAATCAAAGAAGTCACGGATTAGCTGCTCTTCCTCATTCTGTAGTGCATTTGCAAACAAGTAACGATTTTTCTGATTGTCAGTGCTAGCAGCATCGGCTAGGTCTTCCTTCCACCTATCGTACGAAGGAATATTATACACTGCGTTCCTTTGAACTCCAGCGGATACAAAACGATTGAAAATTACCTGATATCGATCTGCTTCCTTGGCGACCTCATATGCATTTTCCACGATAAATGTTGCATATCCAAAATGCATTGCCTCTTTCATATCATTGATGATGCCATATTTAAATTCGTCAGGATAGAGTTTGGAAAAGGAGTCAATGCCACGTTTCCAACAGGCATCAACACCATTTTACTGGAAACAGCAGAATCAATACATCGCACAATATTGCTGTTTAAGGCACCACAAGAACCCCGGTTTGTAGTAATTGGAATATAAACCAGGGCATTTTTCCCTGCGACTGCCGCTTCTCTCGAGGAGTACGGCTTACTGAACGCCAGCTCAGTATAACGAAGGCTGAAGTCGCGCGTTCTTATCCTGCCCTGGGCAGCACGATACTTGGCAAGAGTAACCATCTTAATCGTTTTAACGATTGAGTAGAAGCGGTTATACCCTTCCAGCTTTTCTTTGTAAAGACGGAGCTTCCCCGACATTTCGATACTTACGATACCTGTTAGCGATATTCAAAGGTGAAATAAAGAAAGAAAAAAACGTTTTCACACATGTTAACCAGTAAGAGCAACATGTATCCACCGCTGAATGTAAGGACAATGAGAAAAATAGCGGAATAAGAACAAGAAGGAAAAACAGCGATACGTAAGGAGTTGGTGAACAAAAAAGATCGATGCTCCCTCATCATTCGTCTGATTTTCCACACTTCCTGGAATCTTATCGATTAAAAAGAAAAAGAAAAACTACTGGGTAATTACGTCTCACCTTCCTCAGACCTAGGGCGCTTTCCATTTTTCTTTGGTGCCTCACCGTATCGGACACCTTCAGCATTGGTCCTAACACCACCATAGTCCACATAAAACCAATCAGAAGGCGTGTTTGCCTGGGGGCGGCCATATTTGTCCAGAAGACCATCTTTCACCAAAGAGCGCTTCTTCACCGCGACAGGGCCAAGACCCCATCGTCTCGGGTACGTGTCTCGATCCATGATAACACGCTTACTTCGGGCAACAATACCATGATCCACCGAAGCCATTTGAGAAGTGGACATCTCTGCATACGCCAGTGCAACTGCTTCACCTTTGGTTGTCATAAGAACAATTATATCGTCCCTTTCGATCCATTATCAAAACGGGCAAGGCCAGGTATCATTAGTTTAGCACCGTAACAAACCGCATTAACAGCAGAGTCTTTCACAACCACGCGTTTGTAATTTGTCAAAAGGTATTCACAAGGAAGAATTACTCTACGAAGATATGTTTCATCCTTTTCATTATCATATAACCATTGTGCATCAAGAACATCATGCATAGTGGATATGTGGTCGTCTTCTGTAATTACACCAGTCCGAATACGACGCAGTTCCTCCATGTGGCCACCAACACCAAGAATTAACCCCAAATGAACACAAAGTGTTCGGATATACGTACCCGCCTCGCAGTGTGTTTCAAACACTGCCAAGTGACGGTGCTTATCATATTCAATTAGCTGATTTGAATATATATTACGAATGCGAAGCTGGCGTTTGACTGCTGCAATCAGCGGCGGGCGTTGGAAGCAAGGTCCTGTCAGACGCTGTAGTGCGGCAACAACCTTCTTCTCGCTTACCGCATCGTGGAGGCGCAGCACGCCGATATAAGTTTTACCTGCATTCTGCTGCGATTTTACCAACCGAGTTGCGCGGTCGATGCAGATAATAAGAGCCCCCGTCACCTTTGGGTCCAATGTCCCAGCATGGCCAGTCTTTTCGCATCTTAAAATACGCTTAATCCATGACACAACCTCATGTGAACTAGGATTAGATGGTTTGTCAAGGTTAATCATACCATACTTCACATACTCCGTCAACGGTCTCCGAAGTGGAGACCATCCACATTCCAGCAGCGTAAAGTGCGATGACCGAACGTTAAGCTTATCATAATTCTTTAGTAAAAGGGGCCACTCTTCCGGTGATAGCGTGCATTCTGAACGTTGGCCATCCAATGGAATCGTAAAGTCTTCTTTGCGTTGTGTTCACCAAGTCTTTTGCTGCTCATTCGTAGTTATTTATAAAGCGGCTTTTTACTTTATTTCCTTCTTTGGATTAGACAAACATTGTGAAGTGAAAGACAGCACGTAAAAACAAGGAGAACATCTCATCAAAGAAATGAACATAACAATCATTCTTCGAGCTGTCGAGGCAACAATTCTAATTGACATCCTTTTTTTTATGTAAAGAAAAAACTTTTTTGTGAAACGGTAGGATGATAATAAAACGCTAACGCGTTGCCGACATCCCCCCTTGTGAGTCTGAGAGACTTTATTATTATTTTAATATATGTATTGAACAGTTAGAAAGGAGGAAAGATTAAATACAGGAAACGGTTAAACGTCGCTAAATGAATCACTGCGCCATTATGACAGAAGGAAGCCGAAAATGTCACCACACATAAGCTTGGAAGACAAACGAAATACTTCGCGAATTTTCTCTCCGCGAAAGAAATCAACACCCCTGCCCAAATTGTGATTCTCGTACGGATCACGGATGAGCATTGTCTCATAACCCATAAGCTTCCACCGCTCTTTCTCATCCAGTTGTTTGATCTCTTCCACCCATGCCTCCTTCGATAACAACTTACCTCTAGTCCTGATATCAACAACATCACTGTCAAAGTCAAAGCGCTCACAGTTTCCAAAGAATGCAAAAAAGTTTCTCAAATCGTCAAATACTACCATCATGTCCACCTCCTCGTATGGCAGCATCCCGTAAGCACCGGACACATTACCGCCATCTCCACTTCTCAGAAGCTTTGCCACGCTGTTCAAAAGTTTATCAACATCATTCTCGTCGATAATTTGTGTTGTTCGTTTAGTGACTTGCATGTAAAAAATGTACATAACAGTGAGCGCATAGGGTGATATCCACCCTCTCCGTGCATTAAGAATGCCCTGAGAATGGCACCACCTCTTAATACACAGGACACCAGCTCTAAGGCGCGGGTCCGACTTCATATAAAGCCTTAAGAGCAAAGAGTTTCGAGGACCATCAAGAGACATTGACATGTCAAAATATAAGTTATCCGCCTTGTCAGCGGCGCTTTTCCACACGCGAAGAACGGGAACACGGGCTGAGAAAACCTGCTCATATTGCATTACCTCCGAAGGACATACTTCCTTCTTCATGTATTCCAAAACGGATAATAGAACCTGCTTGTGGTACGAACGACCTACCTCAATAAACTCAGACTGGGAAAAGTTCAAGCACCCACCTTCCTGTAGATCGGTAGTGGACACATTGTTAAGAAACAATAATGAATAATCAATGTCGGCTTTCTGGAAAGCCGTCCCAGAAACGGAAGACCCGTACATGATAACACAGGGGCGAAGGGAATTTGTAGAAAGGCCTAGAAAATCACCAACAGGAAACCCCCTAAGAAGTCTTTCGAGCCACTTCTGATTATCAGTGAAACGAGCATATTCCTTGGATGTAAGAAGTAGTGATCCTAACTTAACCGATAGTGTCATGCACAGAGAAAGTGCTATCGCTCTATATTAAGCCTAAGTACTAAGCACAATCCGCTCCTCATCTGAAAAGAAAAAAAAAAGAGAAACACTTGGTGATTTAAATCACTACCGTTGTATAAGATAAAAGAAAATAAATATCAGGCTGTTCATGGACTGAAGCAACCGAGTGTAAAACAAAAAGGAATAATGAAGAACATGAGTTTTTCACACATACCAGCACAACCCTAAAGGGAGTCAAGAAAGACATCGACATCGTCGCCAACAGAATTGCTGGCAATCAAAGTTTCCTCGGCACTTCTCACCCGCTTCTTCAGCTCGTCGATAGCATTCACTTCGGCACGATCCCTCTTTAGGGCCCTCGGCAAAAATTGGGTAACTGCTGTAACTACAGATCCAGTTCTGAGTGCCAAATTGGGGATAAGAGAAAGATCCCCGTCATCACCAGAAGATACAGAGACGCTTCGTCCATCCTCTGTCGGTGAAGAACCGCAAACGGCATGACTGCAATCCTCCGCATTTTCCTTTTTCTCAATATCTCGAATCATCCTTTCAATTAACATCTTCCTTTCCTTTTGTTGAGGCGTCAAAAACTTCGCCCGGCGCAGAGACTCAAGCTCAAGTCGCAACTTGTTAACATCGCACTTGCTTAGCTTGTCCTCCCACTTTCGTTTTTTTTCGAGTTCGCTTTTTTTCTTTCTGTCAGCTGTTGAAACATTGAACCCATGCCGGCGCTGCTCATTAACGCTCATCTACCGCGATGGCAAAAAAAAAAAAAAGCGGTAGGCTTTTTGCTGTTTGTGAAACACAAATTAAGAAAAGAAATGAAATAAATAAATATTCCATACTATGCCCCGGCCCCCAGCATCAGAATGAATGAAGCAAAGATACCATTTCTCCAACCATCCAGGAGAAAGCATACAAAACAGCGCCACCAAAGGCCCCAAGAACGAAAGATTTCGACGACCCACATAATTAGCAAGGGCATCCAAGAAAAGGTACATATATTATCGCTAATATTATTAGTATTATTACTATCATATTCAAGAGTCAACATGTATACATTCGACGTCACACTTCTCAGTCATATCAATGCGCACGAGCTAAGGATAACATCAGATATCGAAGGAGAAATTGGTGTTACAAGTATCACGGTCACTAAGTTGCAGAGTGCTGTGCCACAACATTTACAAAATGAAAAGCAGTCCACCAGCAACAAACCTCAAACAACCGACTCACTTCACATATATTTATTACTCACAATGGAGCAAAAGCCATTTAAAATTAATTATTCTCAGTGCACCCACTTCGAGGTCGAAAACACCAAAAAGGGGTAACAAAAAAAAAAAGCAAGGGAGCGGACTGAAGAAAGATCACTGCAAACTATTCTCGATATTTCGATATACGCACAAACCCACACACGTTAGGCAGAAAATAAATAAAGTAAGATTAACGTCACGACAGCAGCAACCTTTGCTGCTCTTTCGAGCCTTATCAAGGGAAACAAGTGAAAGAAAATAAAACTCTCCACACAATCTACAGCACGAAGGGAACGGGGAAACCGCTGAGTAGTAGTGCTTCACACAATTATCAAGAAGCCAAAGACATTACAACCCAGCACAAGAACAGTGAGTGGAAGAAACCTCGCAAAACGACTAACAATATTAGAACACCACATTTTGCAGAAACCGTGTAATAATGTATTATCATTAGTTCAAAAGGAAGCGAAAGCAAAAGACTGTAAAAGTTGGGTTGAGTAGAAAGGGGGAGGTAACCAAAAAAATAGAAAAGGCAGTTGCTTTGCAAACAAAGAACCAAAGATATTTCTATTGTGTGAAGTCAAAGAGCCACAATACAATGATGAAATCCAAGCAAACCAAAAAAGATACTACTTATTAATGGGATATTGGAAGGAAACAATTTTACAAGAAAGTAAAGAAATCCAATCACAATTATTCTTTGGGGACTGGAAAAACGGCCGGATGGAGAGGGGCCTCAGTACATGTTGGCAAAATTACACTCGTTACTACAGAATGAGGTCGAGCAAACCTGACACTATGTCGAACTTATCAAAAGCCACGAAGTTTCACACAAGGATAGAGGTAGCGGAATACCACAGATATATAATAACAACGCTAAGACAAGAAAGAATGTGGTTCAGGGCAAGCGCAAAAAAAAAGCGAACAAGCCCAGTTTAAAAGGTCAGTTCGTTAAAACTTGTTGCGAAATCGAAGTAAGGTTGAGCAGTATCGAAGCTAAAAAGTCAAGAAAGCGATTATCACTAACTACGAGCACAGGTCACAGCGAAGTAACAAAAAAAACGCACCTAAGCTTGTTACAACAAATAATAATAAAATAAAATCATACACACTTGAAATTTCAGAGGCAATTTCCTTCAAATTTTCCACCCACTCACAATCAATCTAGTATAGAAGGTTATAGAATAATCATGGTCGTGGGACAAATATCATAAAGTTAAAATGCCGTGTGTCAAGGGAAAATATGAAAATTAGTACAGAAGAACGAAATCAGCAATAACGATCCTAATTGACATCGTGTGGTAGAATTAAAGCGTACGAACGCAGAATCCGAGTGTTTATCCTCTAAAAGCAAATTTTTTTAGAGATAGGAAAAAGACAAACAAACATCCCAGTGATGGCAAAAACTAAAAAGGTCTTAGCAACCCATTCACTGCCGCGGGATGGTAAGAAAAACGCCGCGAAATGCCTTAGTATTCCCCACAAGTTGCCTACGCCATAGAAACTTAACTATAAAATGGTAAGTATTCAGATGCAAATTCCCTCATTGACGGATAAAGAGGACGTCAAAGCAGACGTGGTCAATTTTTTCTAATCTAACGAGAGAACCAGCGGGAAATACACATATATTAAAAGAAAAACTAAAATTGGATGTGCGCATTACTGTAATAACAAAGAGGCCCACTAAGAGAATGACGGAACTAATTGGTAAGAGTCACCAAATGGCGCAGTTATTTTCGGAACTTACACCTTGCACTGTACGCAAGTTATAGTCGCACAGGAACGTTTCATAAAGCAAGGTATTCATCTCCTCCACGATAGAGACAACAAAGGCGTATATACTGTTAATAACATCACCATCCTTGAGATACGTAAATACAAGGGCAAACTCTGAATTAAAGCACCAAATGAAAAAAAAAAGACATCAAAACACAGCGCAACTAGACTAGAAAAACACCTGCCAAAATTGAAGTACAAGCGAAACCAGAACACAAAGAGTACTAAAGACACCTACAACACGAGTAAAGCAACTGGGAGCAAAACATAAAGCAGTGGCGTGCGGTGCGCAGCTAACATCCAGATTACCAAACATGAGCATCACCAGAACACTCAGAGAACAAAAGGAAACAGTTCTCAGTTACTCAAATGCACTGCTAAACTGCCAGACAAATCAGGTGCCGGGTGCAGGGCTAAATAAATCACCATGCCAATTTGAAAAATAAAATGAACAGGAAATCGCCTACATTCCTCACCCAACCCAACCACCCGTATAACTCTATTCCAAACGAACATGGAAAAACGAATGCAATAATGAAAGAAATCTGTACCACATATCTAATGACACGATGTAGAAGGCTATTACAGAATTTTCACCCTGAGCCTGTCATCACGTTTTGGCCACCACCTTTCCGTCCAGCACTGAGACTCGTCGTGTTAGACACCGGCGGACGCCAGATCAATGTAATCCATTTGAAGGCATAAAACGCGTTCTCCACAAAAGGTAGTGCAGAACAATACTTGTTTCTACCCACCACAAGGCAATTTTCTGAGGCCAACCGTTTGCTAGAAAAGAAAGAGACACTGGGAAGCAGGGACGGCCCGCTTCAATCGGTGGTTGAGGAAGTTTTCAGCCTTTTAATGTTAAGAAGAGTGTTTCGTGTCTGATGAGCGAAGAAAACCCCGAAAAAAAGAAAAGTAACACCTCTCCAACGGAGGGTCACCTAAGTGCTGGCTGTTGCTATCCACACTCCGCCACCAACTCCTACAGTGCTAAAAATGCCAACCTGCTTGGCTAACTCCTCAGAATTAATAAACCCCTCACATTGTCCCCTACTTCCCACTTACTGCCCAATAACGACGTAGCGCACAAGCACCGCGCGAGGAGCTCATTTTTACCCTTAAAGACAACCTACATAAGAATACACCGATATGTTCAATGTTGTAAGTGCTCCTGTATGGATTAGTCTTCGCAGCACATCCAAGAAGAAATGCACACACATGTAGTACCCCCCTCATGACGCACAACATGATGAAGGGAATTTGGCATTCCCCCTACTCAGTGCCCACACGGCCATAGTTTCCTGACTCACTTTTCCGCTGCTCTCCTTTTACCCGCACCCCGACACTGAAAAACTACACCTGCAACACGCAAATCACCTCTATCGCTCCTTAACCCCGGCGATCCACATTTACAAAACTCTCCACCACAAAGTCGCGCCACGGCTATCAAAGCGTCATTGATACGGCCTTCGATCTAAAAACGGACCCTTCCGAACCGCGCTTTCAAGTACCAACCACAGTACCCCTAACAGTAAGCAAACCAATATCCACTCTCCCCTTAACCGACGGCGACCGCATCGCCACACTTACTTCTGTCTTTCCCCTTTGCATAGGAAAAGAAAAAGAAAGAGACGCCTTTTCTCCGTCGCCCTGCCTTGGCCTCAACCCCACTGCAGCCAGAGTAATCGCGGCAGTTCCACAGGAAAGTCACACACTTCTCTTCGCGTTGGCGTTGCTGAATGCTGCTTTTCTGGCAATGACACCCAGTCGAAAGACGCTGGAAACTAACAAAAATCTGGCCGACACACCCAAACATGAGATAAATTGCCACACCGCCGCACCTTACACAGGAATGCACTCTTTGTGAAGATTGTTCTTACATGAGTATCGCCTGAGTCGCACCACGAAGCCTCTCATCATAGATGGAATTGCGGCACCGCAGACAGGGACCAGCCGCGTGGAGCTTCCCATTTACACGGTAAAGAGTCTCCTTCCCTCACTAAAAAATCCCAACTACATGTCCAAGTGCCATCTCAATAAAAACTGTAATTTAGAGGGAACAGCACACAAACAAAGCGCCACACCTACTTCATCTAATTGGTTCCAATCACACATCACCAACATATGCCTACAAAAGAGGCCCCACCAAGTCATAGTCTCTGGGAAATCTTTTCTTACAACGCTATAAGCCTTTGAAGACAGCGAGTCATGGAAGTGTCCTTCCCATCCGAACCTTGATTATTTTTCTCAGCCCTCGTTACAAGATGTACTGAGGCACTAAATAAAAAGCTGCTGTCCACCATAGTATAGTGGTCGCTTCCAATCAACGGCGTCGTATCACATACTACTCACCACGGAACACAGTTGTGGCGCACATCCGTCCTGCTTCACAATCTTCATGCCAGTGCTGCATATCCACGAGCAACGTTACCGAAGAGGAGCTCCGCCATCTCATCAGTCGATTCGTGTTGAGACACCTCGGTGAACATAGAGATTCAAAATAACATCACAGCTTCTCTTTATAAGTTGCGAGAGGGAGAGCCCCGTCAAAACATGCTGGAGAAGGTTACCCTCCTGGGGTGCACGAGCCAACAAACAACCTCCGGACACCCTCCGTTGGCAATCAAGTTCTTACTTTCAAGCAAATATTCTGCGGGCACACCTCAAAGAAAGTTTCATGTACTTGTCGCGCAATAGAGATATGGTGTTCGTTATGGGTGGCGTGAATAGATTATAACTCTGACACGCCACCACTTCAGTCGATACTCTGATCGTATAAGCGGGCGCAGCTCGCCTTGCTGCACCATGCAATCCCTCACTCGGCATCTTAACGATTGCCAAATACAAAGAAGTGTCAAGCAGTGCCCCATCAATAAGGGTGAAAACTGGTTAATAGAGTATCATTATCCTGGACGGATGGCCTAATTCAATTGCAAGCAGGACGGTTAAGCTTCAAGTGAATGTAAAACTACTTTACACAGAAAATGGAGCGCCTTGCATAGATGATAGGCTGCTCCAGGTGAGGGGCTCCAAGGACGTAAGGACGGACCACAAACTTCCCCCGGCCAGTTGCCCATTGCTACATGTCATATAATAAGTGGTCATCAATTAAAACAAATGTTTGCATCTTTGAACACCTCCCATCAAGGCTGATGAAGGAAGTGCGTTTTCTTTTAAGTTTCCTCCTGTGTTAGTGGTAGACGCCTCATCGCGGCGTCAGTGCACAGTACCTAGAAATGCTTATTTCACAAGGAAGTTGAGTTTCACCACGCAAAAACACTGACCTATCGACCGTGGGAGCCACTTCTATGAAACTAGGGCGCACGGAATTCGTACTTTTTATGAAGAGTATTACGATGCAAATAGAACCTCGGAGATGTGGCTTCTACGTGTTCCGCGGTTGATGATCCTGTCTAATGGGAACCCACCGAAGTCGTGTACATGACGCTAACCGCAGGAACAGAGGTGGCTTCAGAAGGTGAGATGCCACAGCAACTATGGAGGGGTAGCGGGTTGCAATAGGGACCGTCCCTTCGGACCAACGTGCGAGTCGTGGTCACCATCCACTGGCGAGGTGGGCGGGAAATAATCTTCACCCAAGGGGGTTTTAGTGGGTATTGACTATTTCTCCAAGTATGAGTCCCACACTATCACGTTATGGGGCGTGGTGTGCGTCAATGCACCTCCTCCTCTTCGCTAGTGTTGGGTGACTACTTTGGTCGTTAATATGCACAATGAAGAAAAAAGCTTCTCTGGTGCAGCTGGCCACCTCATCGTGGTGCCAGGGTCCAGTACCCTTCATTGAAGAAGCTGAGTGCCAGCTACGCTTTCGAGTTAATTTTTTGCGGAGTTGGCTGCTAGCTAAAGAGCCAGAACGGTGTAAACTGAAGCCTAACCGTAGTCCACCCGTGCGAGTTGTATTAGCTACAACTCTGTCAAATGTCATGAGCGTTCATCTGCGTCATCCCAACCGACAATGTGCCCTGCAAGAAGCACTGCGTAAGAAGTTGCTGTTGTGTGGTGATGTGGAATCAAATCCCTGGACCTCTTACAACACTTGAACTAAGCGTTCAGTCGCTCTCAGTGACTAAACTTTCTTCCCTGCTTTCCGGGGGGTCGGATATTATTACACTGCAAGAAACGTAGAAATCGGCAAGGAAATTTCGTCTTTGAAGACGCATCCTTATATTATGCATTCACGTAGAGGACGAAGCGGCGGATTTGCAATTATGGTAAGGAATACACTGAAGTCAAGGCAAGCCATTATGAAAATTACTGAACATGATACGAATGCCGAAGTAGTGCTTGTGGAAGTAATATTACGAAACGGTAATAATTTGTATATCGCTAGTGTCTATCTTCCTCCACCAGCAGCTGTCACGTCAACTTTGCACAAGCTTGTGGCTACCGTGCCTGCGTCTTCTCCCTTTCTCCTATGTGGTGATTTCAATTCACATCATCCACTACGGGTATTGGAGGAGGTTGAGGCACCATGGGGTACAGCACAAAAGCTCATGGATATCACCTTTGATGCGAACCTCTCCCTCGCAAACGAGCCGTGGTTTACGTTCGCCAGAGGTTCTTCTGAGCTCTCGTGCATTGACTTGACCTTTCAAAGGTTTCTAACTGTTGAATGTTGGACAGCGCGTGTTACCATCCACAGTGATCATTTTTTTGATAAAGTTTTCCGTGAGGGCTTCTCACCGCAATGAGATCCCCCCGGCGTCGCCTGTTAGGCGAAGACATTTCTACAGCTGGAAAAAGTGTGACCGGGATTCTTTTCGGAATAGAATGGATTCTCAGCTCCCTAACTTCGATCATAGAAACATTCATCGGAACATAAAGGCCTTTACGGACTGCTATCATACCGCACTAAGACGACACTGCCCGCGCGGTATGATAAAGGGTGGTCCCACTTTCTGGGTCCGTGAAATCATAGAAGCTGGACGTTGCGTGGAGACACTGAAATCAAGATACCTGAATATGCCATCTTCAGCGCAATTGGCGGCGCTGAGTGAGGCTAAGGACAAATTCATGGACGCCGTCAGGCAAAGACTGAACACTACTCTTCGACACCGGCTGGGGAAACTGTCCCCTGGAGAGCACCTCTCCTGGAAGTACATCTCGTCACGGAATAGGGCTACCATCCCTCTTGCAGACTCCCTTCTTCTAAGTGTAGAAAACAAGCAGCTTAGTACCTCGCGTCACATTACGAGCGCATTTAATGGCAAATTCGTTCCCCACTTCAAGATAGGTCAATGTTACTTAAGTTCACTGTCAGAAGATCTTTTAAAAGAGGTGAGAAAAGTTTGTCTCTCTCTTCTGCTGCTCTCTCTTCAGGTTTTTCACCTCATTTCTCTTCTCTTCCCCCATTAGGCAAACATATAGGTCCTCCTTTTGATGCTGTTTCTTTCCCCACCCTCTCCTCTCTAACTGCACTCTCCTTTCTTGACGCCCCATTCCGCTTGGCGGAGCTACTCTCAGCCCTGAGGAATACCCCTTGTGTAAAAGCCTCTGGTCCGGATGGGACTTCTGCCGAAACATTTGGACATTTCTCTGAAAAGATAGTGAGATATCTCTAAAGTACATTAACCCAAGCTGATTAACAGGAGTTGTTTCCGTCCAATGGAAACACACGACTGTTATCCCACTGCTTAAGCTTGGGAAACGGCCGGATGATATCAACTCGTATAGGTTTATTAGCCTTACATTGGTTATATGTAAGGTAGCTGAGAGAATGGTTCTGCGACGATTATTATGGGTATGGACTCCCCATGCCCACCAGTACGCGTACAGGAGCATGCATACGACGACAATGTAATTGGCGCATCTAGTAGATACTATTGAGCATGACCGAAATAACTATTTTGGTGTCCGTCTCCCCAAAAAGAGCGGCTTTTCTGTCCAATTGCACCACAGACCTCATCGCACATTGTTGGTTCTCATTGATTTCAGTCAAGCTTTTGACTCAACCGGCCACCATGTGCTGAGCAAGAGGCTTGCACTTATTCCAGGGTTTTATTGTAAGAGGTGGCTTCGAAACTTACTATGTGATCGATTTGCGCGGACCAGGGTCGGTAATCACAAGAGTGCTCAAAGACCGGTGCTAAGAGGAGTTCCTCAGGGCTCCGTAGTGCGACCATACCTGTTTTCCCTCTACGTGCACCCGCTCCTTAACTTGCCGAATATTGACCCGGGGATATCGGCTGACATGTATGCTGCTGACTTATCCATTACCATAAAGTGCCGTTCTCGTCAAGAGGCTGTCCTGAAGATTAATTCAGTTTTGGATAAGTTACATCGGTGGACATCTCAGAATGGCCTACAGGTAAACCCGTTAAAGTTTGAAGCCGCGTGGTTTACGACGTTAACACACACTGAAGGTGATGAGGACTGTGAAGGGATGTTTCCACCTCTCTTCAACGGTCATGAGATACCCATCTCGACTATGGGATCCACACACTTGCCAAAGCTGCTGGGAGTGCCCCTGGAAACACGTATAAATTTCAATTCCGCAGCTGCTTCTCAGCGCGCGACCGGCTCGACCTGAGTTGCACAACTGAAAAGCGTGGCGCACAAGGAGGCTGGTCCGCTTCCGCATGACGTGCGTACTTTTGTCATTGGTTGCGGAGTGTCCAGGCTCTTGCATGGCAGTGAGATGATGTAGGCGCTAGCTGAAAACTCAGCAAAGAGTGCGATGGTGAGAACATATGCGAGCCTAGCCAGAATAGTAAGTGGTACATTATCGACGACTGACCCGGAATCTGCGCTCCTGGAGGCGAATATGACGCCGTTACACATTCTTGCATTGAGGGCGCGCTTTGCTTTATTTGAGCGCGTTCGATCATGCCAAAAAGAATGGGTTCGGCGTCCGCCTCCAGAGCCCCCCGCGTGAAGGTTTTCGCATATCACCGATATCGCGAGAGACGATGTATTTACTGGTCGACGACTAAACCAAAGAATATGGAGTCAACCGCAACAGCGTTAGGGAAAGGAGATTCTTCAAGTCTGCTGTTCCTCCATGGTCAGTTTCCCATGCGAGCAGAGTGACGGTTGGGCTTACTGTGGAATACGACACATCTCTCACACACGGAGATGCAATCCGCTCAGCAAAGAGTAGGGTCAGACAACATGAGATCGGTAAGTACAGCCATTCTCAGTGGTTGATTGCAACAGATGGTGGTGTTCAATCACCCATGTCTGCCGGTGTTGGGCTATTGTTTAGATCTGTTTCGCATCCCGTACTGGTGAAGTGAGCCAGCGTGAACTGTGGATTGGTATCAAGCAGTTACAGGGCAGAGTCCGTGGCGACGCTATCGTCTATGGACAGGTTGGTTATGCCAATGGCGAATATCGAACACAAGACATTACTCATTGACACAGATAGCCAATCCCTCTTGAATGCATTAAACAAAGGTCCGCCAAGTCAATCTGACTACACGGATGATGTGATGCGAACTAGGCTTATTGAGCTCGCACTGCAAGGATGGTTAATTCACTTTCAATTCTGTCACAGTCATTGTGGAGTAGTAGTAAATGAGATGGCAGACGAATATGCAACTCAATGCATGGAGAATGGTCACTTCACCGAACCCTCAGTCAAACCACTATGGCACACCGATCTTGAAGCTCTCATCACCAGACAACTCAAAAACGGTGGGCCGCCTCATTAATAATCGACGCGCATCGCTACAAACTATGTGGAGCGAAACCGTCAGACCTTAGTGGACTAGACCTGATAGACGGTACGAAGTTAACCAGATCAGAAATGGTCCAGTTGGCTAGACATCGTTGCGGAGAATCAGAGTATTTTGGACGTTTATTTTGGAGTCTGAGTGACTGTTTGCCGACACGCAGGTTTTGCAGCTGTACACCCTTCTCTTCCGGAAGAAGGCCTGGATGCATCCACCAACACAGCACAGGAAACGGCGAAGAGGCCAAGGGCAAATAAGAACCGGAGACGAGAACCCTGTCCATGCTGCGGTGCTGTTTTCGTTGGATTTACAAAAGTAAAGCAACACTGCAAAACACGTCATAGTGATCATCCGAAACCCGCCGAACAACTTCAAGTTATTTTGCTGTGGTGAGTACTCCAGCAGAAGTGATGCGCAGCACAGAACGAGGTGGAAGCAAAATCCGCACTACATTCGGCTAGATAACAGTAGGACTAGAAGAAAGTCACACATGCCGGATGTACAACTCCCGACGACGTTAGTTGACGTGGGAAATATGGAAACGCTTCACCACATTCTGCATTAATGCAACGAAGCGCGAAGAATACTTCAGGAAATGGGTATACTGGATGAACTAAAGAAGGAAAGTATACCCAATGGATGCTACTACAAGCAAAAATTACTGATGCTGTTACCTACATTGTTTGGCGTTGTTTGGGGGAGGGTGGCGGCGCGCGCAGATGAGATTAGAAAAAAATGTATACTTTTAATAATCTGAAAATGTTATGAATTTTGCAAACTACGTGTTGAAGTGTACAATTACTGTTATTACTGCTTGCTTGCTTTAAGTCCCTATATTTTTCGGCAATTTTGCATTTTGCTGAAAAAATATATGACGGAAAGCTGCGCACATGAAAAAAAGGTAATTAACAGAATTTATTCTTAATATTATCACAAATGCGGGTCTTTATGTGACTCTAAACATTTATCTTATTACAGAATCGTTGCGCCTCGATGCTTTCTGCTGTGTGTCGATATACGTATCCCGAAACATTTTTAGTACCCATCTTAAGGATACACCTTCAGTGGAGGGGAGGTAAAGATTCTTCTTTCTGGACGACAGGCAGGCGAACCGTGTTGGATGTGTTCCGCCATCCTGAGTTGTTGTCAACTGTGTTATAAGGTGGCGGCTCTTAATATACTTGTGGTTATTTTGTTGTTCTTATAGCTTGAAAAAAATTAATAGAAACAAAAGAGCAGAGTGCTTTTCAAGGGGTGTTTTATATGACAAAGTTTCTGTGTATTATCTAGTTCGTTATGTCGCCAATGCTAAGGAGTTGTGACGCTTTAGAATTTAAAGAATGATTCCCAGTCAAACACTTGTGCTTCTCGAATCATATGTATTATATCATCGCCTTGGGTTGGTAATACATCCTTTGCCAGGGAAACTACAGGATATATATACATATATAAAGAAATCGAACGACACAAGATGCTGCATTTAGTTCTATGGTATCCTTGCCTTTGAAACTTGCCTTTCAATTGTATTGATGGAACCTGTTAGTTTAACTCGATGTCGTAGTGATGAATGAACCCATACAAATAAAAGGACCAAAACTATTTGTCATATCGACCAATTAAAAAGAATCATGATGTGCCTGGAAACCTGCAGAAAGAGGTAACAAGCAGACATGCGGGGAAAATTGCCTTGTTTAGAGGGATAAAAGAAGTTCAGATTATAAAGAAAAAAATTGATTAGCCAAAGAAGCTGGACAGGTGACATCAACAAATGGAACGTAAAAGGGAAGGAAATACGGAAACTATTTGAAGTTGAGAAAAAAAATCTCAGAAGAACGCCCGAAACAATAGAACCTTATAATTAGACACACCATGATGCAGGGAGGGACAGCAGGGAGAGTACATAAATTGCATGTCGATGAATAACTGTGGAATAACATATAATCACCCTGCTGTAGAGCAGAGCCTGTAGCTCAAGCAACATTGCCCGAAGTCCTCAACCTCGCAACAGGAGGAAAAATATGCACCGAAAAATGTTCGGAGAAAGTAAAGTCCACTCCAACCAGATGCCCCTTCCACTAGGGTGAAAGCACTGCTATTACAAAATAGGGGACGAGGTCAAGCTGGACTTCTCTAAGTGGCAAAGATCAAAGACAAACATATATGGACACAACCTTAGCAATCTGGAACTGGGACAACCTGACAAACCGGTGCAGATGCCACAATCACTTAGATGGTTTACGCGATCATTTCCCCGCCCCTCCAAGAAAGAAAAACAATGCTGGCTCTTAATTGTTCCTATTCTCCCAACGATGTCACCGACAGAGTAAAGAAAGAAACCCAGAAAGGTACAGTGATCTACTGTCCTTTAGGCAATACTTTGTCAGACGGCTTCGTTGCAGGCACAGACGGAAATTGCAACAGCAATTTTGTGGGGACTAGAAGTGTCAGCAGTAAAATGGAGGCAAAAAAAAATGGAAGACATTGATCTTGGTTAGGGAGTGGACGATGACGCTGTGCCGAGCAATGTAATGGCAAGTATGTTTGGTATGCGCCTACACGTAACACCTACTCCTTATCGATGATGTTTTCGATTAGGTGTTTATTCTGCTTACTGTCACACTGTAGGAAGGACGATAGACAAGTAGAAGAATGCGTTGTCAGGGGACTGCAGCAGAGAAAGGGGCGCAAAGCAGCGTCCGCGAGGACTTTCAATAAAACGGACAGCTAGCCATATGAAAAGAAAAATGCTAATCAATAGAACGTGAAGTGGATAAGTGCAAATACGATTGAAAACAAAGGACAATGTACAACTAACTTTTCGCAGCGTAATTTGGTTAGTTCGAATCATGTTCAAGAAGCAAGCTTAGTGAAATTTTTGCTTTCATATTGTATATTCCGAAACAGTTTGCATATTTTTTCTACTTTGACATATGGCAGAATAGTGGTGTATGCTACGCGTGGAAATGCTAATGGACAACTCCGTGATTGCTTCATCGCTTTTATATTTGTCGAAAGCATCATGTGAGCGCATTTCAGAATCATAAGACGTGCTAATTTCTTCTACAACTATACCTAAGGTCAGTTTTAACCGTGCCGGTTGCTGTAATATGCGGGAGTCGTTTACTTATTGTACGCTTGGTTTCTTAAACTTTGTGTCCGTTTCTCTGAAATGTTTTATTTTAAGGACTACAGAGGAAATTAAGAGCGCCAGACCTGGCGCTTCCGACATGGCCATCAGCCAAATAATACCTCTGTATATTGTTCTTTCATGTTTTTTTCTGGTTATTACAATATGCTTGCTTCCAAAAGAAAAACTTCATTTTCTCGATTGCTTGTAAATGTGTGCAGGCACTTTACTCACTAAAGGGTGCTTAACTTCCTCCCCTTTCAAGTGATTGTGGGGTTGAATGCGTTGCTTCCGGGAACAACTGCAGCTTCACATGATGTAAGTTGAATGTTGAAGTGGGGAACTTTGTGGTAAGATTGTCTTTAAAAACTTGTTAACCCCGACGACGCCAGCCACCTCAACGTGGTACCAGGGTGTAGTTATCGGTCTCTGTGAGGAAGCCAAGCACCTGCGCTATTACCAGTCCGAATGTATTGGTGCGCGCCAGAGGCTCGCGGCTGCCAGAGAGGAAGTATGCAGCATCATCGGCACTCTGGAGTGGATGAAGTCAGGAAAGTGCTCCTCTGCACGTGCGGTCGTTCTCTGTTATATGTAAAGAGAAAATTGTTGCTTATCAGCGGGGATGTGGAGCGTAACCTGGTCCCATTATACGTACAGTGCAGTGGGACATTGGGTCGTTGCCTCAAGTGAAACGGATTGCCCTGGAGAGGAAGCTTCGTGAGGATATTGTTTTATTTGGTTATTGCAGGAGACACACCTGGCGTGGGCAGAGTGCACCGCGCTCAAGATAAGTGGATGCCAACATGTGGAGCAAGCAAAACTCACGGGGGCGTGGTATCGATTTTGGTGAGAGAAGGGATAGGGGTTGAAGTGGGCATACTAGAAACAGAAGTTCCGGAGAGATCGACCGTGACACTGAGGCTCTCAACCAATGTGAATCTAATGATCATATCAGCTTACTTCCCCAGAAAGGCAGACGTTTCCAGCACATCGTTGAGACAATCCGCGATTGCAAGCGGGCCTCTGGTTGTGAGAGCATATGTCAACTCACATCATCCGTTGTGGGATCCACTGCGGCCAAGTGATGCCAAAGGGAATGCATGGTTGAGTGGTGTACGCAAAACGATATGAAGACCGCCAACACCGGCGAAGTCACCCGCACGCAGCCATGTACGCTTTGCTTCCAACACCGGATACCACGCCGTACAGAGACTGTGACGTCCCGAACTGGATACCACGCTGAGTCCCGATAGCAACAACTTTTAGATCACATTTGATATAATTGTAGGTGTTGGCATGGAGGTGATTGCGCCTTCAAAATCTGCCAGAGTGCTACCCGCGCGGGGCAAAGCGCGATGGGACGAGTTCCGACTGATCAGTGATAAGCCCACCTCCCAAAGAATGAAGAGGTCAGTGAAGGGTGTGGATGCGCCTAATGAGGCTGTCAAAAAAGGCGTTAGGCAAGCGGCGAAAAAGGCGATGCACAAAGGCAATGGAGTGGTGCCGCCTTTCTGAACACCCGAGCTGACGAAGCTGAAAGTGATGGTGCAGCAGTGTAGGAACGAGCGGAAGAGAGATGCACGGATTCGGTGGAGAAGTAAGGTGCTGGCAGATACGGCGATCAGGCCGTGGGAGGATAACGTGTCAAGGCCGACAGTGACAGACCCAATCAGCCGGAATCTTCTCAAATCTATTTATGCCCCTCGTCCGCTCACCTCACCAGTGCTGGTGGTTGACAGTCATACATTGACAAAGCTTCAACAGGAATTAGCACTGGGAAAGATGTACAGGGGGCAGTCAGCGAAGGTACCAAAACCGCCAGACATGCAAATCCACAGCACCGCACCAGGCATGGGACATTTAAGCCAATTATGGAAGCATAACTGGAAGCAGCGCTGCGAGAGCCCTCAAGAGGCATGGCTCCGGGAAATGACGAAATTCATTGCGAAGAGCTACAACGCATGGGTAGGATTGACAAGAAGTGCGTACTTCGATTATTCAATTACAGCCTGAAGTGCAGTCAAGTTCCTGAAAGATGGAAGCAGGGAGTTTTTGTGCCACTGCTGAAGCCCAACAAGCCTGCAGGCAGCATGGCCTCCTTCAGACCTGTGGCGCTAACCAGAACGCTATGCACGTTCATGGAAAGAATAGTTTCACATAGAGTACGTGGCTGTATTGAAGGCAAATTGAAACCGTAAACAATCTGGCTTTAGTCCCACAAGGTCAACACTGGATACGCTCATGCAGGTGACGAGTGCCGTCCGGCAAAGGGAAAATGGAGAGGAGGTAACAGCAGTATTCATTGGTTATGAAAGAGCGTTTGACTCGGCCGACCATGGGTGCGTAATCGAGGTACTGAAGGCGTTTGGGGTAGAAGTGCATCCCATGGCACGGATAGCGCGGTTCCTGCAGGGACGTAACGCGCCAGTAAGAGTAAGCAGCATTAAAACGGAAGATATTCGAATGACGTGCGGTGTCCCCCAAGGCTCTGTGCTTGGGCCACTGCTGCTGTTGATTGCAGTGTTAGACTCGCCTAGTAAGCGACTTAGTAAGATTCCAGGCTTGATGCGTGGATTCTTTGCCGATGATCTCACGATAATATGCATACACACCGAAATATGCCGGAGATTCAGGAAACGACAGAGAACGGCTTGGATTGCATCACCAATTGGTCAGAGGAGCAGTTTATGGAGGCCTCAGAGGAGAAGACGGAGTACACGTTGTTTGGATCCCGTGGCAAAAATATGCTGAAGCTAGAGGTGGGTGGGACTGCTGTAAATGAACGCCATCGAGAAAACTACTGGGGTTGATAATCCAGCCCCACAAGGGACTGAGCAAATATGTGCATGATAGTAAAAACAGCGGCTAATATTGCGGCCAACGAAGCTGAGGGCGATCGCCTCTCCAGAATTGGGTCCGGGAAAGGAGGTACGACGGGCGTCCCATTTAACTGCACCGCAGGCAGAAGTATGCTGCGGCACGGCGTCGTGGTGGTTTAGTGCATCGCAGTCAGACAGAGAGAAGCCGGGCAAGCAGCTAATCGTGCAGATGCTCTACTGAAAGCTCGGTTGAAACGAATAAGCGAAGCGGCATACAGCAGGGCTATTGAGTGTTACTGACGAATGAAGGTGTGCGAGGCTCAGTATGCAGAGGCTGCTGATAAAGTGTTTCCCCCACAGCATGCCATATATTTCAAACTGGAGGAAGTAAGGCATACGTGCGACACAATCGAAGTGTCCGTCAGGCAACACGAGGCGACCGTATTGCAATGGGCGAAGGAAGTATATTTTAACACCACAGCGCCAGGAGTACTCAAGGCTGAAACACCAGAGGAGGAAAGGAAAGTTCACACCATGAGGAGAGTGCAGCGGTTCAATGGTTATGGCTATCAGGCATGGGCAGATGGACCAGTGGTGTTGGACGTTTCATCTGGTGCCGAGGCGCTGGTGTACCCTCCGACTGGAAAAAAAGTGAGAAGGTCACCCTGGGTGGTAGAAACCTGAATTCCAGTTTCATCAATAAATGCGTGGCAGTGGAAGCAGTGCTACAAAGGCTGTTGCGGACCATTGAAGTGAACGAGTTGCGCAAGATGAGAGAGTGGTCGCCTTCACGGGTTCGCTGTAAATGTTAATGGCACTGGAAAAGGGACCTGTGATTGTGAAGGAAGCGTTACTGGGGAAGGTATGGAACCTGATTCTGCGCCTTCTTGTACAGCCAAGGGTGGTTGTTGATTTTTCAGTTCGTGCTCTCGCACTGCGGTATCCCGCGAAATGAAGCCGCTAACAGAGCAACAGAGGAGGGCAACACCGAGCCACAGTCATATCCAGCCTGGATTACAGACGTTGTTACGGGCATTGAAAGGCAGATCCGGAAGGACAATATGAAGGCCTTCGAGGAGAGCCAGATGTCAAATACGTACCAATGTGCAGTGTTTAACCACATCGGACCAGCGCCAGGGAATAAACTGGGTCGGTTGAGTGAGTCACTGCTTGTGCAGTTTGGAACAGGCACCTCGAAACATTTTGGATAGCACCATCGTGTGCTCGAAAAAGGAAACCAATCGATTGGAATGCAGAGGGTGTTGCGTGGGGCATAGAGTCACGGACATCGAGAGTGCACCAGTGAGGTTCACAACGGATGAAACTACGGAGCACTCGTAGTTCTCTCATGTGGCTGCGCGACAGAGTGACCCCATCATATACCCATTGTGCAATGTGGCGAGCGCGCATCGCCGGGTGGGTTTGGTGCACCTGATGAAAATTCACGGTTCTGCTTGAGAAAGAGTGTTGTCAATTACAAAGGTGGAAAGAGAAGCGGTTTATGCATGCAATGGGCACTGCTATTTCCACGTGCGACAGGATAAAATTGGAGAGGCGTGGCTTACTGGTGGAGCGCATGGCCAACAACCATGCTTTGGAAGAGGTACCACATGTGGCAGGAAGACAGAAAAGGAGCAGAGAGGAAGGGGGTGATGCGGACAATGTGAAGTTAAAGCGCCTCTGGTGTTGTAAAAAACATTCATCGTACGGAAGGCTGAAAAGGCAAACGCTAGCAAGGCACCCGTATAGGAGAGACAGCCAGAAGAGGACAACGTCATTAACGGGGCTGCGGATCCTGGTGAGGATGAAGTTGACCAAGATGAGGAAGCAATAGACTGCCTACGGTGTAAGCATGTGAAGGGCATAGCACGATGCACCCGAAACCAATGCGTGCAGCAGTCCGATAGGAGTCAAGGTAAATCTACTGCACTGAAGCAACCATCCAGAAACAAGTGCCTCGTAAGTGGCAAAGAGTATCATCATAAATGGCTGATTTGTCACATGCAAGAGAAACATCCAGATAATGGCGAGTCGCAGTGGCCAGCGCCGTAGTCCCAACCTTCCCATATAAAGAAAAAGAGCAAAATGAGTAAGAAACGGAAACGGGAAGGGTGTGCAGGAGGCAGAGGTGAATGTGGATGGAGGGAGGCAGAGGGAACGTCGAAGAATAGGCCGGTACATGGAAGCGGAGAAAGGAAGACACTTTGTGTGTGCAAGATGCGGCAGCGCATACAAGCACAATAGCACCCGCTTGAGAGACACACGCGCGCATGTCACAAGAAAGATGAAAGACGAGTCTGTGGTGATCACCCTCACGATGCACCACACACTCCAGTGTTGGCATGGCCCAATGAAGTGTGAACGGGAGCAGTGTCTCACCACAATGCATCTTCAGGCAAGGCACGGCCAGCCGAGGAAGGAAGTCGAGCACAACATCCTGAAGGTCATGCGTCAGGAGTCAGCTGCTTACCTGCTGGTGCGCCAGACATTGTTTCCACTACGACAAAACCATGGTCTGGAATGCCTGAAGGAAGACCAAGTGTGCCATAGTGAACCATTGGCACGACCTCTCGCAGACCTCTTCAAGCCAAAAGGCTTCCACGACCCCACTTCTTACTTTCTAGTAGAGAAACCCACACAAGACATGAAGAGGGGACGGCCGCCCGGCAAGCTGGCCGTCCCATCCGCCTCTGCGCTGCCGTTAGCAGCACTGGTTTTCTTGCGTTGCGTGGGTGAAAACGGTCTTACGGAAATGCTTTCCCATTGCAAGCAGGCAGTTCTACAACTAAACTGAAGGAAGCGAGGACGGTGCCGGCGTTACGATCGGTGTGCCCAGCTGGTTTGAGGAGTGCAGAGAATAGCCGAGCACCAAGCGGAGCACGTGCAAGGTGAAAGCACACTAAGCAAATAAAAACAACACTTTCTATATAACTATCTAAGGGAAAGGTACCAATTCTAAAACGTTTGGCTGCCCTCATGACGGCCAGTGACGCTATCAGGGAAGAGTAAGGTAAGGCACCATCAGTTCGCACCAAATTCCACCATTCTATTGTAACGAAAGGAATGGTTATCGTACGGCCAGTACTGTGTAATACGGAGTAACGTGAGAACGCGATCAAATCAGCACCGAAACAAGTGCAGCGCCAATGAGTCACCACAGTAATACAGACACTTTCCTGGGGTCTCCACCCCTTACCAAGTGCCAACTGATGGGAATCACTAAAACCGAAGCGTGAATTATAAGTAAAGTTGCACCAAGAACATCGGGTAGACTTGATTGGCGAAGCTTGTTTGTGAATGTTTGGGAAAGAATTGGTGCCCTCGTAAACGCTCCGAGAGACCACCACGTCACAGTTGAGAGAGTTCAAGGAAACTGAGTGAGGCATGTTCCACAGCTAAGTTGTGCTTATCCGCTTGTGGTGGGGAAATTGGTGTTTGATTGATGACGGCCGCTCGATTCAACTTTGATGGTGGTTTTGTAAATTTCGAGGAGCCACATTGCCATGGGATATGCACACTTCCCTACCCTTCGAAAAGTAAGACGATAACCCCATAACCGCAGACAAAAAACATTGCGGGAGTGAAAGAACTTAGTGGTGCCTATTGCGTTGGGCGGCTTTAGTTAGACAGTCTTAATCGTACTTCCTCACGGAGGGTTTGCAATTACTACTGCACTTCCTGCAATGTGAGGCATCTTGGGGTGAAGTTGTTAAAGCCCTGTGTTATTTATTTCACTCAAGCTCAACAATCCATAAGGTGAAAAACAAGATAGTGCTACGCAAAGGAGATTCCGTGCACGAAGGGATGGTTTTAGGTACCGCGGGGAATGTTTAGAGGAGAAACAGGGGGCAGAGTCGCATGGACAACTGGAAGCTATCAAGCAAAGAAAAAAGGAAAGTGCTGATCCACAACGAGCATGTTTGACTGCAGCTGATTAAAGAAGTTACAAAGAGGTATTAGGGCTCCAGTTTAAGTAGCACTCAGAAGCGGGTTAGCAACAGCAATGTGAGTCCCAGGGACAGTTTTGTGAACTATGACTAGGGTATTGAGGCAAGTGAGAACGCTGGTTGGAAACATACCAACAGACGACAACTACCACATGACAGAAGTATTAGCAGAATCGCATATCATTCCTAAAGAAGAAAACCACGAGGGAGATGCCCACACGTAAGGGAATTGGAGCCGCAAAAACTTAAACGGTGCCCCATGCTTTGGTGGAGCGGGGGTGCGTTTACGTTTCCCGAGATCAAAGATGATGAAATTACTGGAGGCTTAAGCAATGCCCGCTGGTGCCAGGTTTCGTGGTGTGTAGTTTTTTTTTGAGATTCCCACACATATGGTGAAGGATATTTAGGCATTATCCATGAAGTCACTTAAACCACTATCGATATCATGCTTCATACACAACAGCGTGCGTCGTCGTGAGACCACACAACACAGCCACAGAGAAGAGAGCCATTAACTAAAAAACATGGCAATAACCCACAACGAAAAAAATGAAGTAACTGAAATAGGCCTAATGAGAATAACATGGGAGCTTTTGTTCCCTGATTGCCACAGACAACGCATTACTTTTATGAAGCGAATTAGTAAAACATCTAATCCATTAACACAGGCTACATATTTAATATGAAGTGTATATGTTAATACAAAGGTTTCGAAGTGTCCCGTGCAATTTGCGGAGGATATTTGGGACAGTCAGCGTGAGCATCACAGGTCATAAAACTGTTCCGGGCATTGTAGCTACGACCGTTTCAAGGGATCTTTAATGGACAAACAGAGGTACAAATGGGGATGATAAAGCACTTCAACGCAAGTGTCAATAACAAAGCTGAAGACACACTTGATTACTACTAATATTTTTTCCGATGGTGTGCATTTAAAGGAAAATATTTTTCGCTTTTTTTGTGAGTGTAAAAAAATCTCATCGTAGGGAAAGGAATATATAAATACCAGCGGGCAACATCAGTATGTTGGTAAAAGTGTTAAATGCCTTCCTTTAGACCGACCGCTCACAACACACACTGAACCCGAGAAGTGCCATGACTCAATAACAAAATCCGCAGCGGAGGCGCGCAAAACTTCAAGGTGATAAGAAGTTCATTTGGATGTGCCTTTGACTGTATTATTTTTCATGAGGCGCTGGCACGGCACGGAGCGCTCTGCCTCGTGTAATAATAATTTTAATAAGTTTAATCCCCTTCCGGGAAACTCAATATGATTAACACTTCGACGGGGGTTGATGAACAAAATTCTTAGCAGCTCTTAGGCACTTTATGATTTTTATTTAAAAAATATAACGGATAACTGTGTGCTAATGTTAAAATGAAAATCCTAAGTATAACTCAAACATAATAAAATTAACAAAATAAAGCCAAGCTAATACAACTAAAGAAAAGCTGTAAAATATAAAGGGGATTTCATTAAGTTTTAAGACTTGGACATCGCCACTTGGTGTTGTGGGCACACTTCATATGTGGCGAATATAAATGTGCATGATAGATTTTAATTACTCATACCTGACACAGCGTGGCTGATTTGAGGCTCACAGCTTCGGTGATAATTTTCGTCAGCGCACGGAAAGAACGAGCATACAACAATGTGATACCTCTCACACGCGCTATGGAACCTTTTCAAATAATGATTGCAGTAGTGGGTTTACGTTGGAACTATTTATTGATAACTGAGCTTATCAAATATTAATGTAATGTGGATAAGTTTCTGTTGGGTAAAGTTCAGCAAATGCGACACGTGAAAATCATGTTTCCGGTAAGGTTCTCATTGGTCAGAGCGCAACTTCTCTTATTATCCAAGGTACTTCGATTAAACCCCGGTTCCGCTTTAATGGTCAGCGTGTCGGCTATTCGACAAACCGTTGTAATCAAAGTGTGTTTACAAATCAATAACTCATCACGTGTAACATGAAAGGAAACGAATAAATGCCTGGTTTCACAAGCTAAACGCTGAATTTACAATAACTCTCATTTTGATTAATCGCTCGGTATTAAATTACAGGTGTGTTGCCCGCTATATTGACAGTGTGGCAAAATAAATGACAAAAAACTGGCAGAAAATATAAACATCGCACTGCTGTCACGCTTTCGGGACACTGTGAGAGCAATCAATATCAAATAAAAGTTTTCCGCTGACCATGTGTGACATGCATTTTAGTTTATCTTGGTCGCTAGAGAAACAAAAATTATATTATTTTAAGCACTAACAAGGGTGCAAAAGTAAAATAACGTAATTGTTTTCGTTCATTATTTTTTAAACTCACGGAAGAATAATTATGAATGATGCACTACATTATTGTGCAGCATGGTCATTTACTCTTCTAAAAAACAAACACCGCGGTTGGTTGAATTTAAACGCTTTGCAATGAATCAGTGGCGGTGGTTGTTATAGTTGTAAAAGGTAAAACATCACTACATATCACCGTTTCGATCTAATGCACTGTAATTTGGTAACACTTTAAGCACGTGTTTTGTCATTGCTCATTTCTGAAAAGAAAATATGGAATTGATTGACCTTTTAAAAAGATTGGTTTAATAAAACTGCCTATATTCTGTTAACGGATAGCTGAGGAGAGCCGGACGCCGTGTGGCACTAAGTGTTGAGAATTACCTTAATGTGGGCGCTTCAATAAGGACAAGCGAGGTACACAATATATGAGATATTGTGGGAATGTTGAACGTAGGGCGTTTGCACGCCGAGCAAGAAAACATGAGAAGCAGGAGAGAGTGACAGCGTATTCGTGTTCTTGTTGCTCTTCCGGAGAGTGAAAGAGAATATGACACGGAAGATTAATATGCTTGAAAAAGCACACCTGATGCTGTAAGGTGCACTTGGCATGGTTCCCGGGCAAGCTTCTCAATGTTGTAGAAATACGCAGCGCATACAAAACATCCACATTTTCTTGGCAGTCTACAACCTCAAGTACAGCTTCTACATCCAAGGGAAGGGAGCAAAGGGCTCGACAAACCTCGCACACAACCTCACATACCACAAGGAATCCAAGGACAATCATTCTCTCTTGGTTGAGGGGAAGGATATCCCCCGGCTGAACACGGACGACATGCCCATTTTGCTCAATGGGCACCTGAAAATTGTTGGAGACCCTCATGGCAAGCACAACCAGAGCTTTTGTTGTATGCTGACTGCGATGGGGAATGAGAGTAAAAGTTGTTTTGGGTGAAGTAACAAATGTGAAAGAGTCATGTGGGCGGACGGGCTCTTGTAGGTAACAAAAAGCTGAACGAAGAAGTCAGGAATAATGGGGAGTGTTCCCACAGGCCCTTACAACACGGACATCATGTGGGAACAAATCCAGCCGTCGGCTGTCCCTGTTTGGAAGACTTCTTTGACCGTTATCACACTTAAAAAGCCCTCTTCAAGGGAGCGAAAAACATTTCCATCGCCATAATGTATGCGTGGAAAAAAACTGAAATACGGCAACATCATCGTCATTCTGTACATGAGTGGTATACAGACCCTTATTCCAATAGCCATCGGCTTCTACGACATAGGTGCTCGGGATTAGCGCAAGCGTGAACTGCGTGACACCAGGGAGCCGTTTATTGATCTGAATGATCTCAAGCGAAAGTGGTTGGCGCAATGCAACATGGAAATTGTGGATAAGGAGTTCCTTGCAGCCGAGACCAAACTTTGACAAGCCACCGCCCGAGCCATCACAGCAGACAGCACTCGCTCTTCGACTTGTTTTTTTTTTAAAGGAAACATCATTTTTTCAAGATGTTAATGATTTTTGTTTTAGTATGGTAATTACATGCCCTGTTCATATAAACCAGAATCGTTTTGTAGGCATCCAACTTGAGATGTTCGCAATTAATGGGGATGATCCCAATGAGAGAAAAACTTGCGTAGGTGGTGATGATGTGGATGAAGGTTATTTGATGCATGGCAATCGAATCACCAGCAACACCAACCCCAAAAACGATCACTTTGCGTGGAGCCACGGCAGCATGTAAGATTTCGAGAAAGTTAAAAACAGTGAGTAACTGCGTTTCGAAAAAGCTCGTGGAGTACGAGCAAAAATTCGATGAGGTCAACATGATGAGGGGAATTTGTGCGGTTCAAAGCCTTCATGCAGGATGGTGAAAATCTCAATTGTGGCAAGGAATATTTCTTCTTGCTGCATACATACGAGCGTTTGGTTGCCGTGCAACAAGTCATGGAGTAGAATCGAGAAGCCAGCATTATGGCCGTAGGGTCCGCAGGCATCCCCGTCGGCAGACTGGACGACTTCATGAGCATCTCCAAGCAGGGAAACAAGGGAGACTAGCGACAGAAGCCTCCTCGCCACGTGCTACAAAGAAAGCAGAAACAACGGTATCTAGGGCATCGGGGATGACACCAACAAGCACAACGGCAATGGCGTTAAGAACATCAGGGAGTACATGAACGCCACGTTTTCTTCGAGTAATACCCAAGATGGCGGAATCGGTGATAGTGGTACCTTAGCAAATATGAATAATGACGGTGGATACGTCGATAAAAAGCCGTTTACCACGATATTCAATGGGGAATGGAATTTTTGCAATCAAAGGTGGTGATCAAAGTTAGCGGAGTGCGATCGCCTCCAAAGGTGTTACCGTCCCCCGAAACGCCACCCAAGGCTATTACAAATTTGCCTTCCTACTGAAATTAGTCCACAGCATCTACGCATTAATCAAGGCCTATTGGGTAAAGGTGAAGCTGGTATTGGACGAAAGCATGCGGTTGGTGCTATTAACACCCAGCAACTCAGGTATCGAGAGGGGGAAACAAAAAGAAAATGAAAATAGGGAGGATGCATCACGTGTAAGAAAAACTACGCCTTCTAAGACGGGCCCCAGTGGCTTCCTGAGTGGGACAACAAGGGCGCAAGGAAACAACTCCTGGAGGAGGGGCTCATGTTTTGCGAAGTAAACCAGGGTAGCCTCTGTGAGCTGGTTATGTGTAATATGTTGAAGGTATTTCTGCTTACTTTGTTAATACTTGGTTAGTTTCTAAATATCTCTTTAGATTTTTCAAAAACATGAATTGTGACATACAATATGAGGAAGTTTGAGTGATACGTGAACATCACTCTGCTTCCTTGTGTCAAATGACGCCTAAATGAAAGAACGCTCGGTATGGGAAATTTCCGTTGGTTACCATTTTTTTCCCTTCATTTGTGGTAGTATCTCGGAGAATAAGGCGACCATCTCCTTAACACATGCGTGTGATTCAAAAATAAACCAGTTCAATGTTCTTCACAGGATACGCAAGGTTGGAGAAGAGTACCCAAACAATCCCGAAGAGTATAACAAAGGGCACGGATATAGTAAGAGAATATGAGGACTATAGTTCCAGCAGTGCAGTAGATTTCATGCACAAGATCGGGATGAACCCCTGTATCGGTAGAGAAAGAAGTGAGAAAAGGCCTAAAAGCCTACCTTTCGGAGCCACAGGTCACTCAAGAAAGCTCAAGCAAGAACTGGAAGAAGAAAAAGTTTTCCAACACATCGGGAGAAGCCTCTTATGACAACGGAAAAGAGGAAGAAAGCCATCAACACTATTGTTCAGGAATGTTATTCTGTTGAGGTATGTGAGATAAGAATGGGGAATAAACACTCTAAGTTGCTAAAAAAATATAAAAGGAAAGCTTATATAGTAACGACGGTAGAAATAAGAATGTTTTTTTCAAAAACATATTTACAGGCACACGCAGTGAAGCCGGATAAATCACGCAGAAATAACGTTTGTGGGTTATTTCTATTAAAAGTGTGTGGCGAATGAAACCGATGGCGGAATGTTACGTCAAGAATATGAAATTGGCAATGTCATGAAGTGCAAGTAATTATACTGATCTAAATAGAAACGACAAGAAACAAAGCATCACAGGCGGGGATATTCACACTTACGGGAATACAGACACGTTTCCACAGAAAAAAGGAACACCATATCTACAGATATCGAAAACGAATTGTTTTATTTCAATGGGTCTCAGGGAAGCAAACATAGTATGCAAGGAAATAAAAAACATGTGACTGTTTGCTAAACATTTCATTCAATTTTCCAAAATATCAATGAAAAGAATAGAGCACATAACAAGCTGTTATAGAAGCATAACGGGAGAAGAGGCATATAAATGACGGTATACACGTGAATTGTGGGAGATTTTCTGATGCTTATATCGGAATTATCCAGCCCCATGACACGTCTGCATTCCAAACACATCCCTTGGAGACAGTGAACTGCGTTAAAAGTACCAAAAGTAATGGATAAGAATATCAAGACAACGGACATAAAGTGATAGGAAGCTACTCATAATTTAATATTTTACAAATGAGTTTCCTCATCTTAACACACTCATTCTAAAGTAATTTCTTAAATACAGTTCTCCAAACTACATTCACATTCTGGTAACACCACCTAAAATATCTTGCAATATTTAATTTAATGTATTACGCATAATCAAAGAGTCCCCCTTTATTCACGGTAATCTCCAATTAAATGTTTTTCAGGCCCTTTTCTCAACAGTTAACATACTGTGATGCAGAAATAATCCGCCAGGTGCGTTTCTTGACTGAAATTAAACAGAACAACTTTATCTTTTCCAGTGAGGAAGAGGCCAGGACATAACAATGCATATTAATAATATTAAAACTTAATTACAATTCTCCGGATGATACATCAAACAGGTATGGATATAAGAAGCATGTTAAAAACGAGATATTTTACGTTCACAAACTAATAAATTTGTCAAAGGAGTGACAAAGTTGAAGATGACATAGCTACTGTAAAAGAAACGAAGCAACTACGTTGGACAATCTTTGAAAAGTGTGAGGAAGACGGCACAGGTGAACTGCCTTTAGACTTAAAAAGGAAAAAGAAAAACATATTTAAAGTGTAGTCTTTGTACACAAATGTAGTGGAAGGAGTCAACACCTCGGGAAAACAATGTCATTAACGACTTTATTCGCTTCTATATGTTGAGAATCAAAATAAAAAATAAATTTTATTCACACAATCAAAGAGGGTATAAAGAGAGTGAACGCCACGGTGAAGCCTAATTATAAGTACTTGGCTGCAGCATGGCACTTCAACAGCCAACGGATTTGCATCAACACAACCTCTCTCAACCTAACCCCCACGAAATCCGTAATCTCATGGCACCGACAATGGGAACTGTGAATCGAGCAAAAAGAAGCTCTCAACTGAGGGGTTTTCTGCGTTTCTCAATGACATCAATAATCTAAATCATTACTGCAGCACCACCAGCATCGGGAGTGACTGCAACAACAGCAACCACAACTTAAGCAACGGTGTCATCCAATTGGCTTAACTTGTAAACGACGCGGAGAAAGACCTTTTTGTGTAAGAAGCCATTAGAGAAGAAGAGCAAAAACACCATCGCCCCGAGGTAACCTATTGGAAACAAATGCCCAAATTGTTTGCGAAAATGCCAAGTACTACATATCTAACCCAACGCTCCATAACGCCAACGTTCCCAATAAAATCCGCACCTCCAACGAAGGAGCCCAGATTTAACAAAACAAAAGGCACAAACAAAAGTAGGACGAACAAGAAGAACATGCTTGAAGATGGAGGGAACTCCAACACCACGGGAAAAGGATGTGCTCCATGGTGTGCGATTGTCTTTTTGCCTTTTCCTTTTCACAACAAAGTGAACTTATATTACCTACAATTATTCCAAAGAGACATCCACAAACAACGTAGAATGACATTGTAATATTATTTTACTTTGCAAATTTGATGAAGGAAGATATGATGAGGGTAATTAATGTTGCTTTTGTGGGGTTGCTTCTTTGTCTGGGCTCAGGTAGAGGGCAACCCAGCAAGGACGAGTTTAATTTGTTTTGCAGGATCCTTGTGGGGGCGAATGACATGATTCTGGAACAGGGTTATGCTTATAATGAAAGGAAGGAGAGGGAAGTATTGAAAGAAATGGAGGTTCTCTACAATGCCACCACAGACAGCATGAATGAGTTTGGAAAGATGCTGTGGAGAATGAGGAACTTCTTCGAGGAGCATCCACCCACCATGCAGTTGAAGAACCGACAGGAAGCACACAAAGAGATTGGGATGCTTATCGCGGATGGTGAGAGGAAAATCCAAGAAAGCCGACGTATATCCGGGGTGATCAACAAGAAAATGGAAGAGGCGAAAGTATCAGTGTTACAGGGGATGTACGGGCAGAATGTGAAAGGTGTTCCAAAAGATGATGGGAAGTTTATAACCATCCTAAGAGACAAGGAGAGTATTTTTGTCGATAACACCACTGTTGGTAACAGTTGTGGGAAACACAAAGCATCGGGAAAAACTCTGATAAACGATATTTTTTGCGTGTGTGTGGGGGAGGGGAACACAGACGGCAAGAGTGTAGGGCCATGCCACACTGACATCCTGCCTCCGAAAAAAAACAATAATGACGGCAACTGGACTCAGATGAAATACGAGAAAGGCGACAAAAACCCCATTCCTCTCACTGAGTCGGTTGAAAAAATAGAATATGTTTGTCACGAGTTGCTTGGGGTTAACAATAAGAAAGGGAACATGCCCGCACTACTGCAGGAGTTTGTGGGGATGATTGGGAAGGGAGAAGCGAAACCAAGCAAGAACAACATCTTCGGACAAAGTGGGAGGATTAAGGGCAACGGTAACAATAACGTTACAGAATGCACTGGCGCAGGGAAAACTGGTTACAGTGGCACATCTGACTACCATAACGAAAACATTTGCGTTGACTACACCCATAACTACAAAAACAATAAATATGAGATCCAATGGCACAATAAATTCAAACACTCCTTACACAAAATGAAGGAAGCCAAAGAAATCGAGGGAAAGGTACTCCAGAATCGTGCAGAGATTCTAATTCTGAAGACCAAAGCATGGTCCGCTTACGGCCGGGAGAAGGAAGATGAAACCGCCAACCTCGATGACATTAGCGTTACTGTCGAGTATGGAAATAAAAACTATTTCTCATTACTCCTTCTTATACGTTTCTTCTCATTTTTATAAATACTCTGCATTTTTAACTTATAATACTTAAAAATTTTAAAATAATTCTAACACCACACTTTAAATCAATTAAAATAATAAACGAGAATATGAAACGACAACAGTTAGATGCATATTAAGTTAATTCTCTTTAGGGAATGAATGGATGCAAAAAAGTAGTTTAACAAGAAAAATACAAGATGTTGTTTGCTACATACAACAAGCTAATTTTTTGTAGTTTTTCAGTTACTCTATCATTCTTGTCCTGTGTGGACTTATAGGGTTGGGATATTTTGCGTGTTACCTTAAAATAAACACTGATAATGCTTTTAATGCTTGTATGTGGTGTTTTGATTATCACTGTGCATATTAATGCCATTGAAAATGCGTAAAGTTATCTTAAACTTGCCTCAACGATACGGAGAGCTCTTAAAGGGAAAAAGTCTTAACAGATATCATTTCCGTTTTTCAAATCTTATGTAAAAGGGAGTTAATAAAATTCAAATACTGAAGGAAATACCCTAATCCTAACCATATCTTTCTTGGCTAAGTAGGATACTTGTATAAATAAACAGAAATTAAGTGAGAAAAAATGACTAAATATTGTTTCGTGCCTTACAGTTAATGTCGCTAACAATTTAATTTGTACTACTACATCAATTTCTCCTTTTTAGCTTCTGTTTATAATTAAAACAAAAGTTATTTCATGACAAAGAATATTTCTTGGACTTCTTATAAATTGAGTAGAAACGAAACAAAACGAAACATAGGCAGTTACAAAATCAACAATTTATTAACAACAAATAGTAATTTTTTTAGCATTTAAAGATTGGAGAAAATTAGTGATGCATCACATTGCCCTTGGTGCTATTCATAATCATGAAAAATTCCCTCGATAAATAATGGAACATATTGAAAATCAGATGCCGACGAATAAATATATTATCATTTCAATGCATGGGCCCGGTACTATAATGGCTAAGAGAATTTCGACATGAGTGTTACATTATTTAACTAAAGAATCTTCTCTAAATTAATCAGACATCCCATCAGGTTGTGTCATAAAATGAAGACATCTATCACAAATAATATTTATAACCTGTCCACACCGCCACGCACCACAACTGGATACTATCATTGACTCATTCCAGAAAATGCATGGGACAAAATGCAATAGCTTCTACAAATAAGCTCATAACTCTGTGGGAAAACACTGGTTAACAAACTCAACGACCATCCTGGAAAATGGATAAGAATTTCTAAGCGATAAGCCATTTAAAAACAGTCTTCAGCTTTCACATTACTCATAAGCATGAGAAAATCAAGGAAAGATCACACCATATGGACACTATTGTTGGTGTGTAATGTTCAGCATGATTCAACTACGGATCAAATTCCGTTGTTGTGACTATGACTTATAGACGTTAGGTAAAAAAGGTAGTTCTTCAACTTTCTTTGCTAAGCGATGACACCATCCTAAGCTACATCTTGCATGTACGCCAGGCTGCTCCAAGCAGTGTTTGCCTCTTCCATAAATAGCCTGAATAAAGAACATCCAAAAGCACGGAATAACAGAAACCTTTGAAACAGAAGTTCATCAATCACATTATTATAAATCATATACAGTATAAATATATAACGTTAACAGCAATTAATAACGTGTGAAACATCACGGATTCCGTCACTCCGAGGTGGATACATGGAATAAGAAAATAACCAGTGATGTGGTTTAAGGAGGAGCCACTTTTGCTTTCTTTTATGAGCCATCCATTCATAGGGTGGTCTACCAAGAAGCTGTGAATGACCCACATTATAAAATAACTACTGTGTCAAAAACTAAAGTCTTTGAAAAAGGTCCCGTAAAGCAATAATACTTAGACGAATATTTCTTCCATCTAATAGTAACTAAATATATAACGGCCGTATAAAGAACAGAAGCCCGAGCGGTGGAACGTAAAGTAAGCCTTGAAACAAGTATTGTCCACTAAAACACAAACCGACAAAATTCTTCGAACGTTAACATATAAAAATATAAGTTAGCACAAATGCTTCCGTAAATATATCCGCACTCTTTTCTTCGTTGTGCGCTCGAAAACGCAGTGGCCTAAACACTGTGGAAGATGGAATACGTTTATGTACACCACATCTTTCTACATAGTATTGTTGGTTCAAACTTGGAGAAACGCTCCTACACACTATAATCACGTTTTGATGGATAATTTTTACTAACCACACCGACGTACACCGACGGTTTGTCATGAAGCCCACAAATTGGTCTGAGTGACGCTTTCCATTGCCGTAAAATACACCTCGCTGCAGATGTGGCTTTTCATCCCTTGGGATTATACATTACCATAAGGTAAGTGGCATATACACGACTTCGGTGTGTTCCATTTAGTCACGGTACTCAGCAGCATGGAAAACTCAGTATCCACGTCTCCGCGAACAGGGCTACGTAGTTCAACGCGCAACCTCATATAAATGCAGTACCAACACCAACCCAACTGTCTCACTATTTTTCCTTAAGAAGAGTGGCAGACATCACAGTGTCGTTGCTACACTATTACATCTCTGACGCTCTGAACTGTGTACCAGATGCTGGACCTTGGTACAAGGTTCATGCTGTAAAATGTGTGACTAATTTGTCTGTAAATTGCTTTGTCTCCGGGTATTTAGACTTGGCTCAGTTCAACAGAATCCAGGTACACAACAATCCATCTATTCCAAGATATTAATCCTTCTGAATTTAAGTATAATTTTCCTAATACTTCTAGACCTCTCAAAAATGATGGATGTATATGCTTATTTCTTACACTTATATAACTCTACGTGTTCTAATCCAAAAAAATTTCTCAACATCAAACACAAACGCTAAAGTACTATGAAGATTTTATTACTTTCTAAAAATTAAGCACGTTAATCTTGTATATATTTTAAGCGAAATTCTACCTGGAATTATGTACACACATTTCCATTAGGGGTTTCTGTAATCGCTTCAGAGGTGAACTCACGATTAAAAAGAGTGGTCTCTGTCAACCGATATCTTCCATTAAGGGCAACCAAATTCAGTTATTGAGCGTATATACTACTTTTCTATAAATAAAATGGGATACTTTTACTTATTAAACTCATTCCGACAAACATTCGTGAAGTCAAGACTATTCGAGTAAAAAGGTATAATGCTGTAAAGAAAAAATATATTCATGACCTTTGTTTACCACTATCTTTTCACAAGGAACATCACTCATGGCCATAGAATATAAATTTGTTTTTATTGTCATCAATTCCATGATACTATAATATTAACTTGTATACTTCGTGTCAGCGGAGTTTCAAACCGTAAGGTTAAGAGTTAAAAATGCTGAGGATAGGGTTTGGAAAAATGGAGTTTCCGAAAATAAACTGAACTCATATTTCAATATAGAACAATTTTTTCACCGAGAATGGATAGACAAAACAAAAACTTTCGGAAAACGCGATGCAACAAATGTGAAACAATCTGTGTGGAAAACCAATAGTGATGGTACAAGAAGTGCTTTTTGAATGAGGTTAGAAATTTTGTTTCAAATATATATATTTATGTAAAACATATAAAAAATCACAAACAAAACGAGTAAGCCACAAAACTATACACTAGAAAGATACAAAATCTATAAAAAAGCTTTTACGACATTGAAGTATGTAAAATTACCTTACAATCGCGTTTGAACTTGTATTCCTAGAGATCAGTGAGCTGGAAATCTACAATTGAAAGAAAATTTTGAATTGATGTAAAGCCTAAAGTAGGGAGATTCCCAGAAATTTCATGTTTCTTTGGTGGATTTTACGCCTTTTCTGAACTTCAAAACAGAGTGGATACAAAATAAAATGATACAGAGCGCACATTATGCTGAAACGTGCTTGCGAAGAAGAATAACGGCTTTGAAAAAATATGGAAAAAATGAAACAATGACAGAAGAAACTTATCGGATGAGGACATGGAAACGTGTGGTGAATATAGGATAGCAAAGCTCAAGTAGACATACTGTTGTAAGGTCAGTTAGATAGTCATGTTTTGAACCTATACTGGGAGTTTATGCACCCTTGTAGAGAGCCATATAGACACGTCTACTGTATAAGAACACAATGGAAAAAAGGCAATGAATGCTTTCTTGAAATGAATTTTATGGAGCATGCTGATGTGCTTTTGGGCTGAGAAATACCGGAGAGAACCAAACATGTTTTTGAAAGTGTTGAAGAAGTCTGTCAAGGTTACATTGGAAAGAAATGAAATATGTAAAGAGAAAAAATCCAATTCATAAATTTGGAAGAAAATATGGTAACATCGAGGGACAGCATGGAAAATAATTAAAAGTTTTTCTATTTACGAGAAGGTTTAATAAAAGATTTCAATTCTCTAAATGGAAAATAAATTTCACCGGCGCATAAAAATTGAGTTGCAGGAAATAAAATAAAAATAAATACACAGGAAAATAAAAATAAAGAAGTCTACACCAAAACTTAAAACTAAAGAAAATGGGTGGAGGATATCGTGTCAACAAATGGACAGTTTAAAGAAAATTGAAGTGGTAAAGAATCTTCTAATCCACTTGTAACATGGAGAAAAGCACGTCAGGCCGATGTTGACTAGGATTGGATCAAAAAACAATCCTAAGACGTGAATGCTAGAAGTCAAAAAGCCAAGCACATAAAGATGTTCCAAAATTTATGGAAAAAGAATTGTATTGTCTTTCTAAGAGTCCTAAAAGCACACACGACGAAAGCTGCTCAGTTCACACAGAAACTCTGAAATTGTATGACATCCGTCCTTTACTCAAAACCTTATTTGCACTGTAACCGATGTAGAGACGCAATACCTAATTCACATACACATTTATTTTATACTATTTCACCGACAAACTATGATTGACCAAAACGTATTGGTGCTTGAGCGTTTATACATAAAGATTTAATGAGACAAATACAACATTACTCAAGAACACGAAAATCTAGTATAAATAAACAGCGCATACTCCCTCAAAAATGTATCAACATTGTTGTTCAAATTGTAAAACGGAAAACAATATTCGCCTCATAAAAAGTGCTTTATACAGGGTATATGTAACCTAAACCACAAAAGAAGCAATTATTATTATTGTTTCACTTTTTCACCTATGGTGTTTCTCCATTTAAATTTTATACGGCAATTTACTGTGTCTGAAAGGTGAATATTCACATTTTTTATGGTTGTATTAGCACTTCTTATTTTTGCACCTACAAGATATTTTTAATAAATGTTACTGTAATTTGGATCAAGTGAAAATAAACGCATGAAAAAAAACATGAAATGTGTCCTGTGTTGTCCAGTTTCAAAACCCTAGTATGATGGAAGAATGAACCTAACTTGCTTTTCAGGTTTTATTAGTAGAGAAAAAGTTTGACTTATAATGGATGGAGGATGATGTTCTTCTGATGAAGTACAAGTCTCCTTGGATGCGTTTGTTTTCTTTTGTAATAGAGTTGGCAATAAAATAGTAGATCACACTCTTTCTTTGCTCTTTTCTTTTATTTCAAGTGTTTCGCTAGACCCTCACTCTGTTTCACTAAACATGAAAATCGGAGGGCCAGCGTGACGGATACTACACATTCATTCTCCTTGTTTTTGGGGGATTTTTTTTGATTGCTTCACAAGATCTGAAAACAGAGCGCAATGGCTCTTGGTTTCTCCTCTTCAGCGGAGGTGTACGTGTACGTGTCTTCTTGATGTGTCAATTCTTTTGTCATTGAACACGCGTTATTCGGCTCCCATGTTCATGGTGAACTACTACAAATACGTCACAGGCGATGAGGATGCCGAGCCAAACTCTAAAATGTTCCGGGCAAATATTCTCACGTTTTACGGTGCGATATCGCTTGTGACTCAGTCTCTTATTGGGACAGCTGTGCTCACATCGACTATTTGTCGTGTGTCACTTTCCGTACGCTTTGCCCTATCCATCACGTTCATGATGCTTGAGGTCTTTGTGGTTATCATGATGCCTGTGATTAAAGTGTCGCAGACCACTGCCATCGTGTTCTTTGTGATTGTGACCATAGTGTGTGGCATGGGGAAGTGTTATCTGGAGGCCACGTGCTATACATTAGTGGCACATGTTCCACCAAAATTCATGTCTACGATTATGCTTAGTATATGCTTTTGCGGTGCGGTAACGTCAACGATACGGTGCATCATCAAGGTCTCGATGGAGAACACTTACGAGTCTCACCTAACACAATCGTAAATTTACTTTTCGTTGGCCCTGCTGATCATGGAAGTTGCACTGGTAATGGAGTTGTCGCTACGTTACAATTCCTATGCGCAGGAGATGGCCGCGGAGTACCGCGGTTTGAAGCAGAAGCAGGAAGGCCAAAAGGTTTAACCTCAGCCTGTTGCCAACGTTCCGACGGAAGTGAAGGAGCCCACCGATGTTGAGGATCAGTATGAGGTTGATAAAAAGGGGGAGGGCGGTATGGCAACGGCGGAGCAGCTTTTCGCGACGCCCATCATGCCCGTGGTGAGAATAATCCGCATGATGTTGATATCATGTTTCTTGGGTATCTTCCTGACTATCTTCACTTTCCCAAGCTTGGTCTTCCCTATTGACCGTGTCGACGATTGGTTTTCCACGATTGCTGCCCTGATATTCAACATTGGAAACAGTATTGGTTCGTTCTCCACCTCGTTTAAAATGTTCATGTATCCCCGCCGGGTTGTGTTGTACGGGTCCATAGTGCAATTTCTTCTGATAATACCGTTCATGCTTAGCACTTACAAATACATCCCTGGAAACGTTGGCCAGTATATCTTTTCGTTAATTCTCGGGTTGACACATCAGGTTGCTGTGTTGTCGATGGTGTGCGGGCCTGTGACACCTGGATTGAATGATGGTCAGAAGCTAATAGCCGACCGGTTGATTGATATCGTCCTGATTGCTGTCGCCACTGCTGCGTCCGTTGCTTCCATGATTGTGGTAATGTTTTTACCTCAAGACGCTTCGTCACGCTGGGTGAGATATTTCTGTATTTTTTTTGTTTTGTTCTATTTATTAACCTAAGCTCCTCAGATTTTTTCCTTTTTATTTATTTTTGTTCTAACTTTATTATATTTATTGCTATTATTATTTTAATCTTTATAAGGGTGTTGTGGAATGGGGTGTGATGGGCAATTAGTTGGGGTATCAGATTTCAATTTCTTCCCTTCAACATGTCATACCACACACGTCTCAAATAAATAGAACATACAGGCTCAAACCAGATGAACCATGTAAAAAACAAACAAGTATAGAGGAAATGTCGCAGTTTCCCATTTTAATAGTTTTTATATGGTAAATAGTGATTAATGCATGTTGAAATTGGGTTGTTAATTTTCTCATTGCTTTTCAGTGTGGAAAATTCTTGTGTATACTGTTAGTCACACCCCATCCACAAAAGTTTTTCCTTTTTAGGAAGAGAAAACTGAAAAAGAGCGTAAAGAAAGAAGACTACTTCATTTTCATGAAAAACAAATGTTTATAGCGACTTTTCTCACTATATTCTGTCCATTTCCATTCATTTGTCCACAAGTGAACGACAATTATTCAAAATATGACACTAACAACAAGAATATTTTAATCAACAATAATCAATATATTTCTCATTAATTATTTTCCACTGATTACGTGTTGGAGGTTGTGTGGGTTAGCCACAAAATGGCATAGGCGTCTTTCAGTAGTACATTCAACAATCTCCCACTGCAAAATGCGTAAGAGATCACTGATTATCACGGGATATTACTTGTCAATGAGCAACAATGATACAATAAAATCCATAGCATTATAAATTCCATAGACTAAATGGGATATCCAAAAAGAAATCAGTTATTCACAGAAAACAGTGATAATTTTCTCCTTCAACAGTACAGAGAAAAAATAAAACAAATACCATCAGTTCACTAAGAAAACAAATCTAAAATTTTCTTACAAACTACAATGTGAAAATATTATCATTTTTTGTATTTGGTATGTGTAACAAAATAATAGTAGAAAAAATCATGGAGAAAATTGTTAATCTTTGTGTTTCTTGATGACAAAAAAATGGACAATGGGATATCCCATCATTATCTTCATAACGGTTTGCACATTTCAAACACAATTTCAGTCGCCATAAAAACTGTAAATTTTTATTGACTGTTACAGAGATGAAAGAAGTCCGACGCAGTTGCGAACTTTTTTTATTTTGAATATATGTTGTTTTTACAAAAATAAACACACCATTCTGTGAGATAATTATTTTCGTAATTTGTGTCTTCAGTGTTTAAATAATAAACATAAAACCCAAAATATCAGTAATTCACTTTTTGCGATACAGGATAAAGAAGGAGCATATACGGAGTACTAAATAAAACTCAATGATCAAAACGTGAACTTTGCTACACACCATTTAGAAATACATTAATTTCTATAGATTAATTGAAAATTTATATATTCATTGAGGACATATTTTGATATCTGCTTTTCTCTTTTATCAAGATAAGCGTGAAATCATTCATTTGATTATACGAAAAAACTTATGTGCACTAATTTGTTACCAGGCCTTTATCTTTTCTTATTTAATTCAGTTTTTAGGCAAAAAGTTCATTATGGAAATAAAACAGGTCCAATAATTGTTTTGAACAAGAATCAGAGCACCATTTTAAGTCGCTAACCGCAGCAGGATACACTGATACACGAGCACGAAAACAACATGAACGAGAGAGCATGGAAGAAGATTCCACAGACCAGGATTATGGAAGGACCATAAACCACATTATCGTCAGCAATGGGGAAACTTTTACTCCCGCCACACTACTTGCCCAGCCACAGGACAAGGTGTGCCTCGGGAATTTTGAAGCGCAAATAGAGGAACTCAAACGACTGCTGCGGAATCAGCACAAGCTGATAGTGCCATCGATTCCAGCGGCCAAAATGACTTCGAGGGCCATTTCCCACCGTGGACTACTACTGAATAGTGGTTATCCAACTTCTATTTCAGAGAATCAGGAAGTTGAGGGTGACACCCTATTGGACTACCTGCATAGCATGGTGCCAGATTCAGAAGAAAGCACATCCTCTTGTGCAAGGAGGCTGTATGAGAGTTAGTCGCTATCAACGACCGCTCATTGTTTTTGTACTTCCTAAACTTACGGCAGCTCAGCAAAATAAGATTTTTTGAAGGCAGTTTAAATAGGTGGATATTTTCGTTATCTTATTACGTTTACGAGACTTATGCGGCTGGAGTTCTGAGATATCTGAAAGAAATCGTGCTGGGATAGTCTAATTAGAAAAAAATGTAATGTTACTATTGCAACCATCTAAGTGGTTTTCTTTCACAACCCAGAAATTCCAAGGAACATTATAGTCGATTCTTATAACTTAAAGATAAAATTGGACAGATAAAGCGATCTGATGGAAAAATATAACGTCGAAAAGGGAAAAAATACTCCTACAAAATTCACTATTATTCGTTCTTATTCTTATTATATGGGTTAGGGAGAAGAACTAAAAATGATCTTGGCTCTGAATGTATGGATGGTGGCAATGATGAGCGGTATTGCAGTTTTGGAAGGAAAAGGTGAGGATTATAATAAAGAAGAGCACGCACTACTTTGCAACGTGTTGTCAGCTGCAGTAAGAAGGTGGGGAAAAAATGGAGAAAATGTCTCCGGTCCGCTAAAACAAGCTTTGCAACAAACAATATTTGGTACAAATAGGGATGGGTTAGGGGACCCTGAGAAACTTACTTTGCAGGGACACTATTACAATCTTCAAGATAATTCCCACCATAATCGCATGGAGTGGTGTGGATCATGTAGAAAAATGTATTTTCCCGGTGAATCCCTCCCACACGACCTGCTCTGCTTGTGTACTCCAGGAGTCATTTCAACACTTAGAGGCGGTGCTCTGTGCGGCAGAAGTGGTTGGGGTTTGGTTGAAGGAGGATGGGGTGCCAAGGTACAATTTATGGGGGCTGAAGAAAAAGCAGCCCTGGAAAGTACGTGGAAAGAAGTCATCCAAAAATGCATGAGCAGTGAAACGAGACAGGGTCTAAAAAGTGCCTTATTTCAATTTAAAGAAAAAGTGAAAGGAAACAAATATAGATTTGGGTGGAGGGGATCTGAACAACATCACGGTCCGTCATGCGATGGCATGAATCCGAGCAACATATGCGTGGATTACAAAGGAAATGGACCCTCAGCAGAAGCATGCACAAACAAAGCATGGTGGTCCAAGCTCTACGAGGCCATCAAAAATGAGCCGCCAGAGGAAGAAATAGAAACTCCGACAAAAGCCGCTAAGCAGATGGTTGAAATACGAAACCACTCCAAAATCACCGCAGAGGCTCCAAAAACGAAAAAGCTAACCATCGCATCTCAAACAAAATTAAGAGAAAGCGGCAATCTCATAACCTGGTCCCCATGGTCCTTCTTAGTAATTTTATTTAGCTAAAATAAAAATTAATGAATACCTTGTTTCCAAAAACGTTTTAGTCGTATTCTAATGGCTAAGATAATTTATTTTTTTCCGATTTTCTACAGGACAAAACCAGTAAAAAAAAGCAAAGCCAGTTGGGAGGAGTGAGCACACGAACACCAAAAGATTATCTACGTCCTTTCTGTATGCTTGCCCATTGTTTTTGTTGCACTCATAATTTCGAAGGTGAGTACTGAAAAGCATATAATTAATGAATATTTCACACGCGGGATGAAAAAGGTTTCTAACAAAAGCACAAATAGAAGATGGTATTTCATGTAGGGAGAATTAGAGAGGAGTATTTGCGCGCATTACTTCGGAATAAAACGAGAGAAAAACCGCAGTCATGAGAATCCATATCTTGGATTCAAGTATTTATGAAAAATATAAGTGACTTCAATAATCTATTATAAATTACTTTCCATCAAAAACGCATCGCATAAGAAAGTTATCCTCCATCGCACGTTTTCTCGTGGAGGCATCTATCACAACAATGGGGACAAAAGTTATCACTAGGACTCTCATGTGATCCTTGCGATTAGTAAAAACTCCATGCTCAAATCACACCCTCCCCGCACCACCATAACTTAATGATTGCAGTGTCAAGCTAGGGTAACAGAGGTGGACCGAGTGCAGAACAGAAGTTAATACTGGGAATATTATTTTCGTTGTGCATTGATGGTATATGCTGTACCCCCATTTTATATATCTCTACCATTAGCACCCATGTGACATATCTCTCCACATATTGCATAGCACACACGTTCAGTTAAGTGTTGGGGTTTATATTTTTACTGCTACCCAATGGACACTTGTGAAAAAGTAACTTTTTAGGATTCACGGTATTACAAACAATCGGCCGCAAAATTGAATGGTCATGAAAAGTGCAATGGATACCTTTTAGAACATCATCGAGCATCAAATGTAATCATGTTTGAATATTCCTCTCTGTTCATTATATAGAATATTGAAGGTATAGTAGTTTCTATATAATTCTTCTATTATTAATTTTTCAGTTTTAAGGTAGAGATTGGGATGATTATTGTGATTAAATGTTCATCGATATTGTTGATGACGGTTATTGTTGTTATGGTGAGCTCAGAAAATGTCAACTATAATGAGAAGGAATTCAAGCAGCTTTGCAACATTTTGAGGGTGGCCGAGGGAGAGCCGAAAAAAATCCCCGATGAATTGGCCAAATTTTCGGAGACACGAAATGTACTGGAAAAACTCCTCCGCGTCACAAGAACGTCCACATCCACCTACCAGAAGGTCGTCCAACTGAAATCGTCTGATAAAGAAGATGCGGATTTTAAATCCTATACCGTAAAGAGGAAAACAGCAAACGCTAAGATCCAGCATGCTATGGAGAAGACCAATGAGATATTTTCCCGTATAGAGGAGGAGTTGATACAAGCCAATAAGGAGAGGATGCGGGCAAGGAACAGTCTCGCGCACGCGATTTACGGTGCACAGGTGGGTGAGCTGCCGAAGGAAAAGGATATTCCGGACGTGCTGAAAAATGTGAGCCGAGGAAGTATTTCCAATCCTCATGGAGGAGAGAAAAAGGTGAAATATCACGATACTTCAACAGAGCCGGCTTGCGGTGGTGCCGGAGAAAGCGGCGCAGGCTTCACGCTTATCAATGATTTTTACTGCCTGTGTGTGGGGAAGGACAATGAAAAAGCAGTTTGTCATGATAAAATTAGGGGGCCCGGAAAATGGGAACCGGAGAACTGTAAGGATTGTAAAGATTGCTGTAAAGATATGAGTTGTTGTTGCTGTTGTGGAGACAACTGCGAGAAATGTAAATGTGAAAAATGCAATTGCAGAAGTGGTTGCAGCTGTGGAAATGGGCAATGCCAAAAGTGCGTTCTCACAGGCACGTGGATGAAACTAACGAACAAAGATGGTGTGGAACTAGAGCTTCACGATGGCTGGCCTCACATCCGTAATGTATGCAGTGGGGCCCTCAAAGGAAATATTAACACAGACTCGGCGAGTATCCTAGAGGTGTTGCAAGAGTTCAACAGGTTGTTAGGGAACAATAGTAGAGGTGGTATAGAGGCCAACAAAGTAGAAATGGATTCTCGCAGATTATTCGTACTCGGGCATGCGAAGGCTATTAAAAAGGACCACGGCTGTAATGGAAAAATTGATGGAGTCTGCGTGAACTACTGGGCTGTATCCAATCTTGACATTGGCATTATGTGGCAGAATTACATGCTTGAGGCGCAGAAGCACCTCCAAGACATGGACAAGCATATCAAAAAAGCACAGAAACTCTCCACTATGTTCCAAAAGCTCAAGGAGTCCGCTGAGGAAAGCCATCGTAGCAGTGCCCACGGCAGTATGCTCTGGCCAATCGAAGAGGGGTCCCAAAGAAACACTTTGCATGATTTTTTTATATTTTTTGCTTGTCTACTTTGACTTTTGTTCACCAACTCCACCCACAGAGTTTAATGCCACACGTCCGACACATGTTTCTACACATCAGAAAAATATCTTTCTTTACATATATAGTTTTTTTAAAGAGAGATGATGAAGGGAGTGAAGTATGTGTTATTGTTTTTCTTATTATGGGCGAAGGTGCCGGTATGCCAGGCGGCAGATAAAGAGAATGCGGGCGAGGCCGAGATATTTTGCCAAATTCGTCTTCTGGCTGAGAACGACCCCGAGAAGCTCGTCTTCCTCAATGAGGAGCGAGAGAAACAAATCATGCGGCAAATCGAGAAGGTAGGTCCTGAGATTCGCAGCTTCGTAGGGGAGGCCCGCAAGTGCGAGTCCCCCATCATAGCCCGCTTCAATGGAATCATCAAAGAGGCGGAAAATCTTATGGGAAATGTGAGGAAACTGCGTCAGAAGGCTGCGGAGAAACGCTTGTCAGCCAAGAACCATCTACACCAAGTCATTTTTGGGGACTACGTGGAGGGAGGCAAGGGAGAACTGGATGCATCAGCGGAGACCATAAATAAAATTTTCAGCGGGGATAAATTTGAACAATCATGCGGGGGAAAAGGGGACAAATCAGCAGGGAAAAGCTTGATTAACGATTTCATTTGTTTGTGTGTTTCCAATACTGGATTCGATGATGTATTTCAGCCTAGTAAAGATAAAAGCATCTGTAAGTACGGCGTGGACACGGCTGTAAAGTCAGATTTTTCAAACTGGACGGCCGTATGGAATTTCAACAGCCACCGTATTTGCATCAACACATCTCCGCTCACCCCGACCCCACAAGATATTCATAACCTTGTAGAGCTCTTTAAGAGGGCTGTGGAGAGGGAGCAAGAAAACTCACAGGTCAAGGGTGTATTCGGGTTTTTGAATAAAACATTAAACACGGAAAAAGTTTGTGACGGAAACACCACCGCAAAAGGGGGTGTCTGTGTCAATTACCAACACGCCCTCAGTCACGGTGGCATCCAGTGGGTCAACCGACTTACTAACGCCTCCAAAGACCTGGAGGACATGGAACGCTACGCAGAGGAATCGGAGAGCACCCTTCCACAACTCGAACTCTTAGAGTACAACACCCTCCTCCTGTATGAGGAAGCCAGGTACTCCACGCACCTCCCACATGATGCGCCTTCCAATGAGACCATCACAAAAAACGGTAACGAAAGCCAAGATGGGGCTCTTATTCAAAATCACACCAACACCTCTGAGGAGGACAAGCTGGAAGAAGAGGACGGTTCCGACTCCACATGGAAAGGAGGACCACCGTGGTGTGAAGTTTTCTTTTTTCTTATGGCTTTTTAAAAATATCTGAACGAGCCTTGCTTGCTCATTAGGCGGACCACTGTGGGAGCGTGATGTGGTCAAAGTTTTTTCATTTTAAAAATTCCATTTAGGAAAGATGAAAATGCTAATGAAGTTTGCGATGGTGGCACTGGTGTTCTGTGTGGGTTTCGGCTTCGCTCAACCTAGCGCCGACGAGTTCAATGTGTTCTGCAGGATATTTAGAAAAGCGAATGATATGATGTACGGACCAGATTATGTGTACGATGAAAATACAGATCGAGAAACTATCAAAGAGATGGCGGTGCTCTACGATGCCACCACGAGCAATATCGAAGACTTTCGAAAGACGTTGTGGGAAACAAAAGATTTTTTAGAGGCGCATCCACCGCCCACGGACCCAAAGAACCGGAAAAAGGCGCAACACGAAATTGGACAGCTGATTAGGGAGAGTGAAGAGAAAATTGAAGAGAACAAAAAGATCGCGGAGGAGGTTAACAAGCAAATTGAGAAAGCGAAGCTGTCGGTGACACGGGGGATTTTTGGGGATCACCCGACAGTGTTACCGAAGGATGAAAAGAGTCTTTCCGGAATCCTAAGCAACATCAGTAGTATTTTTCATCATAGCACAGACGCGGCACAGAGTTGTGGGAAAAACAAGACAGCCGGCAAAACACTCCTCAACGATTTCTTTTGCGTTTGTGTGGGAGACGGAAAAGCAGATGGCACGAGTGCTCCGCCCTGCCACAAGGATCTCCTACCGCCAAAGAAAGTGAAATGTAAGAAGAATAATTGCTGCAAAAAAGATTGCTGCGGCCAGCCGCTCCAGGCCTGCTGCGGTAATAACAATAATTGCTGCAAGTGCGGCACGTGGACGCAAATGAAGTACAAGAACGAGGAAGAACAGGCCGTGAACCTCACTGAATCCTTTAAACAAATTGAAAAGGTTTGCACGGAGGAACTCTTGCAAGAAGTAGAGCCGATAAAGAACATGGACGCCTTGCTGGAAGAGTATGTGGGGATGATTGGGGTGGGGCCAGCAAAAACTGAAAGTAATAATAAGATTTTCGGACACAGGGGGAGAAGTAAGGGCTACCAAGATGGTAATAAAGTTACAGTATGTGATGGCACTGGGGATAGTAGTCAAGGTACTGGAAATAACGACTACAAGAACGAAAAAATTTGCGTCGATTACAGACACAATTTAAAAGGTGACAAATACGACATTACCTGGCACGAAAAATTCAAGAACTACACTACCTTCATGAAAGACGCCAAAAAACTCGAAGACCAAATTCTCAAAAACCGTGCGGATCTCCTCCTCCTTAAAAGCAAGGCCTGGGTTGTGTACAGTCGCGAAAAGGACGACGAGACCTCCAATCTCGACGATATGAATGTGAGTAATCTTTTTGATGGTACAAAAATACCATTTTCATTTTCATCCCCCTTTCCTTTTCCTTTTCTATTTATGATCTCCTAAAAGAAAAACTCACCAAGAATTTTTGTGCGTGCGAACTTTTTTTGATCTCCTTGTGGATGGGGTTTCTTTTCTGTTTGTCTCTTTTTTAGGAAGGCATCACCTGGGAAAAATTACCATGGCGGAAAATAAACAAGGTGAGCCGAAAAACCAGGAAAGAGAATACATCAACGTGCCCAGCCAGAGCACACAAGGGAGTCAACCCTCGCAACCCGTGCAGGGACAGGGTGCCCCAGGAAACCCACCTCACCACATCCTGATCAGCAGCACCGACACGTCGCAGCCAAGTCCGAAAAAGACGGGCGAGGGTAAAGGCGGCTGGCGCAGGGAGCCCGAAGTCACGGTTATAAGCAGTGAATCGACCCCGCAAGAGGCGGCTTCCCCAAGTCAAGTCTCCAGTCAAGCGCAACAAGAACCGCCCACGCAGTCAGCAAAGAGGCTGCGTGAAGAAAATAAGACTGGAGGATGAGGGGATGCAAACTAGACCCTCGAAGGAAGGCTAGAGATTTTAATCTGTGCGGCGTGAGGGCCCTGAGATAACTAAAGGGGGAGACACCTAATTGATCGTATTGGAAGCCATCTGAGGTGAGACTTATCGGCTAACCGCCTCGTGCTCTTCCCTACCGCGCTCAGGCAGCCTCTCCCACACGTATTTATGATTAAAAACTATTTTTTTTTTTGAGCAAGCACATAAAATAACCTTGTAAAGAAAAACTACAAATTTTAAAACTGATAAAAAGACACCTTGAAAAATTTTATTCCGTCCATTCT